>KZ308210.1:12663-241724 GCA_000376725.2 Ladona fulva | reverse complement strand
ATTTAATGTATGTAAACAAAAAAATTATAAATACAACATATACGGACAAAATAATATCACTCAGCAATTTATTACACTATTAAAGCAATTGACAATCTATAAAGTTAAAAAAAAATATTGATTATCGAAATTGTAGAGTTTCAACGATTATTCGGGAACGATTCGATATTTACGAGGAACAGAACAAATTCAACAATTATAGTAAAAATTATGTATAACAAATTAAAATTAAACAAATCGAAACATTATAAGGAAAATGTTCATTAAAATCGGAATTTAACATCATAAAATTATTATAATTAAAGGTAAATAAAAAAGAAGCATTTCCATAAATTAGCCAAGCAATAAATATTCATTGGGTAAAATTTCATTGAAACGTATAAATTAATTTATAATTAACGTATAGCCAGGTTCAAACAAAAACTTCGAGGATCATTAATTCATACTTGAATATTACCCAGGAAAGTGATTATCAATAATCGGAGAGAGATCGTCACATAAAAAAATCAATGGCTGATATATGATTTAATTAACGCTGCGATTAATTAACATGATACACTCTGAAAGTAATTGGCGACTTTCAGAGTGATTACATGGTGTTTCTATGCATAGTATTTGAGTAACTCAACAGGAAGATCAATCACAGCAAAAGTAATCTCAATTAATCTTTAACATCTAAATCTCAAAAGAAGAACCAAAGCCCTGAATAAAACCAAGAGCGGGACAATAAAATATAAACCAGTTAAAAGTTATCAGCTTCGTGAGAAAAAGAACAGTTTTATTCGAATTAAATAGAATACTTCTTTATCTTTCTGTAATAAAATCAAAATTAAAAACCTCATCTTTTCTTAAGGTCCTCATTAAGGGCAGGAAACTTCCTTCGTAGGAAATTTATTTACAAAACTCCTTTGTCTTCGATCGAGGAAAAAATGAAATCGAACAGAGGGCGAAACCAAACGAATTTAAGTCTATAGAACGGAAGAGGAGGGGCAACGCAGCCTACGAAACAATCCGCCGCGATATCAACAGATTAAAAATTCAAGGCGTTCCTCGGCGAGAGAGCATAATAAAGGCGACGGCCATGCCATAAAGTCTCCATTCAAATAAAAAAAGGCAGACCAGTGTCTGGGACCGAGAGAAAAAAGGATACTTTTGTAAAGATGAAAGATATAAACGGAACGAAAAAATCGAGACGGGCAGCACTTCAAAGATGATGCTTCCGCTCGAATGGGATGGCTCAACGGAAAAAATGAAGCCGCCGGAGCGAAGCTGCGGAAAAGATAAGGTGGCTAGGCAACGGCGTGCTCCGAGTGAAATATGAGAGAAAATGCTTACAAAGGTACGTACGAGGAGATTTTCAGGTTAAGAGACAAAGATTTGGAGTGACCCCGTGTATTCCACATTATGGAACATTCTAGTGACAATACTCGCTACGAAAAAAAAATACACAGGAGGAGAGGAATAAGTTTCAAAAAAAATTTCAAAATTTTAAATCCTCTATACATTTCAGAAGTGCTTTTCACGTATTTACATTCTCCAACTATGTTGAAAATAAATACAGGTAATAAAGGTAAAGCTTCATTTACCTGACAGTGGCTGAAGCTAAGCGAGACAAGAAATGATGACCTTCACAATTGAAATCGAGTAAGAACATTTAAGGCTAC
Organism: Ladona fulva; assembly: GCA_000376725.2. NCBI lineage: Eukaryota > Metazoa > Arthropoda > Insecta > Odonata > Libellulidae > Ladona > Ladona fulva. The sequence goes on along the minus strand of KZ308210.1, from coordinate 240,060 downwards.
GCTTACAATACTTATTTACTTTAAACTTTAAGCGTACGTATTTTAATTATCCATGTATTTGACATTTATGGAATGGTAAATAATAGCAAAATTTCCGGCATCGTATAAGCTTGACAACTGCAAGAAAAAATTCGTAGAAGTAATATGCATTCATTCATGCCTATTAAGCTTAAATACATTAAATCTTATCTATTCTCATAATAATCACTTAAGAAAGTGCACATACCATTTCAGTAACCAACAATAAAATTAGAGCAGTAATGCATGATAAGGACGACGAAATGTACAAATCAATGTGAAATACGGCACAAGAATTTGGAGAGCAAAGGAAGATTATTTCATGATTGCGAACATTCTTTGCTCAAAGCAAGAAAAGTGCGCCATATTTCGCGAATGAACTAATAACTTCCCCACACGAAGATTAAAAGAACAAATCATCCCTATCATTTGTTCACTTAGTATAGACTCTTAATTGACAATAGTGCGACGCGAGCCATTAAGCCATTAACTGTCTGTATTTCTAGGCAGAAAATGAAATTACGAGGGAAGAGAAAGAAAAGTATTTATACAAACTTTATGATTACACAGGAGAGCAGGAAGAAAATAAAATAAATCAGCAGTAAAAGAAAACAAACTGGCGAGGTTCCAACTCTTAAGAAAATAAGTGATTACTTGTGAAGCTATAGAATGGGAAATGACGTAAAAACGAAGCACAAAGTTAATCCTGAATATCTCATGCGAAGATAACATCTGCGGTTTGGTTAAGAAGCCCTTGAACGAAATATATTGCACTACGGGATCTCCATGAATTATTTATTTATTGAGAGAGGTTATAGCTCACAACTAACTAACATCAGATATGAATTTTCTTTCTTAACCTGATTTACAATGAATTAACTATTACTGTTAACTACGTAAAGATTCCCCAACAGAAAAGTTTACGTTAAAGGATCCCTTATTAGCCTACATTCTCTATACAATTTACATCATGTATAACAGAAATATTTTCTTAAACAAAACTTTCGCTCAAACTTTCTCAGTTAATGACTATATCTTAAGTCATCCACCAAGCTATTTTTGACAACTTCTACAGAGTGCTGACCTATTTACTGCAATTCGCAGAATTCTTATGTTTTATTATATATTTTATTATCATAGATAATTTTATTTAAATGTCTGTAAAATTGTAAAGGAAAATAGAACTTCTTATATGTATCGTCCTAACTTAACAGCATTTCCGACCTTATCAATCGAGAATATTAGCTAATCTTTCAACATTTCAAGAAAGAACTCCAAACGCAAATGACCAAAAGCTTCACCTCATTAGCCTCTCAATCCCTCACAACGAGGAAGTCCAAAGCACTTCCGCTTGAGCATTAAAATGATCAAAAAACAAATATCGTTCGCCTATCGCGAAATTAAAAAAAAAGCATCTGCATGACCGCCGGGCCATACAAAAAAAGGGCGGGAACACAAAAAGTGCCTCGAGCAACGAAAAAAAAGACAAAATAAACAGCAACCGGTATGTTGGTGAAACAAAACACCGCTCATCGATTAGTTTGGAGAGTGCAATTTCCTTCCGCCCTACACTACCGCCATCATCGCCTTTCTCAATGCACCAGATGTCCCTCACGCAGCGCCCTGTGTCTCCCACGACCGCCGCCGAAACACACGGGCGCTCACTCTCTCGAACCCTTGCTCTCTCTGGAATTAGCCCCCACGAGTCTTTGGGATCAATAAGGCGTGGGCCCAAAAAAAAAGAGGAACGAAAAGGGGGAGACGAGGGGAGTCTCCGCCGTTGTTACGGGAGTAAGACCCTTAAAACTTCCCTTCGAACGTCGCGATGCTGAAAACAACGCATTCCTCACCCAACTGCTCCCTCGAATCCCATAAGTAGCGAGTTACTTTATTGGAAGACATTGAAACTCGAACGGTCCATTTACATTTAACCGATAGTATTACAAAATAAATTTCGTCCGGGCGATTGAAAACAAAGGAAGACATGAACCAGCGCATTAACTAAATTATACGAACCCAGATTTCGGCCAATTATAAGCAATGGACTACTTTTCTTCCTTCGATGTAAACACGAGTATTAATAACTTCCATCGAACACGAAGGACCTATGACATTACTTAAAAATTTTGGACAAGTTTACTTAGAGGTGTAAGTAGTTATTTCGCTAATATAGGTAATTACCTAACCTCGCCGGATAAAGGTTCTTCCTAATCTAATCACGTTCTATAATTCAGAAATAATTTTTACATGGGGACACAATCGCTCCAGGATAACTACTTTTCAAAGAATCTAGTTCACTGATGATGTAGGCTGTTCAAATCATCATAAATAATTGCTCAAAAAATGGAACGAATAATTTAAGTAGTTCTCGTATAAAATTGAAATCTGCAAGGGGTGGTCCAGTGCAGCGTGTAGACTAAGAGGTGAGTCCGTGCAGAAAACGGAACACGAACCCAGCTTTCGACTATTTTCTTTAGCTTCATACAAATATACCTTGATGGAATAGCCACTTTTCATTCGTCATCTTCCGCAGGATAGGAGAAAATTTATCCTTAACTTACACTTATCCACACTTCTCTTTGTTACAATTTTAGCTGCGATGGTATGAAAGATATTAAGGTGCGAATGACGTAATTCCATTTAGGCCTCTCCTTATCAAATGCTATGAAGTGCTATTCACAGGGTAATCATGCTGAACTTACGCAATACCCACTCATAGCATTTTAGCTCCTTGAGGAAAGAAGGACAAACTTTTCCCTCACCTTGCCTAATGTGCCTCATTCCCTCTGGAGAGCTTTTGTTAGGTAACGACAGAGGGCTTGAGTTATCAACTAGGCTTAATACTGAGCAGACTTTCTTCGGCAAACACACACCCACCCGACTTCTCCGTTGTCTTTCCCCGACCAAAACCCGTTTCTCCCCCACTATCTCCGGCACTTCTTTGTTTGTTTTCCTGTCACCTCAACTTAAATTTTCCAATCTACGCCACACGCAAGTACTGAAAAATACTGAAAATATTTTGATTAAGAAATTCTGGGGCCGTCAAAACCAACTCGGGCGGAGCGAATATTCATATCAATTTTCCACCGTCAATGACGCCCTACCGGGAAAATTGGAGGCCACTTTCTTCCAGACGGCGGAGACCCAATCAACGCCTGCGTGAGAGGGCTCAGATAATTTCCCCGCTTTTATCGCGCCCCGCATATATAAGACGCATAATGACCGCCCACTATTCGTAAAGAAGTGGGACCACTATCGTGCGAAAAGGTATTAAAAGAGCGACTGGAGGAATGATTAATAATAAAACCGCGCGAGAGATGGAGGGCTTTGCAAAAATGGAAAATAACAGCCGAACGGAGTTTATCCCCTTCGAAAATCTCTCTTTGCGTGCCGCGGGAAATTTTTCCTTAGCGTCTGCGAGCTGATTGATACGGCGCGATTAAGAAGCGAATACGTTGAGAGTTTGCTTGGTTTATTTCAAGACCGCCTTATATTTGCCAAACGAGATTCGGCTAATGCGTTTTTGAGGGAAAAGGAGCGTGAGAAAATAACAATTTAGTTCATCGAATTTTAGTAACTGATCGAGATTTTGGAAACTCGCAAAAGAGCTTCCTTATGATACCTAAAATAATTTATGGTTACCAACTGTCACTCTGGAATTGATAGAAGTGGCGTAATGAGGAGTCAAAGTGTTTATATTTTTTCTATATAATATATGACGGATTTTATTCGTCTGATGTATTCGTATTAACTTCGGTTCAATGAATTTTTCCTATTCCTACTTTCGATGTTAAAACGTCAACAGGAGGTAAAAGAATACAGCAAAAGCGACTTATATACATAAGAAAAGTGGGGAGGAAGGCTAGATAGCGCACAATCGTTGAGTAATTATTAGGCAGCTGATGGCTAATTGATCAAGATTAGTCTGATTATTACAAATAGATACGAAAAATTAAAACTTACGATGATTTTTACTACGATCCTTCCCATATGATAACGATTTACTTCGTACGGACTGAAATCGCAAGTACTATAATTTTGCAATCAGAAGAATAAATGTAGAGAACTCATTTTCATTACATTTAGGATTGGATTTTAAAAAATGTGAACGAAGATCAGAAAGTTCCTTAATAGGCACGTAATTGGATCAAAGATTCACCCAAGAATAAATGTCAAAGATGAATATAATTTTCTAAAACACACGAGCAACCTCATTTCCATTCAGTTTTTCATGTCTAATTCATAACCGAAAATATAAGAATTTCCTATAAGAAGCCTCCTTGAGTACTTCTTCGTTTCCCCTCGGTCGCTCTTCAGGAAGCAATCAACGAAATCTGCAGCATCTTACGGTAAGATGGTCCTTACGTCAACAGCACTATCAGCCACCCACCTTATTCATTCGCCACAAACATTACAATGGGGACGTAAAATTAGCCACTTCCTCGTAAGTACTGGAACTCCACCCATGCCAATCCCTCGCATGAAATATGACAGCGTTAGAGAGAACAAGAAAAAAACCCTAACGCCTTCGCATAGAACCGGACGCGAGGACACGGGTTTGTCGTGTGGAAAGACTAAAGCTGAAGTGACACATGGAGAGGGCGTAGCTCCTCCTCTTCTCAGTCAGGCGGTTTTTAACACGCGTGTCGCGAAGCATTATGACGTGTGCAGGGCGCGCCCGCATGCGATGGATGCATCGATCCCCCTCCACCCCCTTTGCGTTTTTTCTACCCCCGTCGGCAGCCATGATTCCTATCCTCCCCCGCGCGGAGCTAACTCCATCTCTCGACGATTCCCCGCACTACCAAACAAATGAAACGCGGCTGCGAACACAAGAGAAGCTTTCGGGGTATGCCATTTTTAATATCTTATGATTCTTTCCATCTTAGCTGCTACCTCTTGAAAAATGACTGTTCCCTTTAATCGCAATTTACTGAAATACAACGGTTAACCTCATTTATGGTTCCTCTAAAATACTCAAAAAGTATACAATTTATAAGGAAAATATAGTATGAAGAATATAAAAATAAATAGCAAGGGACATATGGTATATCACTGAAAAACCTCTAAATGACCATAAAAGTCAAAACAGCCTTAAAGACCTTATATCCTAGATTTGTAATTGCTCCCTACCTAACAGTATAATAGATCAAGTTTACTTGATGAATCGCGATTAAAATATATTAATTTGTAGTATATTATTTATTATACAATATCATTTGTATTATATATTAATCTAATTTAAACCATCAACCCTAACAATAATGGAGATTAACAGAGGTGAGACGATTACCTTCAGTTGCTTCATCAACTTAAACCAACGCATCCCAGAAAATCATTTTTGCTACAACCCTAAGAATGATTACTTTTCCTAAATAACCACAGCAAGGAGACTTTACAATTAATAATCACTGTGGTAAAGTCACATCAAAGAATTATCTAACTCAGCCTTAGAATACACTGATGTTCAAATCATAAATTAATATACCTGTCTCATAAATGAAAAACTCATACTGTCACTGGGACTCTTCTCAAAAGCACTATCTCCATCGGATTGCGAATGATATTTATATTAATATTCCTCATACTTTAACAAGATAGCAGTCCGAAGCTATACGAACAAACAAATGCTGGAATGTTATGGAATACAAAATCCATAACGCAGCGAAGGCGTATAAATTGCACTAATAAAATGCATCGATACGACCCTCCCTCTCCTTCCATAACCCATTCCTTAGCCCGCCATCTGTCGCTGGATGAGCGCAACTCAATGCGTGTAAGGGTGCATCCAGCCACGTGATCGATCCCCCTTTCGATCCCCGGTCCCGACTGCTTTATTCCTCCCCAACAATCGCTTCCCTCAAATACCGCGCCATTTTCTTCCCCACCCGCATGGGTCGTGACTTCTCCCGGTGCGTGAGTCGAGGATGTATTCGAGAATTTTTTTTCGACATTCTGCGAGCGTGTTGGGGGAATGCATAAATATGTGCGAGGGCGCTGCACATCTAAAGGCCTATTTTCATTCATGCTTCTCCCTGCCATGGGCTATTATGAAGGCGGGCTGAGGGAAAACGTTTCTGCCGAAACGTGCGATGAATGTGAATGAAGAGAACATTTTCCTGCCGTAAACAAAACGGAGAAGATGATTAATAAAAGCCGAATCCACGGTGACTTTGACGTGACGAACAAGTTTCTTGCGAAATTTTCTGTTCTGGCCACTGAATTCCAAATCAACCACTGGTTAATCAAGTGTCCATCTTCAGATTTAAACTTCATTTTTTTACATCGCACGGACCGAACAAAGGCTATGTTGTTCCGCTTCTGATTCTAGGAACTGGGAGAATTTAAAAAGTATGCAGATTCTCTGCAAAAAAAATCTTTTAACCGGTTTTCAGCAAGAGGATGCATTTAAGTCCTCATATTGTCCACACTACTATGGCAACTATCGAGGAAGTCCTTCGAAGAGAAAATTACGCCGTAAAAAGAGCAAAGGGAGATGACATTGGTTAAGAGGTAGGAAGTTTAATGGAGCACACAACTAATCCACGATAGTCAACTACAAACCAGGGCATCGAACCGGAACCGAAAACTAAAAAAACCGTTAAATTTGCCTGAGTGAAAACCCATCCCAAACCGCAGAAGTTGAGATTCTTGAACCCGAACCGTAGACCGTTATATAGACCGTTCCAATTTTTTGTTCCCTATAAAACACTTTTTTTCTGAAGTGTATTTGGAGCAAGGGTTGCTAAACATGAGTAACTACGAGTAGCATCGAACTAATACTAAGCTCTATCCTAAAATTTAGTGCAATAAAGGTGTGCACGGAAAAAGCTTGAGACAATAAAACAAAATTTCCGGAGTATATAAAATTACTGAAACTGAAGCGCAAAAAAAAGGTTCGAGCGAAACTTCGACTGAACCGAAATTTGTTTTTCGTTGAACCGGAGCGAAAACAGGAATAAAAAATATTACGCTTAGATGCCTCGCTGAAAACATCATGAGAAGGAATTTTGTAAAACTGGAATCATACATAAAATACATCGTATTTATTTACATTTTATACAGAGGAAGGGAAATAGTACGAAGTATAGGTTACTTCTTCCACAGAGCGTTAGGGAATCTAAGAAACAAGTTTATTGATGAAGAGACTGGGATGTTATTGTCAACGTATTACTTGCGATACAACAAGGACGATTTTCGGGAGTTACTAAATGTAAGAAAATCTTCGAATTGTGAACCCATGATGATTATAATCCAACAATATTAAGACACTAGTTAACGCCAATACAAGTAAGTCATATCGAAAATACTAACTTTCGATGCCTTTCAAATTAATACATTCGAGAAAGTGTCTTAGATTCCAGAAAGGCGAATGACCTCAGCTATCGAAGCACTTTTAACAATACTACTACTGTACCTTTCATATCATGAACGTTTAATGCTAGTTCTTTCCTTTGCCGGAGAATTTCGAAAAAAAGCCAGGGAATACTAAATTTAAAAAAACGAAACGGTCGTGACACGGAACAGAGCGCGTGAGTCAGTGAATGCGTAACTGCCTCAGAAACAGGTACAATTTCATCAAACCGTGAGTTGGAATGCAGTCACTAGCCGCGAACAGCTCTTACCCTGCTTCCGCACCGCTTTTTCTGGCGTGATTACGGAAGAGTCGATACGTCGAGGATAATACTTGCACGCCAAGAAGGGAATGCGAGTGCGAATATCGAGATCGGTGTTCGAGAGAGCAAATGCAAAACAAACTTTCACCGAGCGAGATTCACGTTCCGCGTGCAGCACTTACCTTCTCCACCTGTCCCGCACGAACCAAACCCCATTAATCCCTAACCGTTAGGAATTCATGGGTACTTCCTCCCCGAGAGCGCGAAAAAGAATTATGAAGCCACTAATCGAAAGAAATCGACTGAATTACCGATCGAATGTGACGTGTATGAGACTGGCATCAGACGGTAAGCAAGTGAGTCTACGCCTCGGGTCACAGCTACGCATAAGGTGTCATTAATTGAGTATAGGAAAAAGAATTAACTGAAAAGGAGAAGAAGGAAAGCAAAGCTCTATAATTCTACAGAACAATACTTACGCTTAACTAAATTATAATTTGTGCGGCAATAAAAATGTCTTTAATGTCAACGATGCAGCACTAGAAATGAGTCAAACTTCGAATAGCAATTCTATATCTATATGTACTCTGCAAGCCGCATTTTGGCGCGTAGCAGGGAGTGTAAGGACAACTTCCTTAGCTCAAATATCGTTCGTGGAAAGAATGAGTCCTTAGAACAACTTGCCCTTGCATTTATTTGTCTTATTTTACGCACATCGTCGGATCGGCCGAAGTAGCAGGGGGTCGCATAATACCAATTACGTCTTCCGCAAATGTATTTTCTCTGAAGCATTCAAACCCTAGCTTCTAATCTCCTTTCTATCAAGGATTCAAAACCTGCGTTTGTAGTAACATAGTATCATAACACAACAATAACGGACGGAAAGAATGGAATTTGAGAATAGAGAAGAATATCAACAACTAAAACAGCAGCGATTGATGCAATTCTGACAGATGTAAAACGATGAAGAAATAGGATAGTTTAAAGGGGCTTGGAGATACGAGGAAGGTCAGGATGTTACGCCGTGTTACCATAACAACTACCTTTTCCTTTTTTTGGGAGGAGAAAGAACAGTGAATAGAATTGAGGGATAGAGAAATCCCTGATATGAAAGAACAGAATGATAAAAGAAGAACGGTAAGAATAACATGACTGAGGACGGATAGCGAGTGGACGATATGCGAATGCGAAAAATCTCGAGAGAAAGATGGAAAGTTAGATAGTAGGAAAGGTCAAATGATAAGAGGAGATTGAAGCAGAACATTACATACAAATGTTTACGAGCACCTGAATATAAAATACGACTGATGGAATGATAGAGATGGAAAAATTGCTGGAATAAGAGAATATTTGGAGAGAGAATAGGGAATCTACATAAAATACAGTACTTGTTGGTCACGTTAAATATTCGTGGAAGCTACCAACGCATGATCGCTGATATCTTCAATTCGTGCGAATGACCCAATAAATAAGATTTTCCACAGTATTCAATACAGAGAATGGATGTCTTTATTCAGCGGATTCCAAATCACCAAAGCGATAAACCAGACGGAGACTAAAGTAATGACACATGCACACATTTTACTACAATCTGCACTTAAAAGAAAATGAAAAATAATCCAATCATCAAGGTGATGGCATACAATAACCATAGTAAAAGAAAAGAATGTGAAAATAAAAAGATACTTTTATTCATACAATCATTTACATACAAGATCCTTAGCGAGGGTGGTGGTGATGACACTAAAAATAGGGAGTTACGCAAAGCAGTTGTCGTCAACTGGAAGAGGAATGAGTAAGAAGTAAGGTTACAGGACGGGGAGGTAATCTCGCAGGTGTGAGAGTCCCTGAAGGTCCAGGGGGGACACCCCTCCATGGAAGGAAGAAAGTACCAAAGCATCAAACTCGCAGGATATGGTCTCCCCAGAGAGGATCAAAAGCCTTTATGTGTATAAAACATTATGTATCAGTAAAATGGGCGATAGCAGGTGCGACGGGGCTTAAGTCTATCGAGAGGAAAAAGGAGTGAGGGGCTATACGTCGAGAGGGTAAAGGGTTGTCCAACTTGCGGTCAAAAAGGTAGGATTTATTGAGGGTTTCATGCGGAAGATGGGGCTTTGCCGTGAGGTGGGGTTGTAAAATGGATTGAAACGCCTCCTGGAGGTTACATAAGAGGTGAAAAAGAGGGTTCCATTTGTAGGGAGGAAATATAAGTGATTCCCTTGCTTATTAGGAGCGGGAGTCGGAAAGGTTATGGGTTGAGGGGTCGTTATGTCACGGACGTGATTTATGAGCAGGCGTTTTTAACAATCGAAAGGAAATGGGGGAAGGAAAAATGATTTTTTCAATGCGCGACGATAATACTTCCATCTGCGGTGTAAATGATTTTCGGAGAAAGCCGTTCTCACGTGTTTATGATTGTTACAGCGATTTATGTGTCTCCTTACGGGAATACTTTAAACTGAGGGATTATATTCGCGTTACAACTTTTCCTGGAGTGGCAGTATCGCGAAACGTGCGGTATAGATTCTACGATTGGGACATCAAGTTAGGAATTCGTTTAGTGGTAAGGATTTAAATGGCAGAAGGCTATATAAATGCAGTGAAATTTCATAAGATAGTGCCGGACGGAAACGGTCGGATGAAAATAGTAAAATCACTACGTTTAGAAACCCCCATTTAAACTAATACTGTTTCAGCTTTTTAATGCATCGTACAAAAATAACACATATGCTAATCGATTTCATACCGAGGAGAAAATAAGCGAAAGTTGGGATGGTTAACATTTCAGTCAATTTATGAGACAACAGGAGCAATCAACTTTTCATGTAAGACACCTATCAGCGTTTGGTGGTAACTATTCAAATATTAAAAACAGCGATTTTTTCTGAATTTACATTACTCAACTATAACATTATTTTCTACTGATTCACTTCTTCTGTTACATGCCACTGTGGGAAATTACACGTTTATTAATGTGATCAACTGACAAACTGCTTATCGTTCGGACCTCAATTACGGCTAATTACGCAATTTTAAAACAAGAATTGCAGAAATATTAAAACAACCAAATCCACTGCGTCATTCAAAATTTCTGTATGTATCAATTTTCATTGGCATTGGCAATTGGCATTCTTTGGCTACAATTTTTGGACATATTGCGAAAAGGCGTATTAAAGAGATGCATTCACAGAGTTTGAGGTACTAGGCTATATTCTTATTTAAAACTTGAGGGATATCTCTTTATGAAAAAACTGTTGAGAATTGTAAAACTGGAGAAGAAAGAGAAAATAATTTTCTTATGAAAAAGTACAGCGTAGATAAACTCTTGGGCGGATTACAAGGATTGAAATACTCCAAAACAGAATCGCCGATTTGCAGAAATAAAACCACGAAGAAGTAATCTCCTCGCAGAGCGAAAAGCCGAAGAACTCTAAAGAAGTTTCGAGCAAAGGTCATCCATCCTTTCCTGCAGGAAAGAAAATCACCTCCGAAAAAAAATCTCACGGCGAGATAATTCCATGGAAAACATCCACGGGAACTATCGGCAAAAAAGGCGCTACAGTACCAGTCTTACAAAAAATAAACAATGGTGGCGCCAGGTAAGAAGAGGAATCAAGGCCAGCGAGGAAAGCTCCATATTGAAGTGGGCGGTACCCGGTAGATGACGGGTAAAACGGAGTGGATAAACAAAAGAGAAACGTATAGTGGGAGCCTCTCATCACATCGGGGAGAGAAAATGCACATACACACACATGGAAGTAAATATACGCTTTCCCGGTCCCAAATATTGCCAAAGGCGAACCGTAACGAGATAGCTGGGGAAAGGATGCGGACGAGGGGGCGAAAAACAGGAATGCCACGAAAGAAAAAGCCGAGAGAGGGGCATAAACACCCTTTTCCGCACCCAGGCGGAATTTCCTCTTCGCTAAAAATCTCTCTGGCACGGGGACTGATGATGGAATTATGCTGAGATAGTTTAAGGATGATATATGCCAAAATTACATGCTTGAACAACAAGGAATGAAAGATTCCACATAAACAGAATGATCTGTGCTACGAATAAAATGTTTCAATTCAGACGATTACGCAACTGCGTCACAAACAGTTTATTTATAAAAAATCCTGACTATGAATGCAGCGAACAATAATAAAAAGTAGTAGACATTAAGCGCAGAAATTTCCCGGAAAGCTAAATCCGATTACGAAATTCAGGAAATAAATATCAATGCACGTTTTAAATTTTCAAGTGCAAAAAAATAAAAGAGTAATGTAAACTCCATTTCAAGCATCCAGCTAAAACCACTGTTGTTTTATGAGGAAAATTTATATTGCGTCATATTTTGAAGTTAAATAATTACAAAGAAGGAATCCAAAAAATTCACAGAATAAGAGGTAAATTATTATAATAAACACGATATCTTTTATTAAACATTAAGATAATTACTATTAACTGCTTATTATTAATTTATAATTTTTTAAACGTTACCGCGCAGCTGATGACGTTATGGTGCAGACTTAATCTCTATTATACCGTAACGGCCTACCAATACATTACGAGCACATCTATTAAGTCAAATAAAACTTATCGAAAGATTTTCATGCAAATCAACTGTAGCAATTTATCTATGAATAAGGCCGCTGAGTGTTTCCCAAGGAAGATTAGCATTTTAGTTGAATCATTTCCGCATTTGATCGCGTATTCCCAACGACATTTCGAAAAGGAAATACTTTTAATCGAGAAAACCTTACTGTCATTTGTGCTACTGTTATTTACTTTTAACGGGTTTGTTGGAAACGAGGGACAATATCGGAGAAACTATCATTAGCTGTGGTTGAAAATCATAAAATGATTAGAAATCGCATAAATAAAATAAAGAGAAATGTATAACCTGATGCCTTTTAACTAGTTCGTAATAACAATCTCTTCAAAACTATTTTTGAGAACTTTATCATTGAGAATAAAATTCTGAGTAATAATAGCTCTTGATGGCACAATCGTAGAGATCCGAAATAAAATCCCTTTGAGTTTCAAAATATATAATCCGGTACCTGTGCTGACGAGAAAACTAGGCGTATTTGACTGTTAAACGAGTTATTCCTGCAGTTATATTTTTTTAAGCAGAAATCCCGGACCATCAAAAGAGGAAAAAAGACCTTGAAAAGATTCTTTTATTCGCGAGAGAAAACAATCCTCCTTTACATACATTTTCGTCCACCCTATGGGGAAAATCTGGAAGCGGGTCATGACACTCCATTATTTTCTTATGGAGAGGTTCACAAGGTCCTTAAAACAAAGGGCATCGCGAAGGTCGACGAGACCCCTGGGCAAGAGGGGAACTGCAGAAGGAGAAGTTATAGACAAATTCGCTGGAGAAAACTTAATTTTCCTTTGAAAGCGGCGAAAAAGCTATGTAAAATCGCCAGCTCTCGTAAAGGGATTAAAGAGGGTAAAAACAAAGGAAAAGACAGGGAGATTGACTTAAACCGGGTACGAAAAAATGCCTCTCCGCTTCATACCTTGGGAGAATGAAATTGTTTTTCCTCTCCCATTTCCTCGCAGATTTTGAAATACGTTAAGACAGAAATATCCGAGCCTTTGTTAGATGAACTCACGGAGAAACGTAACAGCTAGATTAAATTACTGGAGATTAATTAACCAATGTCTCTGGCGTTACGTTTCGAGTCTGAAAAGTGAAATCTTCTGCGGCTTTTCGAACAAAAATAGGGTCGCGTTTAGAGAGTTATTTCCGCCAAGAATCGTTGCAATTTATTCACAAGCCCTTTTCACTAATAAATAGGGCCATTTAAATTAAGATTATAATACGAAAAAGTGAAGTGATTACTTTTCCGCTAATTACTAAAGATAGAAACATATATTTCGTGATTTGGCGTTGAATTGAGTAAATGAAAATGGAATAAAACAAGGACAAGTATATCTTTATAAATGACGTTAGTCCATAAAATAATCGTGATGCATAATTGACTAATTTTTTCGACTCTTAAACAAGATTCCACAGATGTTGTTAAACTTCGCTGGAAAGATTATTTCAATATGATAAGAAAAATTATTTTTTTAGAGATGAAGATCTTCAATTATTAGGAATATCATGATAGATTAAATAAATTAAAAATTCCATTGTATTCTAATCGTACAATTCTTCCACTGGAATTCTATTTCATCCACGAATTAACCAAATCTGCGATGCAAAATTTTCTCCTACGGGAATTCCAGGATAGCTCCTAACCGTAATGCATTTGAATTGAATTTTAGAACGCATTTACTGTACCACTAAGGATCATTCGCAAAGCAATGGGAAATATCATTATCATTCCATCCTTAATTTACATTGGGCACGGTAATGTAACCGCGCTAGAGGATTACAGTTAATTAAGCATCTGAAAATGAAGGAGGGACATAATTACTCTAATCACCGAATAACCGAGGAAGTACATTCACAGACAAGCTCCACTCATCTTCTTTTTACCAGCACTCATCCACGTGTGAAGAAACGAAGCGGAAATGGCTAACAGATGGTTTGGCGGCCCATGATACACGGCCAATTAAACACGGCATTTAAATGAATTTTGAGCGGATGGATACATCCTTGAGGGAACTCGGACAGAATTCGTAAAATGTTCATCAATACGAGAAATGGAAAACGCCGAACAACCGCTCAGCGGAAACTAGAAACACGCTAATCTACGGAGCAACGTTTCCGACTGAATTAAAGTAATTGACCTTCTTAAGATAATAATTGTCGGCATAACTTTAAATAAGGCATCATATTAAGGGTTCTGATATACTCTAAAGAGATGCATTCGTGCTCAGAAAAGGTAAAAAAAAACAATATTAATTGTATGGAAACCCCAAATAAGGCTTATAAATATTGATATTCTTCTATGAGAACTATTGAATATCTGCTTATTCTAATGCTTTTATGAAGTCAACCAACAGGGATATCAATGACATCCGTTCTCAAGATCAGTACGGATGTGCTTCCAATGTATAACTGTAAGGTCCAATATAATTATGTGTACTTAAATAAGTATAGTAGTAGTAGTATTGTTAAAAGTGCTTCGACGGCTAAGGTCATTTCGCACGTGAGCTCCCACCGGGAATCGAACCTGGGACCACTTTCACCAGAGTCGAACGCGTTGCCCACTTGGCCATCTGGGAGCCCGTATTTAAATGAGACTTGCTAACTAATGTTCACTTAAGGGGCAGGTATTATACTCGTTTGATAGAGTTAAAAAGAAGGTTATAGATAATCTCCTACATATACGATGGATTAGCATGAATATTAACTATAAAATTCACTTTAACTCCAACAACAACCATTATAATTCCAGGCCCTGAAGTGAACACGTTTTAGAGTGGATATTAAGTATACATTTTATACCAGGCCTAAATGTCCTCAAGTTAACGAAGATAATGAATATTATATTAACTGGTCCTTACGACCAAAAATGCTACAATTGAGGAATGTAACTCTATGTTTAAGAAGGCCTCGTAATCCGTCTCTTATTTCTTTTTCATCAAAGATGAGGACTGGAACTGGAGCAAGAATTCCCAAAGTAATAAAATAACAGTAATATTTTTATCACATCCGCATAAACGTAAGACGGCGAAATTTTAAATAACTGACGATAAACCCAATTAACTGATAAAGAACCACTTCTACTCCTCCAATGTATAGTATCGAAATGTATACAAAACGAATTTTGAAACAATATCAGTCTGCAATGCGACTGCAAAGAAATCATAATACTGCTTACGAAAATAAATACAAACGGAATAATGGATAGCACAAATTTTGTGGACCAAGGAAAATACGAACTTGAATATATAATTGCTTAAGCAATAATGATAAAAAACAGAATAAATGCATTATAATATAATAAGCCCCTATCTTAAAATAGACGAATGATATAGGGTATATACATACAAATCAAAAATATTTTAAGGAAAGCATAATTCGAAGAAAGCTCCACAAAATTAAACCTGTAGCAAACTCACAGCCATTAAAAGTGACTTGTTTCGTCGCGGGCATTCCGCCACCCCTCAACCCGCTCATTCATTCACATCAGCAAAGCAATTAGCCTACTTCTGTCTCCAGGTACAAATTAGCATTTCTTTCAGATCGCGTTGAGAAAAACGCTCTGAGAACGCACACATCTTCCTAGGGAACTTCTACATCCGAAAGCTAACGATGAATCCTTCACCCAAAGCGCCACCTATTGGACTCCATCGCACCCTCACGAAGGAAAGCAGGACGGAAACGGGAGAACTCGGAAAGGGAAACCTAAACAGCACACGCTCCGGGTACCGAAGGGGGGGAGAGAAGGAATGAATTAAAAAAAACACGAGCGACGAGAGCCCCCTTATCCACCCTCACTCCCAGGTCGACCTCGTTAAGCAGAGGCAAACGCTGTTACGTGTGGTGCCCAACCTATGCGACCCCTCGCAGAAATCCCACTTCGACGAAACAAAGGGTTAAATTCCCGAAAGGATGGACAATGGATAGAAAGAGAAGGAAAGGAGAAAATAGGTGGAATCCAGCTTTTGTAATCACGGATAATGGCATAATAATACCGAGTAGTTGATATGATTTGGAGCAACATTGTGTTAAGTCGTGGCAATTTCATAATTAACTTCATCCGCAATAATCATTCACTGTTACAGGTGAGAGAAGTGAGTTATTTAATCATTCATTTTTATACTGACAGTTATTATTTCCACGATCAAATAGATCTTAAACAATCGAAATACCATTGGTCAAAAGAATCCGTCGGTTATAATCAATTGTTACAAACAGTAACAATTAAAATCGGGGAAAAAATACGTCAATTCATAAAAACAGAAGAGAAAGTTATTTCAAATGTGAGAGAACTTACTCCCGAATTAATATCATTAAGATGCATCATAGGAATATGATAGGATACCATGTTGTTCCACGGAAAAGAAGAAAATACAGAAAAATCACTTTTCATATGTTCACCGACCGTGGTGTCAGAGTGGTTAGGTGTCCTAGCGCTCCAACCCCAAGGTCTCGAGTTCGAATCCTGGCTAGTCGGATTTTTCCTATTAGGAATAGACGTGTGTGTGTTCGTTCTCCGTTATTATTTGAAGTCCACTACTGTAAAAGTTCAGTAAATGGATGTTTGTGGAGGCACTGGGTTAGATCTACAAAAAATTTAAAAAAGTCAAAGTGGGAGTAACCTTGGAAACATTAACTGGGAGACTACTTCTGGTAATATTTTTAATCGCTTTCAGGATGTAGTGCTTCGTGGACACCATGGTAAGGGTCCAAAGCCGAAGGGCCAATGAGCCCAGTGAAAATACTTGGTGGAGGGACTCGCAACCTCCTGTAATATAATTTGACAGTAGAGCAGGAAGTAGGCAAATCATTTTACAAAGAAGCTACGCAACTATCACTTCCTCTGTAGAATACATTATTTTCTTGTTAGGGAAAGAAAATTGATCTCTTTAAGATGGTGAAAGAAGTTCGACACTACTCTCATGACAATCTAAATAATTGGGGATGGTAATAAATAGCAACAGAGGTAATGAATGGTAACATTAAGAGAATACCTAGCGTATATTAACAAATGAAGTAAAAAAAATACTGAAGGTAACGTTTTACATGGAAAAAGTTTAATACTATATAGGGATAGAGAAAGGTTACTTAGAAAAAAGAAAGCAGAATTATTGGAAGAATTACTAGCGGAGGAATGAGCAAGAAAAAGAAGATAAAGCAGGGGAAAAGAATTGCTGAGAGGGGAAGAATGATACGTGAAGGTTAAAGGGTAAATAGGGGCGAGGAAGTGGTGAAGGATGAGAGCCGTAAAAGCAGAATGGAGGAAGATAAATGAAGGGAGGAAGCAGGGGGAGAACGAAAGGCACAAGGGAAAGAGGAAAGTGGGTTAATGTGAGCGATTTTTAAGGGAAATGAAGACATAGCGGAGGTATAAGACTTTCTCATAATGAAAAAGTGGAAGACTGTGGATCTATTTTGAAACGCCGCGCCATAACATAGAAGGTATACAATGAATGACAATAAGGTATCTAGGTAGCTAGGGACGAAAATCAACTAATGTGAATGTAAATGTAAATCGAATTCGGCAACGCGATTTTTCCTTCGGTGTTTTAAATGGAAGTAATACGTTTAATATCACTCTGAATGTATCACCTAAGCTTGTAAGACAAACTTCCCATAAAAGAGCGAATATTTGCGAATTCAGTCAACAATTTATACACAAAATGCACAAACAAAAGCAATTTATCGTTTCATACGGCTACAAGAAAACAATTTCTCAACTTCAAAAGAAAGAATGTTTTAAAATCATCAATAAATATGAAATTAAAAGCAAACAAATGAAATGATAATCAATATCTTTATCTGGGCGAGACTGAGAGTAAAAATTATCTTCTTCCGTTAACACCATAGTCAATCAAAATACCTTGCTTGATATTACATAAGATGCTAAATAAATTAGGTAGAAACAGAAAAGGAAAACTTTAGAAGAAAACATGGTACAAAAACCAAAGAATACAATATTGGGAAAAAGATTTAAAGCAGAAAACATCCTCAAAGAATTCGGGTTATGAGAAATCTGCACAAACCTACCGATTTTGAGAGTTGAAATATAGAGTAAGATTCGTAAAATCGACGGAAATGATAATAGTAAAAAAGCAAACAATTATTGCATTGAATCCAGCTAATATGTCAAATAAAACAATAAAACTTATAAAAACTATAAAAATTATTAATTCCAAAGATTTGAGTAATTTCGATTACTGAGGGCATTCGGAATCCGACCAAATGAACCGAATCTTCCTAATAGAAACGTACTACACCAACATATCATGGTATACCACCCAGCTACATAAAACAAAACATGAGACACACCCAGACGAGTCTCCATTTAGGAAACCATCTTTCCCATGGATAAACCACCCACGAGAGAAGCGAAAACTACGAAAAATACGGGCGTAGAAAAGACGCGATACAAACGAAGATAGATTAGATCGTAAAGAATAGCGCAGGAATAAAAATCACCGAGCGCGGAAAAGAGGGGCGGAAAGAAAGAACGTAAAAAGAGGCATAAAAGACGGGGACAATAAAGATGGGGCGTAAAAAGGAGAGGAAGAGAGAAATGGGAGTAGATGATGTCGCGCAATATAACCCACCCCTTTCCGCTTCCTTCCTGTCCGACGCACTCCCTCCGTTTACTCCGAACGGACACACACACATAAACACGCCGTCGCTATAGCAACGGGCCATTAATCAAAGCCTGCCCTGCGGACAGGTGTGGTCACAAGGAGGCCACTCCTCTTTCCACTCTCGTTCTGCCCGAGAAGGAGAGAAAGAGAGGAAAACGAGAAACAAAGGAGGATCGCGAGGCGAGAAAGATAAACAACCTACGGGTCGACGCATTCGGAAAAGGAGGGATTTTGGGCTGAGAGAAAATTTTAATGGATTCCGAAGGAATAGAGATAGAGCACCTTTTAAAACCGCGAGCTAATTTCCTTTGAGTGCGCAGGGGGAAAATGTTTTGGGGCGCGACGGATGGAGATGAAAAGAGAATATCGGCAATTGGTTAGGGAGTCGGATTAATTGTCCCGTGTGGATTGGATTATTTGGTTGTTTCATCGGGGAAGGAATTTTCACAGTCGGTTCGATCCTGAGCTGACGCCGTGAACGCGTCGCCGAATGATTTCGTCGCGAACAAAAGGGTTCCATCGACGAATCCTTGGCGGGAGTATAAATTCAAAAGCTCGAAAAATTCGATATTTTCAATAAATATTAAACCTTTGCGTTCCTTTCGACCTATCCTGATTGAACCTGCTTTTTCTAGATTTGAAACTACGGCATTTTTCGCTATTTGAATTGAAAAATTATTTTAAGCAAGGCATATTAAATACGAAACAGCCATAGTTCAACTTTCAATTAAATTGTGGAATAGTTCACGTTTTATGATCTAACTTTGAAAACCTTCCAAATCGCTTGAAAGCTTTCGATGTACACAAAATTTGCTGGTATACCACGATTAATGAAAACGAGAAAGTTCGGAACAATTATAATAATTTAGAGTTATTATAAACAATGGTCTTCAGTGATGTTTACAGCGATTAGCAAATTTTAGCAAACCATAACTAAGATAATGGTATACATTATAACTCAGCACATAAACACATGCGCCAATAAACCCTAATCCCATTCACGTCGACATAATTTATTTCCGTTAAATATTTGAGTGAATCATTATTACATTCCATACAATCGTCCTTCAATTTATCTCACTAAATATAAGATTATAAAGGGGATACAAATTATAATTCCAAGAATGAATCGGCCGAATTTGCTTTATTATAAAACAGTATACTTTTGAACGTTATAAATAAATTAACACTATCGAACAGATATCGTTTCTACGATGATAATGAAGTCGATGGTGGGAGGCAATGAAAACCTGAAGACAGAAGTACACTTGTCGTAGATTAAATATCCTGAGAAAAATTGGAACGTTTCTCTCTTTGATAATGATGGTATACTACAACAAACAAAGGAAGGTATTTATTCACACATCAGCTTTTCAAAAATTTTCGGGGTGATGTTATATTGCGGGTGAAATTCCCAGGGATTTCTTTAATTACGACAAACAGTAAAATAATTCAAACAAAGAGCAGTAAACAAATCGACATAAAAAAAGCAGCTCGAAACTTTCCGTAGCGACTGAAATTCATAAAGCGCACCTCAAACACATTCATGCAAATGAAGACTCGCGTAACCAGAAGATCAATACGGCTTTTACAACAGTTTTACTCGCCAACAACATCTGCTCAGTCCGTCCCACTGAAGCGTACACACGCCGTGAGTTTAATCCACAATGGATACGACTGCTGGAGATCCACCTCGAGGAGCAAACACCTCTGCGTACGTTAAACTTTGATGAAACAAGAGTTTAAAATCGATAAAGAAGTTATATGAAGCGAATGAGAGCGGAGAAGAGAAAAGGCGGAAAGACAAACAAGAAGAATAAAGAGAGAGAATGGGGACTTGAGAGCGAAAAGGGACTCTCCGTCTACTCCCATTATGAAGAAGAAATTAAGGAAAACAAAGTAGAGTCGAGGAGAGGGAATTGGGTGGAGGGGGCTTGAAGGGGAAAGTGACAAATGAGTATACCGGTGACGAGAGGCGGAAAAACAAGTGACGACAAAAAGAAATGGAAGAGGAACGCTCCGAAATCGCGAGGTGAAAATGGGGCTCCATCTCCATATTGTTGAATTAAGACGTGTCTTCTATGATAGATACATAAAAATGCAGCAGATACAATTCAATTGAGTCTGAAATTGCAATTTCTAGAAAGAAAAGAGAAGCGATTTTCTAAACAGAAAAAGATATGGTGATTATAACGCTAAATTTAGTACAAGGAAAATTGCCGTATTATGCGTTAAATCTTTTGATCGAGTCTAAATGAGATTTTACACAATATGAGTAAGAAACTACATCGATCGCCGTTGAGTGTGATTTATCTACTATAATAGATTATCTACTATAGTAGAATAGCAGTTTCTTCCTAAACATAGAAACAAGATTTCTAACTTTGGAAGATTTTAAAGGATATCCTAGTCATCGTCTTGAAACGTTTCAGCGAGATTTGATTATTATATCTGTCTTCAATCAAACTAATGCGTAACAACAAATTGACAACACAACCCTATCTCCCGATCAAGGTTTAGATACTTGCTGAATTGCTAAAGAATTGCATAGTTCTCAAATAAGCGAATGTTCATTATATATACGTATCAGATCAAGATAATGCTTGCAGTACCTATAACTCTACATTTAAGCGAGGAATATATTGGCAAAAAACAACTTATATACAACTGAAATTGATCATGGCGAGTTTATTCAAAAACTCACCCTTTATTAACAAAACTAACACTTTTCGACAGTAAATGTACGATCCAAAAAATTATAAAAGCAGTTAATCAGCGTAGAATAGACACGCGACATAATGTAGACTATATATAGGTGACGAACTAACATATCACAAAACATACTCTTGCAAAACGCAAGCCTAGTTAGTAAATAATCAATCTTATTCATCGATTTGCATAACTCAACATGAAAACGGGGAAAACGATCCTTAAATAATAAATACAGACCACTGGAATTCTGAAAACACTCGAGGTAACAACAACGCTTCACCGAATGGGGAAAAGCGTACCGAAAATATGGAAAAAATTAACCCAGAGTCGAAATTGCGCGAAAAAATGAAACGCGAAATTGAATCGTGCGTCGTGGCCATTGGAGCAATGATGAAATTCCTGAGCGAAACAATCCGAACCTTTCACGCGCTAGGTGCTATTAAAAGGCATTCAAGGGCGAAGAATCGTTCCAGGAAATCAGTTACGCATTCGTGCACGTCGAAGTAAATTTTCGAAGGCTTCGACATAGACGGAATAATAATATGCAACGGTAAATCAGCGCCGAGAAGTTGATCGCCAATGCTTTGGAATATTACCTCACCAAACCGGAAAGCTTCTCTTCAAGTCCTCTCTCTCTCTCTCTCTCTCTCTCTGATTATCACGTCTTTATGATTCCGAAATATCTGTACCTCGCCTCTTGACTTGAAAGCTCCTAAAAATAATATCTTCGGGGGAAGAGAAATACAAACATCAAGCACGTCATATCTCTCCACAATATTTTCCCCTTCACCGCTTAAAGAGAGATAAGATCCCGTCGAATAACCTCTTAAGAATTTCAATCTCCATTTTTGCTAGAATTGTCCTGTCACGACTATCATAAAAGCAAGCACGAATAAATATTACAGAGATATTTCTCCAAAGACACTACTTCAACTTTCCTGGAGATGTCTCTCGATTGAGCGATTTATACAGAGCATACATGATCTGGAAAATTTTATCCACTTCGGTGAACGACAGAAGAATAAAACCTAACGATTTAGAACGCTAGTTTATATTCTCCGTAAAGAAATCCGCAGAAGACATTTGTGGTCGTAGGATAATGTATTTGGAAGTAAAATACCTAATGGCTGAAAGCTAAACAAAACCGTATTATTCAAAGTTATTTAAAATCTGGGAACTTTAAAACAGCGATATCTCGGCCAATGAAATTGGTTCATTACGGAAATTCTGGAATATTTCTTATTTCCTAGTTGCCTGATACCAAGATATTCGTGAACTTATACGGTGAACGTAATACTCGCCGATATCAAAGTCTCATTTTTTACATTATTAAGCAAGAAACAATTTGCTTTGGTTATTTACGAAGTTTTGTACACGCTTCCAAGGGCAAATCCTCCTTATTCTACTCGCAGAAAATGTATCCTAAAAAGTCTTCATGGCACGCCTCAAGGAAGCTTCTGAATACGCTACTGTTCTCAGCCATGCAGTCGACACTTTATCACCTGCTCTCAAACATGAATCTCCAAATGAACGCCAAGGAATATTAAGCGTTATCCTTAAGGCATCTTCAATCATCTTCCAATATCATCAAAATTTAATCCCTCTCGACTATCAATGGAAAGTAACCCCTGTTGCTAATTATCATAGCCAACTCCGAAATATCCACTCCCAACCAGAAGAATGAAATGATCCGCTATGAGACGAGGCAGGGCAGATGACGGGTTGAATTCAATATAAAGATACCATAAACGGGTCATTTAACTTAATTGAGAGCTAGAAGTGGATGAAATTCAGCCTTATCTGTCGCCTCAGCTACGCCATCGGGTTAACATTAATAAAACCACTCTGCACACGAGGCACCTGCTCCCTTAAGGAGGGGAATTGAAAAATCTTCGCTTTCAGGAAGCAACGGGATTCTAAGGAGACACCCGCGAAGCGGTCGATGAAGACGCGAAGGAGAAAAAAGAACAGGTGCACTCTTACTTGAAATATTAATCCACTCGGAAGATATTTTACTTTCAGTTGGCTGTGAGACCCTTAATGGGATGCGAAAGGTAAATACGCCATATAATAAAGTTTTCACCGTTATACATCACTCTAAATTTTCCAAGCTGTTTTTGCGAAGAGGCATGTGGTATTGAATTTTCGATGAAATTTATGTAGAAGAAATACATTTTTACTGCAGTAAAAAACATGATATAATTAACTAGGCCCAGCTTCATTTACTCTTTGGAATTAAATATAAAATATCGCATTAACAGATATGGGCAAAAATTAATTGAGTTTGAAATATCGATCATATTTTGGTCGATAGGATACCAGTAGTGAAAGCAACCTTCTCTGGGAAATTGATAGTACTGTATCAAACATAACTTAAATTAAATATAATTTAATCCCATCCACAACATTATAGTACCTTCATTAATGGAAATAATCATACATATATAGTATATTAACCCTGACATTTGTCTCTACATATGTGTATTACTGAGAATGGATTTTAGTACTGCTAGCTGAGCAAATACATGTTAAAGTTTATATTAATAACACATTATTAAAATACACAAAATTTACTGAGCTAACAGTATTGCAATCCGTTCTCAGTCTTTCATTTCTCCTAAAAAGGCCTCTCTATCAATTATTTAACCAGATTTTACAATGTAAAGTCTATAAATTGCTTCAGCTAGCAATAAATAAATCCTTCTCTTAAGGAGACTGATTCTTTCCAACAATAATGCACGGGCCAGTTATTAAGTTTGTCATCAACTCGTTCGATTGAGCAGTGAAAGCTGCTCGCCTTTCATGGAGATGAAGACAATACATCAATCAGAGGTAATGAAACGAAAGAAATCGGAGATAAATTGCGGTAAAAGTTCAGCAGAGTAACAAAAAAATATAAAAGTTCATCCGAATTTCCGCTTTTGTTTTCACTTCACCGAATTTCCAACTCTGTTTTCACGTCATGCGAAGTTCAATCCTTTAAGCCACATCAGACAGCCCAATTTCTACATCGGAGAGGAAAGCAAGTAACCTCAGCGAAAGTCTAAAATATTCCAATCGAAGAAAGATTTTACTGAGGCAGAAAAGCGTCCAGTTAAGAGAGTTCTCCCCTTTACATTACAACCTGTTAAAGACAATGGAAAAACCGATAGGGCTATCAAATGAAAAAAGGGAGAAGATTGCAATGCATTCTCTTGAATAAATTTCGCACAAAAGTGGACTGGTGGAGTGATGTAAAAAAGAACGAAGATTGCTTTCTTATCTGTGAAAACTAAGCGAGGTCATTAGTGCATGGAATGGAGAAACGATGAAAGTAAGGAGAGAAAAAACGAAAGGAAAAAAGGTTAGATAAGGAGGGGAAAATTGGGAAGAATGAGGGTTATTTGCAAGCGAACGACGATCGAGAATATTTCACGCGAAAATGGATGGGGAAAATAAATGAAAAAGGCCAATTATGCCGTCGCAGACGAAATCGCAAGATCGCATGAAAATCGCTCTCGAGCGAATGATTTCAAAACCCAGCAAGCAGGAAAATCAAGGGAAAAGGCCAGTATCGGGATTACATGAACCGCTAAAAATACTGAATAAAAGCCTCACACGGACCATAAGACCAAATTAAATTCCTATCAATGTACATGATGTACCAAAGACTCAAAGTGCTCAGAAAAGAGTAAAGACGAGGATTCTGTAAATAAAGCGTACCCAAAGTAATACTTGGTAATTTACAAAATGGCTGAAGTTAATCAAAATGTTCAAAATCATTAAAGTATTAATAATTGCACAATAATATCAATTTATTCTGTCGTAAAACAAAATTTACAAATTAATTTAATAATTAATTACTACTTAGTCCGCAAACCTAATTGCCAATAAAAGAATTTATCGCTACAAGCATATACTGGTTATAGTCTTTATTATAAAAGAAATAAATAGAAGACTGAAGCAGCTGAACCCTGACATACTGAATTATGAACATGCCATAAACGTACCTTTTATCTAACTGAACTAAACTAAACGAGAAACTAGAAAATTGAGGAGCATAGAACATTTGCGGAATTAACGGAAAGAAATCAACAACATTGAATAATCCACAGTATGTCCACAGTATATTGTCCACATATGGACAATATTTACACATTTAAATTGTATGGATAAAGAATCAGAGACTGCGATAAATTAACACAAATCGTCATAAGCAATTTAAAAGCACCGATTTTCATTAAAGATAAATACGCACAGAAAAACCACCCAAAAGATACGCACATTATTTAAGTAAAAGCATCCACTATTACAAGAAAAAACCGTCCCAATTCATTAGCAGGAAATCCCCAAGACATTAATTACTTCCGACGCTTCCACATCCTTAGCCAGGAGAATCAATCAGAAAGAAGGGGAGAGCGTAAAAATCGAGACTGTAAAACCGCAAAGCAATAACTTACTCTTCGAGAGGGTTAATTACGGCTACATCTTAATTTCGGAGGCATTTAAGAGTTGGAAAAAAGGGGGTCATATCTCGAACAGCATTCTCGGGCGAGCAGAACGACTCGAGGAGGAAACCTCTCTCGCTGCGGACAATAAAAGCGAAAAAGAAGCGAGCGGTAAACTGCAACTTTGAAAGTAGGGCACGTACGCGAAGTTGGCCGTGCAGCGCGAAAATCTCTTCCTAATTTCGGAAACCAGATGAAGAAACGGGCCGTGAGATAAGAGGATCGCGTATCCCGGAAAGAAAATGAAGTTTCGAAAAATGCCGAAGGAAACATCAAAGCTGAAGTAGAAAAGAAAAGTTGAGTTGAGCGAAACAGCTTGAAGTGTAATAAAACACCGTCCGATATAAAAACGCCTACATTAAGAAAGCGTTTTCCGTGTCATTAGCAACACCAATATAGCCGTTGAGAACATTATGCCAAACGAAAACTGACAAGATTTTCAAGAAAAATGCCAAATACGCATCGATACCCTGCTAGCAGCCCCCCTGCCACACTCCGAAAGGTGGCTTGCAGGGTATTTGTGTACATGTAGAAGCTTATGTAGCGCGAGGCACGGGTAATGTTTAAATGGAAAAATAACGTAAAATAACAGAAACTTTTAATCGCGATGGTTCTGCGTTAATTTTCTAGAGTTACATTTAAATTTAAAATAGTGAAACCAGATGCACCAAAAACAGATGAGCCAACGAATTATTATGAAGCGTTCACACGTTATTGAAATTAAATACGTTTTTCGGATAAAGAGTTTGCAAATTCAGAGTTAGGAAATCGCTTTCATTACCGCAATAAGTAAATAACTTCCGCTAGTGTTACGTATATTTTGGATTAATGATGTAATACTGAATTTTTTTCAAAACACCAACGAATACGACGCATAGTTGTTATTAACATAATGGTTGACTTGATTCTCTTTTTAACCTAGTGATATCAAACAAAGTTTTCCCTTCTTTTTCTAGTAAAAATTTAACTTAGCTAATCGAAATAATTCAAAAAATGAATTATGATAAAAAATTTCTTAAGACAAAGATTGAGGGATCTATGAAATTAATACAATAAAAGTGCGGAGTAATAAGTGACTTCTATGATACCGCAATAGGAATATAATGGACAGGGGTAATAAAACCGACAAGTTTTCTGCAAATTAAACAGATTCAGAGCAAAACAAACCGCAGCCGCATTTCCGACAACTAATTCCAAATCCGTGAGGTATTAGAAACTCCATAAACAAAAAAAATAACTAAGATTCCAGCTTGGAACCAAACTTTAAAAAAAAAACACAAATAGAGGACATTAAAAAAAAATATTCTCCCTACATTGATAAAAAACACCTCTGAAGATATTCGAATACCCTACCCATTATAAAAGAGAATCATTTCCACCCTTCCTTAAGTAATCGGCGAGGAATCGTGTCTATGCATCAGACGCCCGTCAGAGAAACACAGGACGGACAAGACGATAACACAAGCACGTTCTCCCTTCAAAAATAAAGCAGCGAAAAAAGAGAGAGCGCATAGAGGTAACAGCCGGTAGAGAAAGAGTGTGAGGTAATGAGCAAGCCCTCGGGGTCGCCGTTGAGATCTCAGACAGCAACTACCAACGGGGGAGAAGGTTGCAAGGATTTAAGAGTGGGAGAGAGTCGCTCGACAATAAAAAAAGATTTACCATAATGGAGCTAGGAGGGGTTTAAAAGGGAAAGAGAGTGAAAGATGCTAGCGAGGGAGGAGTAAATGCAACGGAAAGAATGAACACGGTGAGATGCAAAGAGGACGAACGCGGAAGGGATGAATATTCAGAGATAAGCGATACACAGAGACGGACCGACTGCTTCAGCGAAGGTGATACCAAACTGTACCTTATTTAATCAACATGAGATTCAAAAGGAAGATGAGAAATCAGGCACTGGGCAATAAGGAAAGATAGAGAGAAACTGTAAGACTGCGCGAAAGGTCAATGAATTTTATTGACTATAAATCAAGCTTCACTTTAAACCTGCCATTTATTGCTACTCACAAATAATGTACGGATGTTCATAACGTAGATCTAAATAAGAACATATACGAGGAAAAATATTTTGTATGCCTGTAGAATACGGACTGCAAAAGAAGCTGAGGAGAAGAACCAAGATGGAGAAATAATGGAGAGATGTGCTGCTACGGAGGAATGAAGAAAATTGATTGGTCAGATCGGAAAACTAATGAAATTCTTCAAGGAGCATATAGTAAAGAGACGTCTTAAGAAAATGTTGGTAGAAAGAAAAGGAAATCTAATCGGTCACAATTATCAATCGAAGGAAAGGTGGAAGGAAGAACGTATAGATGAATAACGTTATAAATAGGCCGGTAATGGTTAGTGTTAATGTTAGGAATTGTGAGGAACCGATTGGCTGGGAAATGACGAGTTGGAGAGCTAGGTTGGAAAAAGAAAGCAGCGAGAAACTGGGAAAATTAAAGTGTGGAAATATGTAGAGAAATGCTAAAAAATAATCGATGTATTACGATATATAAAAATATTAGGCAGTTTCAAAATCTTAGATCAAACCCAGCAAGGCTCTAACGGTAAAATTTGCTGTTGGACGTGGCAAAATTACCTTCATAGTAAAAAAAATAACTCTTAACTCTTTCACTAATAAACGCATGTTTAATCAGAAAGCTGCTTTGCTGAAAAAGAAATGAAAACACCATACTTCACGTACAACAAGGCTAAGAATGGCATAACACAGACTGTTACGAAACTCTTTTCAATTGAAAGTTAACGGATGCTATTATCAAGAATACCGGGGCATATATTTGAAACAAACCTCGATTTATACTTAAATTTAAAAATTGATACACCGCAAACAGTTTCCAGTTATTTTATTGCCGATACTGACATTAATCTGACACTTTCAAACGCTACTCGTAAATAAAAAAGTCCTCTGGATGTAAGAAAGGAGATATGCTTTATGAAACAGCAGAGAAGTAACACAGGATGTACGAGCTCCAGAGATAGGAGAAAGAGAACAGGGCGCGAGGGCCAAATCCCACCAAGCAGCCGAGACAAACACAAAAGCTCTGAGGGGGACTTAAGCAGGGAAGTGGTCTGACATTCAGGGGGGTCGTGATCCGTGGAGGGTTCCCTCTATAGCTGACTAGGGGCGATGAAAAGCCCTTGGAAGGGTAGTAGTAGCGCTGATGGGCAAAATAGCGCGTATTAAATAAAACCCCACCCTCCCGCTGAATCTGCATCGACCACCCACCGTCCGACAACCCTACCTCACCCCAATGGCCCCTCTTTAACTTGCCTCCATCGCGTTAAACACTAACGACTGGCTGGATTTATCCCCTCTGATGGCTCCGGGTCAGCAGTAATTACGTCTTCGCTGGGTGGGGAAAATCAAAACCTCGCGAAGGGAAGTTGGCAGCGTCTTGTAAGGCCGCGAAGACACGGCGGCTGCAGATCGATAAAGGGCCCTTCAAAAGCGGAATGATGGGCCGGGATATCCATTTCCCGAGAGGCCGCAATGTCTAGCAGTACAAGCGACTACCATAGCCAAAGGAGAAAACTTCCCGGTCGTCTAAGACAGACAAGTAAATGAGGAAAACATCTCCCAAGGAACTCGCTTCTCAATGAATCATCGGCGCTAGAGTTACGCCCCTGATGTCGTTGCAGCGATGGACAGACGTTTTGAGTGGAACGAAAATAATAAATACGGGAGCAAGACTGATGGAAACTAGGGACTTAGTGGACACCCCCGCGGGTTTGGCGTGACGGGGGAGCTGGGAGGAGAAAGGGACCCCTTGGAGCAGTGCGTTACTTACACGTTATCATACTTAACATACATTTAATATCCGAGGAAGTGACATACATAGAAGTCAAAGTCTATAAAAAGCAGACACTGGACACTACAAAATCTAATCTTTCCCTATGCTAACATTTTCACATTTTTAAAACCTACCCTGGTCCAATATACCGGTGATGGCAAAACGATTCTTCCGAATACTTGCTCACTTATTCCTAACGGTCAACTCGATTATATATGAATCTAACATTGAAATAAAAAGCGGTGTCCGCGAAAATTCCTTAGTTGAGGATAGAGAAAAAATGAAGTTACGTTACACGATCTGAAATAAAGTCTTAAATGGGTAAAAAGGCATAAAAAAGATTCGCCTGAGACTGTGAGGGTAAAATAACTCCTAGCTGTAAAATGATGGATCGTTTCCATCCGTAATATATGTATCTAAAAATCGGAGTAAGGCAACCAATCACAATACTGCAATTCCTTTTTATATGCATTAGTAAAAACCCGGTATAAACATAATACATTATTGGAAAACTTCAGAAACTTATGATTACTAATCAATACCCTTTTGCCACAGAATGGCATGACATCAATCTCAAAAACTCTCCTCGCTTCGGGCACCAATGCACTTCGGACCATTACTAAAAATGGCAATTATTCTGCGAAAGAAACTAATCTCGAAAGCCATACAATCACCGCTTAAAAATAACCCACAATTCTGATACCACCGCCATGAAAAGGGTACGGGATAATCCGACAAGAAACAAACAGAAAATAGAGTGCAGTGTGGAGAAAAGGGAAAACAGTTGCCAAGGGGAAGAAGAGAACACGGAAGGTAAAGCGAAAGGCATGTACCGGAGGCGACGAAGGATTACGTTACTCCATCTCCTTTCCCAATCTTTTTCCTCTCGCTCTTCTGAACAAATACTCGGGTTCGCATAGACATCCATCAAGGAGATACACATCGCGGCATTAAAAAAAAATCACTCGGAAATAAGTATGCACGCCACTTGGTTATCGATAGAGAAAACAAGAAATGACGGGCATTAGTAAAATATTGATAAGAGAAAGAAATACGTAGAAGATGAGATGATATAACCGCCCTTTCGAAAACGTTCCGCAGAAATAAAAGTTTGCGTGAAGGTCATGTCGTATATAAAAGTTCGCATAGATATTTCTAGAATAAGAGTCAAGATATGAAGTAAATTTTCAATAAGTTCAAATCATGACATTCGAAAACTGTTAATCCTATCACTTAGTACACTCGAGAAGCATTGCAAAGTAATTTCATAAGCAAGGAAAATGTATAACTTTGAAGACGGCAAAATAAAAATAAAATAAATTTAAAAATTAAAAACTTCTGGAAGCCACTACCTAAATTGAAAGGTAAACAACAAAGGATTCGAGAACGCTGGTAGGATCACGGCGCAATAGAAACATTCCCAGCATGCATCGCTCCTCCCTAACCACCGTTAACTCAACCGTTATTCATCGTTCGTACGTTCGCACATAGTTCTTCATTTGTCGACGTGTCGCGAGAAGAAGAAGCCAAGCTATAGGCCATATTTATTTCTAACACCTCCCTCGACGGCACAATGTGAAAAACAGTCTCCGCGCAATTAGAGGGAATGTCCCCGAGTTTGCAGCGCGGGAATTGACGCGCGCAAACTCCTTGCCAATTAAAACCGCGGGATATCGCATTCATCACGTTTGCTAGGGTTTATGGCTCACATGTTTCACGTCACGAAATGATTTAGTCGAGTGAATGCGAGAGATTCGAGGGAGGAATACATTTATCCCCCGCGCCGCTGCCATTATGTCAACATCAAACCTGGATAGATTATCTATAAGGGACGATGGAAACAGAAATGAGCATTTCGACCGCAGGGGTTACCGCCAAAAAGGAAAGCCTCCGATGGCCAAAATAAATATCGTTAACGAAAGAATTAGAAACGTTTATGGTCCTATTCGATGAATAATATTAGTGGCTAAAGTACACTATATTTCTCTTTCCCTTTTAAAGAAAGCGAAAATTATTAAAAGCAAGGCAGGTTGGAGCAGGTCCGGCATAGACAGTAAACATGTGAGGCAGTCTCCTAAAGATGTGTCAAATCAAATATTAACAACTATCCTCCACCCGTAGCAGGATTTGCACATGCAAGATCCAATAAACAAAGATGCGAGAATTATCACCTACCTAAAACAAAGTTTAGAGTTTAAAAACATATTTTACGGTCATAATTGATAAGAAAACGGAATTTTACGCGGAGAGTAAAATCACAACGGTTTCCCGCAATCCGTGAACAACTCGCTCCACAACTTTCGAGATGGAGAGAAAATAATTCCGGAGCAACACGCTTCGCAAATCCACTTGAAACCCGAAGGAAATTCTCAGCTCTCAGACGTTGAAAGAAACCGACTGCGATGCTTTTTATCACGTTCCTTTCTACAGGAAAAATGCCGAACTATCGCATTTACGAACCTTTTCAACCAAATAACAGAGATAAATAAATCCAGATATTTAATGAAAGGTACTTTAACTTCTACAAAATTTTTCGTTTTCACTTCCTACGAAACACGCAACGAAAATTATGGATTGATGAATTCTATGTGAAAGCTCTAGGTACTGCACTTTGATGCAGTAAATTTACCGTGGTAATCCTTGCTAATTTAGATGTATTCTTACGTCCTCGATGAGAAAACCTCGCAACAATACCTCCGTCTCAACAATGAATTTCCGGACAATCCAGCCTCTCCCAAATGAAAGTCAGACCACTACTAAGTAAACCATATTGGGGTAGCAGCCATAAACCTAACTCCGAGNAATTTAGATGTATTCTTACGTCCTCGATGAGAAAACCTCGCAACAATACCTCCGTCTCAACAATGAATTTCCGGACAATCCAGCCTCTCCCAAATGAAAGTCAGACCACTACTAAGTAAACCATATTGGGGTAGCAGCCATAAACCTAACTCCGAGCCTCTACGTCTAAAAAACTCGCGATCGTCATCGACAATATAGAGTGAAAAGTTTTAATACTCCTGAATGTAAAAGAGACGAATTGCTAATTAGTCTCATTCAGTTACCCAGACCTTAAGAAAAAATAAAATTCATTTTATAGCACCTTTCTTCTGCAATCTCTATAACAAATGATTGTCGTGACAAATGCACTGTTCCTCAGCAATAATCGACCATGGGATCATTGTGTCGAAGAGAAAATATTTCGCTATCAAGAATATCGAATTATTATCAAAGGGTACACTATCACGCGACAACAATTAGTTGCGGAAACGCTGAGTAGTAACAGAGAGAATCAACAATGAAGACTCGAGCAAATTTATCCCGCCTCAGGATGGCCACACGTTTGAGACGCTGTCTGAAACATAGGAATATAAATGCAATGAGCGATTCCTTTTAAAATTCCTCCCCCCAGTTCCCTCGGTATAATTCCGTCTCTGTTCCCTTCCAAAGGGTTGCCTCTCGTGCAGAAGGTCGATCGGCAGCCACACGGCTTCCACATCTCGATCGATGTCCGCCACCAAGAGAGGGAAGCGGAAAGGGAGTGAGGAGCAGGAAAATCAGCTGATGGGGCGGAGCGAAGTGTCTGCAAACGGTGGGAGGAGGGATGGAAAAGGGAGAGAGATGAAACAGGGTGTCAGCGAAGAGGAGTGAGTGAAGACTGGGTAAAAAAGGGAGTGGCTGACAGAACGGATAACTTTCCACTGAAAATGATATTGGAAAGGAGGGAAAGTTTATAAACTATGATGGCAAGTGGAGTATGCTCGCAGCATTAATTTGCAGCCATTACCTATGGACGCGAGGAACAATAAAAGTTAACTTAGACCAAGAATATCTTAGATAATATACAATAATTCGTCATGTATCGACGTCGATCGTGAACATCTATGTAAGAATTCATACCGATTCATATCTCTAAATCTAAAATATTCTCTATAACTAGCTAATTCAAAAAAATCCTAAAACCGTCCTTTGGAAGTATATAACATAGACGGAACCCGAGAGATATTTTCTAGTTGCTTACTTTAATCGCAAAACTTTCAATTATCTCGTACACGATTTTCCGAGCTAAAAATTTAATTTGGCCTAAAAGGTAACATATCCGAGATTATCGATTTCAAATCACTCCTTACCCTTTATGAAATAACTATGTTTTTGATTGAGATTGTAGACATTCCACAAGAGCTTGACAGACGGAGCACAGGCCTATGCTGTACACTAACGCTATCTTACTGACACCTCATGACATGTCTCTGATATATATGCACTACTCACCGCAACCAGGCGAGCTAGAGCTCCTGAGAGGGGTTGAAATGCCGAGATAGGTGTACTCACCTGCAAAAAGAAAGAAAATAGATTGTTACAATCAAATTATACTGAAACTACTAAGAATAAAATAATGCAATAGTATATAGTAAAACAATGAGGACACAAATTTAACAAGGAAACGAATTTCATAAATCTTACATTTGATTCTGTGATAACATCATAAAAATATTAACTTTTAATGTTTAGCTGATAACCGAATAAGGGACGATATAACATCAACAAAAAATGAAACAGAAATAACAATAAGAGCAAAAATACGACTTAATAACACTTTAAATTTACTGGAGGTAGCCTTGAGTCAAATTTGAACTTTACCTATTTCAACGGAAGAGTCATGGCCCAGAATGACTTTTTTAATCATCCCAATGAACTACAATTTCAGATATCAAGACAGAAAACAAAGACTCCACAGAGACTTCCAATCCAATTAATCCATTCAACCCCAAAAACCCACCAATTATGCCTTGCTGCCTTGAGACCAAGACTCTTTCCGATATTCAATACGAGAAAAATGAACTACATTTGCATCACGCGCTACCGCCGAATGCTCTGATTATGCATTACCGGGATTCAAAAGCATTCGTAGCGACCTCAAATCGATTCCACGTGTGGTAATCACCGGAAGATTTTCAACGGCACACGTCGCGGAATAATACCCGATTCCCAGCACAACAAGAAACGACAAATCAGCAGTATCCAATTAGACCGGCGAAATTTGCTACTGTTTACCGATGAACTGTACAAACAGGAAAGCTTAATATACCAGAAACAAGCGTATTATTGTACACCACGAAGGAATTTGGAAGGGAAGAGGGAATGAAGCAGAGATAAACTATAAGTAAGGTACTACTTTAAATGGCGTAGGTAGGAATTAAACGAAGGTGGACGAACATACATGAACATGTTCGGGAAAAGTTGTGATGAACCGTTGACGGAAGATAGAACTATTAACCTAGAGTGTTCATGTTCACGGGACACGATTATGATGATGATCATTATGTTTAATGTTGATGAGAACTAACATATGGCAACATATGGAAGTGTAACGGGATGAAGCATCGCTATACTCGATTAGTCACAATTAAGTCGTCGTGATAGATAAGAAAGTATATGAGGGCGCTATACATTCATTGGAAGAAGTTTTAGAAATACACAGGAAATATATGCCAAAAGTAAACATAGTTTAATTTTATCTTCTTCGTTAAAAAGGAGAAAATATCTCACATCCCCCGAAACGAAATAGAAAAACAAATACTTGATAAGTTGTATTCTTAACAATGCTTCGACAGCTAAGGCATTTTCCCACAAATGAGCTCCCACAGGGGATAGAACTCTTACCACTTTCACCAAAAGCGTACACGCTACCCCCTTGGCTATCCGGAAGCCTAACGAAATATGCTACTATGAAATAGTGGTTGAAAAAAGGAATGAGATGAGGATGAGGAAAAACTATCTAACTATTGATGAGGAAATAATTAATCAGATAAGGAGCGAGATAACATTGGGAAAATGCAACTGCAATAAAAATGTAAATACGGCAAAACTAAAGCGAGTAGTTAGCATGTATGTTAGAACTGAAAAGTTAAAATGAAATTGGTTAATATGAAGTACGATTAGCTAAAAAAATAACGGGATTGAGGAGAAAAGAAAGACAAAGTAATACAAATGAGATGGCACTTCTGAAGTAAATGCGACGATTGAAAAAAATGACATTAAGAATCTTCTACTTACATGATCAAAGATAAAATGTCAAAGGAAATCCTTTAAAAAATGCCAGGAAAATACTACCAGGAAAAAGGATCGCATGATCTTTTAAATATCGATGCAAAAGAAAGCAGAATATATGTATTCGAGACCGTAAGTTAGTGATGACAAAAGTAAAATCAAATAATAGTAAAGGAACGGAATAAGAAAAACGCAGCAAAGCGGATAGAAGAGAAGACAAAAAAGAGAGGGAAAGAAGATAAAGGGCGGAAATGGAGGAAAGAGAAAGGAAGCGCACACGCAAACCACGGTCGAGTGTTTAATCGAGGCTATGTTTACC
The DNA here is from genome assembly GCA_000376725.2 of Ladona fulva. Lineage (NCBI taxonomy): Eukaryota > Metazoa > Arthropoda > Insecta > Odonata > Libellulidae > Ladona > Ladona fulva. Next base: position 203,830 of record KZ308210.1, on the reverse strand, counting down.
TCTTGTGTCTGAGGCTATCTCGTCGCCCTGACAACCCCAGCTCATCAAAATTTATAATGTTATCGGCTTTTGTCCTTGCTCGTATCACTGACTTAACCCCTTCCACCGCTCCGTCTATCCCCCAGCTTCCATTAGGTTTCCGTGCTCCACAGCGATTCGAGCGTGATTGGATTTGCGAAGGGATAATTTCATCCTTTTTTGCGAGGAGAGGAAGAGACTGGCGCAATCTTAGACGAGTGGAAAGGTCAGTTTGTTATTCTTTCCGAGTCTGCATTTGCCATTAGCAGATATGGGTCTTTTTTCGTTTCCTTGGAGGCGCCACTGGGATTTGGATTTTTTTTGCGAATGGCAGACCAACTCCGAGTTTTATAACGCTGCCATTACCAATTCTGCGGAATTTTCAAACGAAACGGATCTCGAAGTGAATTCATCCAGAGGATTAAAGACTCTAAAGAATGGAAGAGTAGAAATCTCAGAAAGAAAAAATACTGGCCAACTCAAAATATCTTACATGACGATATACTTGTAAAACTAGTTTGTGCCGAATTCAGACGGGTGAGGGATACTTCTCGGGCTATCGTACCGACTTTTCTCGTTGAGTGGATGGAAATGAACGGAGACTTTTACGATCTCTCCGGCGATTTCGATAACACGAAAATTTAGATAGCATTTCGAAATCGATTTTTCACTTCTTCCAGAGTCGGAGTTATCCGAATGGTAGCTACTTCAAGGTTCCTTGATCTCTATAACATTAGTGTTCAGAAACAGAAATGGTGCAAATTAGAAAACAGACCTTAATGTCAAACGTAAACTCAAACTTTAAGCATAGATAAGAGTTGATTTTGTGCGCCGTTAAAATGTTATTAAAAATGCAAAATATTAAAGGGTACTAGAAACTTGCTGGGAGGTTAAGGCCACCTGTATATTCTTTGAAGTAATTTTCATCTTCTAATTGAAGTAAGAATAATCCACTCGCATAGAGTAACACATTTTCCAACGCAGGAACGAAAGAATATTAGATTAAATTGAGAAATAAAAAAAGGAAGAGAAACTTGAAGGAGAAAAAAAATTACATCGATAAGTCTAATCTACTCTTACAACCTCAAATTCTGCAGTCAACTCATAAAATGAGAGACTTAAGGATGTAAAATCGGAAAAAAATTTAATTAGTGAGTTGGTTAATATCTTCATCATTAAACTAGGCCGCAGAGTACCGGCATGAGACACATTTATGCCACACATATATATATATATATATCTGCTAGAAGCTAGCAAATATCTTTTAAATGCCGTATTGTTTACGCTTCGAGAGATTAGCATAAAATAATTGACTACTATCAACAACCTAGGCGGAGTTTATTGTTGCGAAACGATTTATTAGCGGAAATAAACAAACTTAACTTCTTAACTTATATCAATCGCAGCAAAGAAATCCAACTTAAGTAACTATTGAACTAGAATTTTTAATAATTACAGTGGGAAAATTAATAATTTCTCTGGATATATAAACACTCGTTTCTCAACGACTCTGCGCCCTGGGGCGATTGCCTTTCTTGCAGCCGGTGAAAGGGATAATCTGGAGAAAGGAGAAAGAGACGGAGGACGAGAGAGAGAAAGAGGAAGGAGCAAAAGGGCGACGTTTTCACCCCGAGACAGAAAGGAACCCAACTAGCCAACCTCAAAACACTCAAACATAATTATTCCCGACACCAAGCAAACGATTTATCAAGCGGCTAACTGCTAGAAAAGCGGAGCTAACACAATTCACGTGTAAAGCGGGCAATAAATCCGAACAGATGGGGATCTAATTCACGTTTTCGTGTACGCATTACAGAAGTGCTTTAATTGATTATAAGGTGACTCGTGGAATAAAAACTGCCTCTCGGCAAATGTCTGGGGAGATTATCTGCCCTTCCAAACGAATGGGAGAATAGGGGCACGTTGACAAACACTTGTCGTAAATTATGCACACTGAGACCTTATAAACATGAGAGAAAAATCTATTATCCGCACGCGAATGAAATTTTACTGAAGACAAAATGGATAGGAAACATATTTCCTGTTTAGTTTCTTTTTGTTATATGCACGCGGAACGTTCTTTCCTGAGATTTCCCGGAAGAGCTTGCCGAGTGATTGTTTCAGAAAGGCTCTTCCACCGAATAGAAAAAGATTTCTTTTCACAGCAAATAAAACCAGCCTTATGACTAATGAAGCTGAAAAATACAGTTACATGTCCATTTCTTCATGCATTACACGATTACCCCCTTCTCTTAAAGTACTATTTCGTCATTTAAACTAACGTTTTTCTTAAAGGGAGTATCGAATCTATTCTAAATACAAATTCCCTGTCAAAGTAGTAAACTGTTATTACTTAAGTAACGTCATCTGGTTTTCGTCCTCTGAAATGACTTAAATAAGTGAACTGAAGTAAGTTAATTTAGCAGTGAGCCGCGAAGTTAACTGCTATTTGGTTAAGATTATGGAGCCTAGCAAGAATGTTAATTTAGCTCAACCCTTCAAACATTTAACAACCCTGAAAGCTCCAAATTCGTGAAAATCTAAATCCATCAGGAATCCTAACCCTCTAAAAGGGCATAAAAATACCTCGACCACAGGATGAAAAAAATACTTTAAGCCCATTCCAACAATTTTCAACCCTAGAAACTTCTCCTTAAAACTAATTGGGTCTTGATAACCTCCTAAAACTCTTTCCCAACTTTCTCTTTCATTTAACACAGCTAAACTTGGAAAAAACCACGACTTTCAATGAAACAATCGAAAGAAAAAATAGATTCCAAAATCGACCTCCTCGAACGAAAGAGAAACACCCTGGCGGACCCTGTTAAAACATACATGAAACTCACACAATGTCTTTTATTTCCTACATTTTCCCGCTCGCTTACGGAAAAAAGGACACCGGAACCAAGTAAGCATAACCCGACAAAATCTTCCCATACAGCCTCCCCCGTAAATTCGTAAAAACAAGGTAGATTCAGTCATCGAGTATGGGGCATTGTGGGACGGGAAAAAACAATAGACTCGCGATAAAGCACTCGGCGGCAATTTCGTTCCGAAGTTCGGAAACACCCGACACCCCGGAACACTTAACAAGGCGATAGAATTCCGGGCTGGAAAAAAGAAAGGCCCCGGAGCGAAATAAAACTCTTCGGGAATGCATCGAGGGGAGGGAGAGAGTTCAACGTCCAATTGAACGGAGAGTAGAAATAAAACGGCGAAGAGCATCTCCGATGAAGGTGGAATGGGAAGAAAAGGCCATAAATAGAGGAGCGATTGTTGGGAGCCATTGGTTACCGGGCGGCAGTCACTTATTCACGGAAAATGTCGGAGGCGCGAAAGGCACTGGGCGAGGCTTAGACAGAAAGGATGAAGCGGAGAAGTGGCAGAAAAGATACGAGGGATAAAAAGGGTTGAAGGAAGGGGAGATATAAAAAAACAAAGACGAAATGGAATTCGCCTCGGTAATTTCGGAGATAGGCAACCCGAGGGTTTTCTCCGATTCCTCGCGGGAAGTGGATGGAAGGAATAAACCGTTCGGATGGGAAAATCGAGGGAGATGGCCGCCGTTAAATTACAGCGAGTTAACCTCGATTTTCCGGATGTTCCTGAATTTGGGTTCTTTTGTTCCGATAAAATGGATGACGAGAATTCGATACCAACTCTTCAGTTTACGGAAAACACTTCTAGGAAACAAATTTATTTACTAACCAAAGCGAAATAATAATTTATCCTATTGTCGTTTCTTTAGATCGGGAATCACTCATTTCAAACCCTTTTAGGGTCGCCGGTTGTAGCCTCTGTTAAGAGCCTCTAACTTTCTTTCCCAGAAGTATGCTGTTCGTAAAGTAGTTTGGTTGAATTAAAATACTTTAAAAATTAAAATTTAAGAAAATGTAATTCTTAAGTACATACGATTTTTTTATTTAAGGCAAATGATAAAAAACTGAATCATTGCTCCATACAGATTCTACATAAAAATAATAATCAGCTTACTTTTGTTTTTCACATCGAATTTTAACACACAAAACACCGATATTTTTACTACTACTTTCTCTATTTCAATAGTGTCTCATGTTTATTTCAACTGTCGCACATATTTTATTTCTGGTAGCTTAAACCAGCAATGAATATTCAAAGAAAATTTCCTTCTATTGAGTTTCCTCCTCTTCCTGAGACTCCGTCTTGTCTTATTATTGACTACGAAGTCTCTTTTAAATAAAATAAAATACCGGGTAAAATGGAAACCATTGGAAAACAAATCATGCTCATTTTCTTCATTGAAACACACTCCAAGCCTCTAATTTAATCATGCAACCTCACTCGGTTTTCTTAATCTACTCTAAAACATATTTATCATTAAATGACCTGCTTAACGATTAAAAGCTAATAATCTCCTTAGGATATTACCTACCGAGAGTGCACTTTCAAAGCAACCTAATCACTCCCGAAAGATATTAAAATTCTACTGAGAATGCACACATTTATACTATTAACTAAACGACTTGCAAACGAGCGGCTAACTGAACGAGTGCCGTCTACCTTACCTGCTATTTACACGAACATTTTCTTCATCGTTCAAATTTCCTCACTGCTATTAAGTCTCTACTTATTCTCCCCATACTTCCCTCGGAGCAACCGCCCTTTCGAAATCTTGTTTTATTTTGCTCCGAAGGAAAGCACTTAGAATGATGGAGGCGATGGTTACAGCGAGACTCCCACGGTGGGAGTTTCGGGCGCCCGGCGAAAAAGGAAACCGAAGAAATGACAAATGAAAAACGACTCGCGTGACTGCATGGAAATCGCTCCATCCCGAATGAGAGAGAGGTGAAAAAGAAAGAGATTTCGAGGCGGTAATGACCGAAAAGTCAATGGAGCTTTTCGAAGGGAATGGAATGAAGGATGGAAAATGATTGGGTTTTTCTAATCTTTGAAAAATTAATTCTTATTGATACCATATAAGAAAGGAGAAGGCGGGAAGACTCGTGAAAATGCAGTGCGATTAGGGACGCAAACAGATCACTCCCAATTGCAATATTCCGTTAAAATTATTTGTGGAATTTCCAAACATTAATTTGGATGATAAAAATTGAAAATACTGAGTAGTTTCCACAATAAAATTTTAACATCGATAATTCCGATTCTACCTAGTCATCTTCAGATATGAATTATAAATACCAACATTAGAAAGTATTTCTATCATCAATAACATTCCACGAACTACGTACCAAGCATATTGATTACATTAATTTCGGCTATTTGCGCAGAACAAAGCAAAAAAATCAAGAGCTGAACATCGGAGAAGTTTATACACAGCTTCACCAACGAAAATAGAAAACTGCTGATTATTATACTCTACAATGAGGACATTATGATTAATGTACAATTAAATTTTATTTATTCAAGCAAGAGTCATTCAATGTTTCTGAGGCTGAATAAATTAAACCATCGACCAAAATATGATTGCTTCCAAAAACGTCCTGTTACGAAACTATGAGCGACGCCAAAAGGTTTGGCATCTGTATAAATTTATAAAGGAAAAACATAAACACTAAATGAGTTAACATCACCTAAGTGTCGGCCAAAGATATGTAGCAAGTACCGAACCTACCTCCAGAATAAATACACCTGACACATGCAATCAGAGCCTCAGGTAAACACCAAAACATCTAGCTAAACATCCCATTCACGTGACTACGTAAAAGGGAAACCGATCACGAATAAAAAAGACGTAAAAGCACGCCTAAATTAGCCGATACGACATTTCCTTCAAACGTGCCTCCTTTTTCTGACGCCCTCTCCGGCCCAAGTATCTCTTAACCACCTTCCGGGTCCTTTGATCCGTGAATCCCCTTCTAGAACGTCCTGAGAGGAGCCACCGATTTTCGCAAACAGCTTCCTCAAACACGGGTGATAAAACAGGAGCAGAAAAACCTCTGGCCCAGCTTTTTAGCTTCCCACCTGGTCTTCTCACTTGAACCGGAAACCACCTTCGGAATCCTCTCGGAAGCGGAACGAGGTGACAATTTATAGCAGAGTTCTTGATCACCGGATTAATATCCGAATTTAACGGCTTTTCGATGACGATTAAGAGGAACAGGTGAAGGGCGAAAATCGATTTGTAGTCGAAAGGAACGCAGATAAAAGAGGCGATTATTGTACGCATTGTTGCGTAGACGAGCTGCCTTTGTAAAGGAAATTTTATGGTGAGACTGCTACGAAACTTCGATAAACTATGTAAACAATCGCCAAGTTTACGGAAATCAGATTTTACAGTTCGCTGAGTACTGAATGAAAGCAACTGAAAGCCTATAAAACGGCGTCATGTGAATGATATCCATCACAAATATTACAGAGCAATTAGCGGATGAAAACTCCCTGAGTAGTGAATACGAGAAATTTAACACAATTAGAGCACTCAGGTTTTCTCAGTAAAGGAAGAACAACGATGTAGCCAAACATGCTTCACGACTTCTTCGAGACATAAGTTCACATTCAATCCTTAAGCGAAATACCGACGAATCGAATTGCATAAATAAAGTACCGTTCTATCCCATTAATTGAAAATTCTTAAATGCGGAGTGTCATCTAAAACATGTTCACCAACTTTACCCCATGATAAAACAGCCTGCAGGCTCTGTGCGAGCGATACCGTTATTTTCAGATTGCATACCAATTACGGACAAAAAAAAATCTGCAATATGTAATTATTAAATCTAAATCTGACTCAATCTTAAGATAACCGAAAAATACTTTAACACCTCGATTACATCCATCTTACTTCACCAACCCAACCACCTATAAACATACACTAAACATTCCCCAAACAATCAAACAGATCATAATCGCAGACTCTGACAACACCTCTCCTCTCACCACAAGAACCGACACATACCAACCCAACATCCAAAGCCCTTCCTCTCCACCCACAACCCCCTAAAAAAACCATCCACGCGTAACGCTGTGAAATACTCCCCGACCATCCCACCGAGGCGGCAATTAATTCACCCCTACCGCGGCAACTTGCGCTAGGAAGGGAAAAAAAGAAACGAATCCTTTTAGATTAACGGCCGCTTAGGGAGATTAAGGCAAACGATAAGACTTGCCATTCAACGTGAAACACGCACTGGGAGAGATGGGTGGGTGAATGAGGCACGGCAGACTCTGCGTTGGTCATTAGCCAGGTGACAGGTGCCCTGGGCCCTTTGAAAAAAGTCCACGCGCTGCCTTCCTCTCCAACACTTCTACATGCACGTGATATCTTCCTCCTCTCTCTCTACGCATGGCCACCCTCGTATTCAAAAGCAAGTAAGCAGGTAATTAAGTAGGTTCCGGGCCGAAGGAGAAGAGTAAGCATAGGATAGAGGAATGGAGAGCACAAAGCGAAAGGGAAAATACAGCACGAATGGATGAAATCTGCCGTATGTCGGGTGAGCCAGCTGGCAGACGTTGAAGGAAAAGGGAGAGAGAGGGAAGACGAGGAGCGAATTCCGCAGAGAAATGGGCCGATAAAGCATGGATGGAGACGAAAACGTGAGAGGCAGATGATGAGGAGTTTCGCAGGAAAAACTAAACGGATACTGCACGGAATAGCAATCGGTACCAGCAATTACGACGACAATTAATATAAACTTTCGGGGTTTCGAGACCGACCAATTTCGATAAATATCGATCCGAATAGTATCAAAATTATCGATGTTTTAATCGATTATATCGATTGCAAAATTATTTTCATCGAAGATTTCTACGTTAATAACGATATCAAAACATCATTCGAAACACTTTCAAAACCTGGAAATACGTTCTTAAATTCATACCATTAAATAAGGGTTTCTAAAATACGATTAACGGTGCATGAATTCATACATTAACGGTACAATTTTAACACGATAAATATTTTCCAGAATAATCGGTTAGTAATGTTCTCAATGAACAAAATATGAAAGTGCTTCATTTAAAACAATTTATCTACAGAGAGCTGTTAATAAAACAGAAATGACAGAGTCGAGGTGGACAACAACGTGGTGATCCTTTTATCTAATTTAGATATATTTAACTTCAGAGGCTTACGGATAAAATTTAAACGTTTTTTATCCATGCTTATAGGCGAAATTCCAAGGACCATTTCATCCAATCATTTACTATCTTCTTTCAAATGGGAACGATTTTTGAAATCGTCGTATAAAAGCATCGCATACTGGTGCAAACCATAAAAAAGACTCAGCATCTAATTCCGTAAAATTAAGTGAGTTTGGAGAATACATTTCCATTTCCATTCTAAAACAGACGGCCACAAATAATACGCTAAAGAAATTCTGATCAGGGAAATTTTAATTCTCCATTACCAACGATGATGTTATTAAACTTCCATTCATTACTTCCTGCGACGTTCAACGATGATATTAAGCTAATGGATCTCAGCAGAAATTATATGGGACATTAATACTCAAGATATATTTAATCAACCTCGCCAATCGCTTTGAGAGCGAGGACATTTTACGAGATCGGGATAGATAACACCAACCAATAATTAGAAGTAATACACTACCACTTAATGAGACACTTGTTCCAGTCAGCACCGAGCTATCATACCAGCTTCCCTTCTGAAAAACCGCCAAGTCCCCGAGGCAAGCCGTTAACGACAGACAGGCCACATTCCAGATACCACTATCTCCAATCGATCTACTGAACCCATCTTTATAACGTTTACGACAGAATAAGTTCAGTGCAAACGAGATATAAAAAGCCGCTAAGGAAGGAGATGGGAGCGGAGGGTAAACTAAGGTTTCTATTAAGGGTAGCAGTGAGTAAGGAGTCGAAGGAAAGAGCGAAGAGGAAAGGGTGAAAACTAAAAGAATTTCGGGAGATAAGAAAGGAATGCTTTACATGAAACAAATAAACACTTGAGATGAATATCCTAGTAATCTCATAAGCAATATGATGGAGTTACAGATTCAAGTATAAGTAGTGCTTGATTATGGTAAGTAGTACGTAGAACACAGTACCCACCTGGTATTTTGCAAGTAGACATTGTAAGGGTACATATTTATATTTCGCGAGACTTAATAGGGCCAAAATAGACGGATGATAATTGATATGACTGAATTTAATAAATCGGCTCGACTTTGTGGTAGTTTTCCATCGTGAAGAATAATGAAAAACACTCTTCTGATCTAACTTTAACCTGATGATGACCCAAGCGGTCGAAACCGTGGAATAAAAACATTCTGTAGTAAAGTAAAAGCCTGTTTTTCATTATTCCTCAAGATGGTCATGACTATTAAATATTTTGTGGAAGTTCATATACAACTGATTGTGAGAATTGTCTACGAATTCATTTATTATATTTATCGAGGTAATTAATGAATGATATAATCTATTGATCCATGGTGTAATATTACTAAGCGAAGTGATGTATTAATTTACTATGATTGTAAAGAGATGTAATGGATAAAGAGTAAATGGATTACTGTGGTACGTAGACTTTATTATCAGATTTTGGTCTAACTGCATTGGAGGATATAATATAGACAGTCAAAGAAAAGTCTGAAGCAGAGGTGAAATTAAGGGGGTTACGAGAAAGAGACAAAATAGAAAGAATAAACAGGTGCAAGATATAAGATCAAACTCGATGAAAAGAGTGAAAGAAACAAGAAACGAAAGAGGTCGAAAAAAGGAAGAAAATGGAGAAAAACGAACGATACACGGGAAAAGTATTATATAAATGCGATGCAAGATGACGGCAACCATGCACCTAACTGAAAAGAACCTTGGCGAATAGAAAAAGAAGAGAAAACAGAAAAAGTAAAAGGAGGTATCAAAAGTGAAAGAAGGAATACAAATAAGTGAAAGAAGATCCAAGTCTTGACGTAAACAGAGAAACCAGAAATGGGGAAGAGTGTGTGCTCCACCCATCTTAACTCGGACGGAAGATCTTACAGCGTCCTCTATATCCTTTCCCACTCCAGAACGTGGAAAAGGAAAGAAAGACTTCGAGGGAAATATATAGAGAAATCCCTTTCAGTCGGAGCTACAAACCCTCGAGTCTTTTCCGACGCCTCTGCACTCCAACACCATCCTTCCCTAAACAAACTCGACTCCCTTTGATAACGCGTGCACCTCCACCGCCCTTTTTATTTTCCTGGATCCTGACCCCGATTTATTATCACCCTGAGCCAACTCCTCCCGACTGCGCACTCTGGCAGAAACCCTCAATAAAGCCCATCTTGAAGGGGATGACTACTTTTTTCAACGCCTCATTCCGTGTTCTTTGCTGGCATGTATTCCTCGAAGGCGGAAAATCATGAAATTTAGTGCGCTTTATAAAAAGAGAAAGAGGTTTCAAAAGGATGTTGGCCACACCAAAACCTCCGATGCGCCGATTGTAATGCTGATAACAAGGCTGTCCCGAGGCGTACCGACGCCCAAAAAAAGAAACATTCAGGCGTACCTACAGTTTTGAAACTCTTAAAAATCCTACGTCCAAATAGTTTATTTTTCTAGCATTTTGAAAATTTACCATTAAGAATCTAACAATTATCCCCAGCAATGTAATAATAATTACTATATGTATTCATATATAAATTATTGCTATTCGCATAAACAGATCCTCGGCCCCGCTCTAACTGCAAACATGTAAACGAAGAATAGTTATGTAGTCGGAGAATGAAGAAGCGTTGTCACATAATGAGGGAGCGTTGCTTTAGTTAGCAACATAGGTACCTTAATAACTTGAATAAAAATATTAACTGTAATAAATTACCCAAGTGCAAATCGACAACCATTCGATTCCCAAATTTCTTTCCTAAGCATTTAAATAACGGCAAATGTATGTTTCAAATATGATTTTTATTACCTTGAAATAATAATGCTAAGACGATGCTCAGCTGGAAAATAAAATGTCCCTCTTGGCCTTAAGACTTGGACCCCAATTCCACAGTAATGCATCATAATTTTATTGGTCAAGGATTTTTAAAATTTTATTTTTCGGAAGGTTTGTTGGAATTTTCCCGTTTCATTTACACCTCGAAAGAATGACAACTTCTAAGTGAAACTTAAAAAATAATAGATTAACTGAAAATCCACCAACAAAGAACCAGGCATAATGTATGCAACATTTCGAGTACGGAGTAAAAAGGAGCTTTAGAACAGTTTAACTAATTCCCCACCTTCTAAATCCTTTAAGTAATTAATTGCCCTGAAGGGATTTCAGAATTTATTAAATATACGGCTTTCACGTTCATTATTTGCAAATCAAATCGATTAGCAAGTCTATCAAGAATCTTTCACATAGTCTTCGCAATCTTTTAACCGGAAATAACGCCGCTTAGGTATATAGATCAAAGTTCGCGCCATCGTAAAACTCATTCCTCCTTTTAACGATCGGCAACAGATCAAACAAGCTCAAAATTCCCCCGAAAGAATGATGATGCATGTTTATTTATTGCCCAGAATAACCCAAAAAGCGCATGCTACCATCTGTGAGAGGACAAATAAAAATACTGGGGAAATTAGCCGAGGTATTCGATACTGGCAGCAGCTGGCGGTTATCTCGGAAAGTTCTGGAGGAGTAAATTCGGAGTAACTTCGTGCGGAACTAGCGCGGATTCTTTTGAGCATAAGCCAACTATATAACGGAGCCATATAACCCTTACGTGGTTGAGCGGGATGTTAAGAAGGCCATCGATAGCGTTTTATCAGCACTGAATAATCTCATTTCGTGGTGCTAAACTCCGAACAGAGCATTCCCGCCCCATCCTTTCGCGCCATTATCCCCTATGCTTCGTGGGATGCCGGATATTAAATGAATCGTTCCCGGATGCCATCGTGGCGAAGGAAAAGCACCAAATGGAATTTTTCGGGTCCATTCTATTAGTGCCAATTACCATCCATAAACAACAAGTGTTCGTCAAAGGTTTATATACCACCTTACTGTACAAACTACAATAGAACACAAGTTGTGGACGATAATGAAACGAAACGTAATTCGTAACAATCAAATTAATGTGAAGGCAATCACCACGATTGTTGTGAATTTTTAAGATAATTAATGTTAGTGTAAAATAAAATTGAGAACATCAGCGTGTTTTTTAGTTAATTACGATGACAAAATCCAATACTTCCAGAAATATTAACCCCACGAAAAAAGAAATAAATAACGAGAATCGTTCCATAAAAATGGCACGCAAAAAATTTTATTGGTATCAAGAAACAACGTAAGTTTTAAAGAAGTTCACTCCAATTTCACCCATTGATACACCTAGCTACCTTCAAATTACGAATTCGGGTGGTTTGAAAAAGAAAACACCATGATGACAAACGCAAGAATCCAAAATACACGGAAACTCACTATTATCAAGAAATATTAAAATAAGAATGCTGCAATGATATATTATAAAGAGGGATGCAACATGATTCACATAGGGATATAAAGAGCAAAATAATTACAATCTGGACAGAGTGGCTGGGTTAAATTAAGAAATATCCAAAACTACTTCAATATAGTCCCAGAAGCAAGTAGTTATTAATATATTTCTAACATTATCAAATAATACAGACAATGCACCAATGGTGTTGTCTTGCAAGCCAAGCCCGTGAAGGCAGATACCGCTAGAATTTACGGTGACAAAAATCCATTTCCGCAGTCTAATGAACCAGAAGCAATTAACTAATCGTAGAGAGAATTCCTTCTTTCGTATCACCCACCGTTCCGTCATGATTGCACACCGTTAGCGAAAGAAAAAAACCGACTGGCTGAATTAAAAGATGCGGAAAAATTTAATTTCCTCCTTCCCCTTGCAAAGTCTCGCGAAAAGGCGCGAATAAATGAAATCAGAGAGGATTTTGACGCGCCTCCAAAGACTCAAAAGAGACCGAGACGCACGGATGTTTTCGCATGTATTTTATTTCCAGAAGAAGGGACAGGTGTAAAGGGAGGAGGGGGGGCGAGTTGGACCGCCAAGCAATCGCCCACGGAAGATAAAAGATAAAAAAGGGATCTTTCTTCGTGGAGATACAAAACGCGCTGCCTGGAGAATTATGCTCCACGGGCAGGTGCGATAAATTCAACGAAGGCGAGGAGTGGAAGAGAGAGGAATGGCAAATGGGAGCGAAAAGAAAAGGAAATCTGGAGGTAAATGGAGGAAAGGACGACGAAAAATGGCAAGTAAGAAGGGAGACTGACGATTATATGACGTTCGAATGGAAGACGAACGACTGAAGGTGTTGATGCTGGTCCAAACTAAGTGGACGAATTTGTATTAAGTGGATTTCAAGGGTAAGTACATAGATCCTGATCTAAGAGTGGCTCCCGAGTCACAAGTGACTCGCCTATCCTACTTAACAATTTTGCAGCTATTTTTGCGACTATCTCTTCTATTAGTCTAATTTCTGTTTCTACAGCAACGCATAAACTTGCGACTTTCAAATGTATGAGTCACACGTAAAATACGTAAGATGTAAGTGAGTTAAATCAATCATCTGTATGTACCAGGAGTCGAAAAGGGTTGACCCCTCCGAAAATTACTTGTACTTATCAGTGCGGTATAATAACCGGATACGCGAAAAAGACTATTTCATGACTTACTGAAATTTTTACTTCATCATGCGAGCTATATAAATTAGATGCATCGATTTCAATGATTCATTATCACAAGGCTATAGTAATGCAGAAGGTGAAAGTCGTCAACGTAAACCTATCTAGTAGATCTGAGGTTAACTTTTTCAATTTTCTGAGATAAAAAAAATATTCACCCATCTTTTGAATCATTGGCGGCCCGCTACAAAACTTCCAGCGAGCCACATTTAAGCCAATGGACGATTTAGATTACGAACAAATAAAACGAAACGAGTAAATAGAGTGGGAACACATTTTCAATGTAACATCTAACATAAACCAGCCTTGGTGACGAGGGGTGCTTAACCTACAAATTCCGAGGTCCCGGATTCGAATTCTGGTCAGGGCATGGCTTTTTATGTTATGTTATTTAAGGTTTAATTGTAAGAATGGTCTTGTAAGACTAAAATTCGCCTGAAATTAAGTCGTGATCATGATTATAGTTATTAATCAATCATTTACTTATTTATCAACAAATTGAATTCCGAATTCGACAATACGCAAAACTCCAGATAAATTAAAGCAAGCGATAAATTACGAAATAAAGATACGAAACAATAGTCCACAAACATCCGGGAACAGACTCAAAGCTGCAGCCTCAAACGGACTCTAAAACGGAGTTGATACGCTGCGACAGAATGAGGGCAGAAAAAGTGAAGCAAACCGTATTTAGGGATACGCCGCGAAAAGACGACCCACAACGTTGAGCAAAGTGCACTCAAAGAGGCTGAAAGAAAGACAGAGATAGGGACGGTGGAGGAAATAAATTAAGGGAGGAGAAAGAGGGAACTATCCTTCCGTGACGCTTTTCCACAACACCTACCACACCGCTCGCGAGATCCTCCGGCATTTACGAGGGAAAAAAGGATTTTCTGCGGGATTTTCATTTCCCCTCTTCGGAGGATTTTTCTCTCCACACGCGCGCACGGTTTGGTCGATTTGGTTGAGAATATCAAGCGGCCGTAACTCCTCCCGCCGTGGAAGGGATGAGAGGCGTAGACGATCCTTCAAATGGAGTGAATGGCTTTGCGGTGCAAGAGGAGGAGACGAGAAAAAAGCGCGAGAGCCTGTAAACATGCAAATATATAGGCGCTGCGCACTCGTGCACAAATCTTTCTACGTGCATGCGCTAGTGTGCTTGCACTAAGTGATAAACGTGCCTTCTGCAAACATCGCTGCATTTACAAATATGTTATGAAACGGACGAGAGGATAAAAATGTTTTCTAGAATAAATCTGACGCGAGTAAATTGAGTCGGGGAACATTTTCATCGACGCTTTACGAATATTAACGACGTCGCTCGAAAACATACGGGAGCTAATTCTTCGAATAATATTTTATCTCATCGGCCTGCTAGCTATCTGAATGTGTTCAAATTATCACAACCGGCGATGTAATTGGAGCATTGAGTATGCGAATGGTAACTTTACGCTGGAGAGCATAATTTTAAACTGCTAATAATATCATGCTCGCTAATAAGTGACGAATTTTCTTCCTCACAACATATAAATAGCTATTATTAAGGTAAAAAGGTAAACGGACTTGGATATGGACAGAATAGTTACAAGCGAATTACATGTTTAAAGAGTAAGTTCATTCCGTTGATTTTATTAACTTTCATTGACGCTAAGAAATTATGATTAGGTTTTTCAAATGAATAACACAACCCCTTTCAAGAATACAATAGTATGAAGTGTATAAAATTCTCAATTTTAATAATAATAATGCTTAAGTTTTGGCTATCGATACTGAAATTACGAAGTGAAGTGAACAATTATTACCTTTGATACCGGTTTTGATGTTTAAAAGGATGCAAAAGTATTTGGGAGTACACGTGTACGTGTTGCTAAGATACTACTTCGCTTTCGTGGAAAAGTTAAACCACTCGTTTTCCGATGACCTGCTTTACACATTTAAGACATTAATTTAAGACATTGTCGGCTGAATAGATGCGCCAATAAAATAAGCAATGGCTAGGCTAATTCCCTGGCGACAATGAAATAACAGCTAATCGCGCTGCTTACAAAACCATAGTCCTTCCTTTAGCACTGACTCGACTCAAAAACCTACGCTCTGGGATAATTAGAACTTTAGCCGGGACGGGAGGGTTGCTGGGGAGGAAAAGGGACAACTAGAGGGTAGAGAGAGATACTTCAACGCTCGTAAATCCTTGCGACATCTCGAAGACGAGATTGGCCTCGACGGGAAAGGGAGAGACGGAGAAACCAGGGAAAGCAATCTCCATGGTAACGGATGGAGAAGGGAAAGACGTAAAGAAACGGAAACAAAAGACGGGCGATAAAACAAAATAGAAATCGAACGGACTTTTATGGAAAGAAGCAATTGCAGCGAACGAAAATGGAAGTTACGCGGATGCAGAGGATAATTGAGATTAGAGGGAAAGGTAACGAGAGATGAATTGCAGGTGGTTTCCGAGGATTGACTCGAGCGTTTTATTTTCCAGAATCCAGACAATGGATATGCCACTTCTTTCGGATCTTCTTAGCTCTCGAAAGGGATCTGAACACTTTCCTTGTGATCGTAATTCTCTAAATGAGTTTGAATTACTAATGGAAGAATCACAGTGAAGAAACTGAATCTTCCTCGAGGGATCGATTCCGCGAATAGAAAATAGTATAAAGGCTAAACGGGATACAAGAGAGTGAAAATAGAAAACCTAAATTTGTACGAGAATATGTTATAAGAGGGCTTATGAATGAAACATTACTGAAAGGTTGCTTCAATCAATCAAATCAGCATCCTTGAGATTAGCAGTTACCAAAAACGATAACACCTAGCGTATTAAATGAAGAAATAAACAAATGAGCAACAATAACAGGAATATTCATTTTCACTTCTTAGAAATAACCGTAGGGGTAGAGTACTTTTCCGGAATACAAAATCTCGACTTATATTATTTCAGCTACAACATATCAACTACAAAGACTGCGCAAATAAAAGACGAATTTCACTTAAAATATAACGTATCACATCATCAGACTAAATGGTAAAATTTCCTGTTAAACGGTTTTGCTTGGGTGCCGAATTTTAACTGCGAAATTGTTGTCAATTATAATTACATACTTTACTCCACCATTTGCTTAGTGAACATATTTAGTCACGTGGGGGTCAAACACACCAAAATATAGTAGGTAACATTTTTCCTCAACGTTTCCAATCGATCAGCATCTTCGTAGCGAAAAGGGAATAACACCGCCCGGAGACAGAAATCCCTCCACTTCCCCCAATCCAATCACGAGACCAGGAAAAATGCCAGTGTGGAAACTCACAAGGTAAGAGCATAATGGAAGCACGGAGGAGGAAAAGAGTGACAGCTTCCCAAAAGGGCAGCAGATAGGGTGAGAGCGACAGACTCATGGGCGGGGTGGTCGTCTCCAGACGCGTCTGACCCGTAAACAATTTGCATCCTCCTCGAATTGAACCTCGCAGCTGCGCGGACGGGAAAAAATAAACGAAAACAAGCATACGGGGGCTTGATTCTCCCCAGCGTTGCACCAGCCCACGGAATAGATGCATACGAGATCTCGTTATTTCCTGTGCTTCTCACGTCAGCTCGCTCCACTGACCTTTTTAAAATCCTCCGCACCCTCCGGACAATCGATCTGAAATATGGAAATGCGAACATCGAAAGGCTATTAATAAATAGGGACGGACTTTGCGGAAAATGGATTCTGAGGCGTGAGATGAGGCGGTGCGAAGGTGATCTTGGGGATTTCAAGGACGCGCCGAGCGTCACTCAGCTGTTTTTCGGATCGCTCCGCGATCTTATTAAACGCGACCTTCGATTAAGAGCGAAAAGAGGCCGCGTTTAGCAATCCGTTTTCATATGGAAAGAGGTCGCCACAGTTTTCGCCGCATGTTGATGGCACCTACTGGCGAAATCCATAGTTTATTAGCGTAGATCTTTATTTTATTAGGAAAACAAACAGAATAAAATAATTTACTCCATAACTCTGTCGGGTTGGTTGAATTGCGCTATAATTGCTCATTAACAAAACACTTTCTTTCGAAATAATTGAATAGGAACTAAAACCAAATAGAATTCATTAGAACTTTCTGTGAGGGGATACAACAGAAAAATTCAGAGACCCTAACAACATAACTTAGGGCACCACCCCAGGGCATCAGAGGATGGCATGACAACAAAAAGTGGAGGTAAAGAATGTTAAAGAACCAATAAAGTACTGGACGGAGAATTTCCATACATTATAATGAACAAGAGATAGAGCTTACTCAACTACCAAGAAGATAAACCAAGAGAAACAATACTTCGTAGTAGAAAAAGTCTGCTTTCCACGGATGTTGCCATATCATCATCATTTTTAGCTTGAAAACAAAAGCAATTTTCAAAGCCCTACGTTTTAATTTCTCCAAATTGTCACAATCATATCAATACATCAGTATAGAACTTTATAGTTTATTGCTTTCTTGTCTTAAACGTGTATTCATCCCAATAAACTATAACACGTAACTGTTCAAAATGAACGCACCCTCCTCAGTATATTTACAACAATTCCCTTTTCAGATCAACTCTCATTTCAAGAAAAACCTCTCACTCCGTTTCTGAATCATATTTATGAAACCCACTAAATCACTTGGGTGAGTTCCAAAATCTAAGCAATACTCAGAAATAAAGGAGAACCTTCTAACCGGAGCCGACGTAAGGTCTTCTTTCTGCATGCAGATGGTAAAAAATATCACACCTGCACCTTACGTAACGAAACGCGATAACTTGATTGTAAAACGCTCGAATGAGAAAACAAACCCATAACATCACCTTTATTCCACAGAAACGAAATCTATGAATTGCAGCTCTACGGTTTACTAACATATACAAATCAGAAGGTAGGTAAGTAAAGGATAATGCAAATCGGATGAGGACGAAAGGAACAGGTGAGAAGCTATACGAACTGCGTCGCAGTTTTACTTCTCATGAAATATTTCTGATAATAATCGCATTAAACGCGATATTCATACAGATGTAAATAGAAGCAAAAAAAGTTATTGGATGACGCGATAAGTAGTGCTTCTTATTATGTCGTCAATTCTCTTCACTCCTGTCGAACACGAAGGCCTTGCAGAGAGCAGAGAGATATCAAGAGCCGTGTTATTGTCTCCTAAATTGGCAGCAAGATGTTTTTTTATCTGCTTTATCGCCTAGATGGCCTTGATCCTCAGGCCCCCGGCTTCTATGCCTACAAAATAGACAAGTTTAAATCTACGCTTTTTTTGGTGGCTGATAACACCTGCCGCACGCCTAAAGCGCAAACTCCTGTATTTTACAACCGTTTCCCAAGCATTGTGTGTTGCTAAGTACGTTAATCGTAGATGATTACTTAGAACCACAACAATGGAGCGAACCGTAACCATGCCAAGAGTTAGAACAGCCCGGAGCGAAAATTTATGGCTCTACCCTTGTGTATTCTTCACTCGAATTTATAAGCTGAAAGTTCCCGGTAAATACACTAGGATTTCGTTTATTACTAAGGCTAATTAATCGTTAATATCTGCAGTTAAATCTTAACACCCATCATTGACGTATACACATAAATATTGACAGCATCCCATCCCAATTTCTACATCTACATCTACATAAGTACCCTGCAAGCCGCCTTCCGGCGTGTGGCAGGGGGTGTAAACACCAAGAGTAGAATTACTTTTTTAATTTATTATTATCGCGTATCGTTCGCGGAAAAAAAGAGTCTCTAAAACGACTTGTCCTCGCGTCTATTTCTCTTATTTTACGCTCACTGTCGGATCGGGCAAAGTAGCAGGGGGGTCGCATAATATCAATTACGTCATCCGAAAATGTATTTCCTCTGAATTTATCTAACAATCGCAGCCTAGCTTCTAATCTCCTTTCTTTCAAGGATTCCCGACCTGCGTAAATTTCACGCTGTATTTTGTGTAATACGGTTTTCTTCTGGAAAAAGTCCCCCATCCCTGCACTAAATAATCATTGAAGGAATATCTGTTTTTGCACACCATCCACAAGCGATGCAGGTGACTCGACCACTTTCCCGCCAAGGGTCTGGAAAAAATACGACCACATATCTTGACAAAACAAAGGAGACGCGAATAGAAAAGTACGGAGTGAGAAGACGGAATAGAAAGAAGTTGTATGGAAGAGATTTCCCTCAAGATGGCTGACAAGAGGGGCTCATGTCACGTTGTCTTTGGGGAGAGGCGACTCGAATACATTTTATGGTTTCCTTGCGGACACCGGCTCCCCTTCTTGGCCCCGCGCGAGGGGCACCGATGGGGGGCCAAGGGGCTCCGGGAGGGACAGCGATAAGGGACGGAGAGGAAAAGGATGGAGGAGAAGCTGAAAGATTGCTCCTTCCCTCAGAAAGAAACTGAGATACTCAAGAACCCCCTTCGCGCTAAACAGAGAGTGGCACTTGTCGAAAGGAAGTGAGGAAAACACCGCTAATCCCATTCCCAAAACTCTATAGGCTCCAATTAAATCGAGACTCAAAAGTATCTTGCAGAATCTTACGACATCGACGTACTAAAAAGTAAACAAAGGGAGGCTGTCGAGTCAATGAAAACAATAGATATTACAATATATAACATCTCACTTGATATTAATAGGGAGTTGGGATTATGCATGCTTATCCTCTCAATTAACGCTGCCAAATCTCCCCACGACTAACTTTGGTTGATGCATTTTTGCATTGAATCAATGGTATTAAACTATAAACCTTTCTTTGGCATACAATCGACACTTGAAAATTAAAATTTACATATAAGCTCAACAGCGCGGTAAGAGGCGGAATGGGGTACTGACGCCGATTGCAGGGGAATCTGGGATGGTACCATGTACCGACGCCGGCTGTGAGGGTATTAAAAGTGGAAGTATTTATTTAAGAAATGAGTTGAATTAATTAGTTCCTTTTAGACACCAGAAACAAAAAGCAGCTTGAGTAATGATGAGGAAGGAGAGAGACAAAATTCAATACTCTTACACAGATTACAGTCCATTATTTATTCAAATCTAAGGAGATTGGTAAAGCAGGTTATTAAAATAAATTTAGCTCAACTTACGTTAGTGCCACCGTTACCGAACGCTTAGAAGTCCCGTGGAAAACCAATCTCCTTAGATTTGAATAAAACGGAATAATTCGGTACTATAAAGATCTCTGTCCATTAATCTGGTAGTCAAGAAACAACAGATGCAAAAAATGAGTTCATCAATGAGAGGATAGGGTACTGGAAGGCGTGATGATTTTTAACCGTTTAATATTTCCAGTTTTACGTGCTGCTGATTTCATTGAGAGCCAAGAAACTCTACACAAAATTAAGTAAGACAAAAGAATTCTCAACATTTAACAGGAACCAAAAATAATGCAGGGAATCTGTTAGTGAGCTGAGAAGTCCTTTCACACCGTGCAACCCGCGAACTTACGCCTCCGCAACTTGCGAACCGAAATAAGCGATATCCCGTTCAAGAAGCGAGTCTCATACACCCACGGATTAATGTCAACTCCGCAGGTATTACCGTAGTCATGACAAAGCAACAAGAAACTCCTGGAATCCTGACCCCATGTCGCCTTCCAAAATATGACGGCCAAACCTGTCCAACGACCATCTCCACAACTTATATATATGTGCATATCCTAAAAAAAATCGTAAAAACTCGTAATGTATTCTCGCGCGAATCTCCATTAAGGCTTGAAAAGGAAAATAAACTACGAATCACAGAGCGTTAACTCGGACGCGGATGCTTCCATCAACCGCGTGTTAAAGTGAGAAAATTGAGTTAATAAATGGGATACACTCCCCAAGTACGTTCAGCATGACGTTTGCTTTCGTTGATAGCTAACACAGCTATCGTGTGGTCTTACGTTGGCGCTAAACGACCAAAAACCCTGCGTTCTGCCCATGACGAAATAGCGAACGAAATGTTATTCTATTAACCGCGAAAATTTCCGGACCACAAAGAATAGAACATGCTTCCCGATAGGACAACTGCTTGATATAGTAACTGAATTTTTCTCTTAAAATGAGGATAAAAAGTAACAGATAAACTACCAGTACCTAAACAAGCATATCTAACACAATAACTTATATTCTTGGGGCTCCCGCATAGCCAAGTGGGCAACGCGTTCGACTTCGGTGAAGACGTTCCCGGGTTCGATTCCTGGTGGGGCCCTACGCGCGAAATGACCTAAGCTGTCGAAGCACTTTTAACAATACTACTACTACTAACATATACTCTTCAATCAAGGCGACCGCATATTTAGATATTCCGACATGTTTTCTCATGCTTTGTAAATCTCATCGATTACAGACAGAGGTATGAAGGGAGGCACGATTTGCCCTCTAAACCATACCATATTCGATCGCGCACGTTCAAAATGCTGACTGCGACGAGAATAAAAATACCGAGATTATTCTTGATTCACCGCTTTAAAAATATCCGTTCTACTTCCGAAAATGGAGAAGTTATTTCATCGCTTCGGAATCAAGAGAGCAGACGTAACGTTGAACAATCTCAGTCAACTTACTGACCTATTTACTTTGCGTCAGAGAGGTAATCCATAAAATAAAAAGAACAAGTCCCCGAATTAGAGCGACCTATGAAATATCACTTGTGATGGGTATAACAACATGGCATTAACTATATTTACACATAAATCTTCAAAAGAATAACGTGAAGGAGGTGCGTTTCATTCACTGACACAATTATAAATCAACATAACGATAACAAGGTTTTGATAAAATCATCGAGTGAAGTCCAATCGATACTTCGCATGTTTCATGAATCGAATCGAACAAACATCTGCTTCCTCCCCGACCTTCAGCTCTTTCAGCAAGTCAAAAGTTATATAAATACACTATCCTTCACCCACCTAACCGCACTGATACACAAAAAAGTCCAAACATACGGTCAATCAATTACAAGCTGGACGCTTCACGGTCCGTAATCTTTGTAAAGGCCCTTTCGACGGTGGCGCCAATACATCGACCGATTGCAGAAAGAACTTGAATGAAAGCAGTTTACGAGGACGGGGGAGATAAGTCAACAAAAGAGGGGCGACTGGCACCGGGGGTTGAGATGAATAAATGAAAGCGGCGAGGAAAATAATCCATAAGAAGACATCGGGAGAAGCTCGCGTTCGTGACTCGATTTCCCGCGGAGAAATAATAAAACTTTAGCGCGTCGGACGAGTCTCACATCTGCGATAACGCAGCACTCGAAAAGAAAGAAGAATAACGTAACACCGGCGCTCTGCCTTATCTTCCGCATATATAGAAAGCAGTACGTGAAGAAAAGGAGAGTCGGCACATTTTTTGCGCTTCCATGTAACTGTTTAAACTTTTATTCCGGCGCTTGCATACGTTTGAACGAATTTTACGAGGCGACGGTGCGGATTTATTCGAGAGACTGTTCCCAGAAGAAGCCTCTGGGTTGGTTGACCACCGCCGACGGTTTAACGGCCGGGGTATAAACCTCCTCTCTCCCGTTTCCCACGCGGTCACTTTTTATTCATTGGAACTTCAACGGGGATGGAAAAACGACTTCGACGCCCTTTCTCGCTCTGCGGACGAGGATTTCCATTCATTTATCCGTGGGAGAGTAAATTAAGCGCACCCATTAGGATAATAGCTTAGGCAAATATTGACTGGATTTCGCGGATTTCTTAGAAAATACGCCCGGAGTTGCAGTCAAAATAGAGGAGTATTTTGGTATTTAATTGGATGGGAACGAAACTGATTTATTGAATAAATTTCGAATAGGCATTCTATGATCATTAGAGCGAATCCAATTGGAAACTTCCCTGTCAACAATATGCAAAAATATTAGCAAAATAAGCCATTGTTAAGACTGTGACAGCACTACCTCAGTAAAAAAGTATTAAATCATGCCTCATTCCCTATCATTACTTCGTTTATCACAATGTTAGCTAAAGAAACTGAGTAATGCAAATGTATTAAAATTTTTATTTTGTACTAAAATTAAATAATGACCTAAGAGATAAAAGGGATAATGTAAGGAATTACGGACTGAAAGTATTCCTGTGCATAATAAAGTTCACAAAATTCTAAGCCATAATATTTGACTCCTTATAAGAAGATAAAGTTTAGTTTTGATTTTTGCTTACCTCTAAAAAACAACTATAAATATAAAAATCCTTTCGGAAAGAAAAGACAACTGCAAGCTATGCTACGAGCAAAATCAAGGCTAAAATCTTCTCAGGTGTAGACATTCTTTCCCTGAAATGTGGTACCTAAAAGTCTCAGGTGACATCAAAGACTGAAGAACTTGAACGTATTACGAGGATAACCTGAAAAAGGTAGGGAAACAAGGAATAGGGCAAATCTCCAAAGTTACAAATTAATATGGCGACATTCAAACTTAACAATACCCTCTTACATTTAACAAATCTCTATGAAACTGAGTAAGACACTTGAATAAGACAGTAATCAAGAACGGTAGAAACAAAGATAAATACAGTCAGAAAATACCATAGAATATAATTATAGCAGAAGCATTAGTTTAAACGTTTTAAAATTGTGTATAAAAGACAGAAGAAGTTTCTTAGATTAAAATGTAACGTATAGCAGAACAATAAGGGAATAAGGATGTGAAATAGAACTGAAAAGGAAAATGAAAAGATAAATGAAATGAAAGATAAGGGTAGTAGGTAGAAGAAGAAGATGGAGAGGCGTGCAGAGATGAACAGAAAGGGAAAGAGAGTGCCAGAGGGAAAGAGAAGCTTTTAAACAATAGAGGCGTTAGAGAGGAAACCCTCAGCTTCCCACTCCACAGAGTAACCGGCTTTCTGAGAGGAGACACGCTCGACATAATGGGAAGTTTCAGAAAGACAGCCGCTCGATAACCCGATATCATTGGAGAGAGAAAACGTGAAAAGAGAGATAGTAAAATGTGTACGAGGTGAGAAGAGGGTGAAGTGTGGTGACCTTTAAGATGACAAGGTCCATCCCCAAGTAGCGCGTTAAGCACCAGAAAGTCCTGCCCGAACTGTTGGACAAAGATGAGATAAAGGGAGTTTTATTCCGCTCGTTCCACCTTCTATTAAAAATTGACGGCAATCCGCTTCCGGTAGCACAAATGATTGAAAGGAATATGACGAGCGTTAAGTAAAGAGGGCTTTTGTTTGGACTAGGATTTTCTCTTAAAAGCTCCATTGCGCGACGGAGTTTTTCTAGGCGCAAATGGAGCAATATGCTAGAGTAAACGATTGTTAATCCAATGCCGGAACTTCCGTAGGGAAGATGTTTAATAAAGCGGGAAAGGAAAGAAACTGCGTACTTTAATCACTACAGCTTCACGAATTTTTTAAAGCTTTGAATCAACAAAAGGATTATTTCTATAAGACTATTTCTATATGACATGCTTACTAATAGAAGGCTAAGAAACCTAATCAAACTCTCAAATTTAAGGAATGTCTTAAAAGCGCAATTCAAAGTTGCAGTGGTATTTTTAGTCATTTCGCACGTAGGAATCGAACCCGGGACCGCTTTCACATGAGGTGTTGCCCACTTGGCTATCCGGGAGACCAGAAGGAGTAATCTTTAGGATAATTCATTACTTTTTCAAGAGCAAAATTGAAGGAAAACTCAGTTTCTTTAAATAGGCAAAACTTTTTTTTTAAAGCTGATTAAGCTAAAAAGTGAGCTAATGATCTATTAAACTAATAACATTGATTTCGAAGCTTTAGGTGACTGTTGCATGATAAAAAAATATAATGAAGATAGCCAATAAAATGCGATGGGATTGTCTCACACTCAGTAATTCTGGAGTTTTCTCCGTAAGTCTCTATTTATGCTACCAATATATTGATTCTATGCGAATAACAAGTGTTTTTCCTTAGTTCATGAATTTTTACTTAATTTTGAGGGTTATTTTCACTTCAGACAATAAACTTTGCAGAGTTTAAAATTTAATATACACAATCTAATTCACAGAAGTTGCATACTATACTAATAAAGGAACCTTTACAGTTAGCAGAGTTTTTCATCGTTTATTTCATCCTTTTAGCATAAATATACCAAAAGAGGGTATAAATATCAATGAATGGCATGTCTATTCAATTTTTGAGACAAAACTACGTCACTATAAATAATCCAACATAATTTTCACTGCCCATAAATTAAGAAACTAAAGGAAAATAAATCAATAAAAAGGACATCTGGGGATAGACATGATAAATTACGAAAATTATCGCAAAACTTTTGGACCCATAGACAAAGATTTAAATTGGAAATGGAAAGAACGTTAATAAATCTTCCACTAGTACCGGAAGCCGTCCCGAAATACTTTACGTAACCTAAGAATGCAAACCTCAATTACTCTTATCTGAGGAGGGAAGGTAGAAGAAGCCAGATTGGGTTAAAAACTTGGGACATTACTTCTCGCTGAGAAGCTCGGGAGTAAAGAAAAGCAAACACTTCCAGAAATCTCCGAAAGCGGAAGGGAAAAAAGGAAAGAATAATTCATTTTTCGAAGAGCATGAGGTCTGCAGTTGACCTACAACTCTTTCCAAACTTTCCGATGAGAATTCGAGGGCCGTTCAAAATAGAGATCCGCAGAAAACACAATTTCCTTCGGAGGAATTAAAGTGCCGCTAAGTTGAGTCAATTGAGAAGTATAAATAAACAGCATTCGTTCACAGGCTTCCAGTTTTCCAGAACTTTCTGTCACTAAAGCAATCTTGTTTCCTGGCTTAAAAGTCGGGCTTATGACAACCGATTCGCCTTATAATGACCTCATCATTGATACCTACGAGATGTTATTGATTTTGCACTGGTACTTTCCTTTCGCCGTTTCTTCCTTGATAATGAATTTAAATTGTATGGGTTATAAATTCACTCCGAATTAAAAGAATACATTTAACATATCCACGAAATATTTGTTTCCTTCATTTTGCTCTTAAATGTTAGTTTCTATAACCAACAACGAACCACGTATAAGCTCGTGATAGTTATTACATCGCAATTAATTCATTCGTAAAAACGGCTGAATATCTTACGTGACTCCTAAACGTCCAATCTACATCTACATAAGTACCCTGCAAGCCGCCTTCCGGCGTGTGGCAGGGGGATTCAATTCCAATTCTTGTATATACAGAATAAAAAACGTACCTAACGAACGAGCCTATATAAGCCATACAATATTAGAGGCTATTTCCTAGGAAAGAGAAAGAAATTATGCTGAATTTCCTTATTTCGACGAACACAGGTTTCAGTTTTTTATTATGGCCTACTCGTAAATGATTATCGATGAATATTTTATGACGATTAAGGAAACTAATTAAAGTGCCATTTAAACATTTACCTTTCAATACTACAATTTCCATAATACGATGGCAAAAATGATGGAAACCGCATGAAAAACGCACGACATGAGGAGGAAATAAGGTATGTAATTCTTTCGATAAAAAATCATCAGAAGAAAATATTGTAAATGATTTACTAGACCGATTGTGAATCGGTCGACTTATTCAACGACATTCAGATAATTGAAGAATGAACTACGCGTAAAGAAAATTACCAGTCATAGCTTTGTAAACCGGAGTCAGAGGCGAAAAAATTGAATCACATAAAGCATGACTCGACGTTTTTAGATTCCATTCTTATGCCTAAGATCGTACCTGATACGACTGCCAATACAAAAAAAGTACAAAAATACGAGAACAGGACACCAAAGACAATGCAACCCCTACAACGGGACTCAAACAATCAGAAACCTTGCACACTTCGATATGAATGACATAATACGCAATAATGAAACATGAGCAACCACGTAACAATGACAAGGAGAGCCAAATTATGTTACCATTGATCACGTTACCTCAATAAAAGAGAGGTACTTCAGATTTGGATGTTATATATTGCTATCAAAAATCTATTAAAAGGTAGAAAGACTTCTACAATTATTTCCGAATGATTAAACAAATATTAAGCGATGGTTAACAATACATGCATGCCAAATAAACAAATATTTACTCCCGCTATAGAAAGAAATGCCAAGAGCATTACTGAAGTCGTCTAAGAAATCAAACAATGTCGGGATTCTCCCCCAAATTGTTCCTTTGAAATTAACCTGAAATGCGGAGGGACATTTACACTGTATACAAACTCACTCGATGAACGCTAAAAATCTTATCTCGAAAAAAAAACTAACGTAATAATATGGAACTCCACCAAACGTCGCTAACAAAAGATTAATTAAAACTAAGAATGTCATCAGCTTTCTAAACTTAAGTAACAATATATAACGGCCTCTTAGAGCATTTCTTATGTAGAAACAAGTGACATCTATGATATATTTACTAATAAATATAACGAAAAAGAATTATCCAGTCATATACCTGGTAGATAAAAAACAGTAGCAAGTATAAGGCACATCAATAGTAGGATTTGGTCAAAGATGCCCCTTGAATAACATTTTAATTCAATTTTCAACAATTTCAATGTGATGAAAACAGGCTGGATAAAATATACACTCGTTTGCCATGTTTTTATTGTTAAAATGCATAATTAGGCGAAAAGTTAGCAAAATGCATGAACTTTTTCAACCTCACAAACGTTGCATCGAGGAAACGATCCTAAAGCACAGATTTTGAAAAGAGAAGTCCAGACGGGATGAATCCATATTATAAAAAATCTTAGAGGACGTCTGTGTATTCGTCGACAAACGCGGAGCTATTCAGTGACCGCAGCACCACCTCTTTATTCCGTCCGTATGATGAAGAGAAAAAGAGAGAAAAGCGACGTGGTGGCGCTGCGAGACAAAGGAAAAGCGTGGGCCGCGGAGATTTCCGGCGAGTGAAATTAACAGAGGTCGTGAGCGGGGGCCATGAAGACTCAATTCGCATGGAGCTTCTCTCAGGAAGCCCTCTGCCAAAACGACTGAAGGGTCCTTTAGCATGCGATGGGAAAAGACGACGCCCCATTTGACTGGCTGCAGTCCAAACGATCCTGAATTATAACCCAATTCTCCGCGCCTCACGTGTGTGATAATGCTGCACGATGAAGGAGTCACCACGCAAAATCTGCGACAGTGGTACCAAATTAGTTTTCCTCGTTCGAACGCTGACGCCTGGGCACATTATTTACTTCACGCGAACGCCCTTCACTTTTTAACGAACCTATCACTCGATTTAATCTCGAGCCCGACCTAACAAGCGACTAATTGAGGAAGGCTAATGTGCTATTGGAGTCTCCCAACTGACTTCCGCTTGTTCTAAAATCCGTCACGACTGAACCCACGAGAACAAATTGTCCACACAATTAAACGATTTAGAGACGGGAAGCATACAATAGTAAAGTAAAAGTAAACAGGAAATGCCTGAAAATACTGACTAGAAACAGCTAAGCTATTTCCACCGTTGCATTTGAAAACTCCATCTAAAAATATCAGAGGGTATTAAATAGGAACCAATGCATTCCTTAAAATATTCAGGATTTCAAAAACTACATATATTTTAGGAATACATTAAATTTCAAAGTGAAATCACTACTAATGTTTAAAATCAATAAGGGAATACTCAAAATACCACAGTAACGAAGCATATAAAATTAAATAAGAAAACAAGGAGATTATGACGGTTGAGATACGAGTTTTTCTAAGAATTACTTCGGGTATAGCAACATTCTTGCCGTTAACTCTAACCGTTCAAAGAAACTCCAAAAATATTTCGCGATGGAATGACTTAAAACTGCTGTTTTTTCGTAAATATTCAAGAACAAATGCTTTAGTCAAGGTGAAGAAAGACAGCCATAATCGGCAATTAATAGGCATGATACAATTGGCAGACCGTTTGAATCTCTCATTAATAAAAGACAGATTATCTAAGACTAAAGAATTATCTAAGACTAATAAAATAAGAAGGCAGGTTAATGTAAGCAATTTCTTGAAAGGTTTCCAACTCTTTCAACTTAGCGCTGTCACTTGCATGATATTCCTCTTGGCAAAGTTACTCCCCGTTGGTAGCCTTTGAAATTTTTCGTACTGAGTAACAACGAATGGAGTTCAACTATTTTCAACATCAATAGCAATTAATATTCTAGATAGTATTACTTAATTAACTGGATTTATTTCGAGATTTAGAGGGATGCTTCATTATGAATTAAAATATTATTCATACGTCACGGAGTTCCCAAAGCTTCAGCCTCCTCTGATTCAATACCAAGGACTCCGAAAATTAATGTATAGTAATGAAATTTTCGAAAGATGATGAAAAATTGAATATTTCTTAAGACATAAGAAACGCTACGTCGATCAAATAAATTCTCTAGAAATGCCTCATTTAATTACGCTAAATTAGGCACAAAACAAACTAAACGGGTTTCCTAGTCTATATAGGAATATCCATCCCCGTAGAATTTCACTCGCCGTAACTCACTGGTGTTATGCATAATTGCCGGCGGTAAATGTTGAAAGAGGAATAGCAAATCATACCGCTTAGCCGCGTAGGCCTATCGACGCTTGCTCGGCGACAAGAAACATTCCCCATCCATTTGAGAACGCCTTCACAAGCTCATTTGGAGGGGGAAAACATCCAGGTGCTCGACGGTGCAGTTTCGCACAGAGAGAGTCCAGCAAGCTCCATAAAAGCCGACAATCAAGAGAGGTGCTTGCGAACGTTTCTATGGGATACGACGGTAAATGTAAGCTTGTAACACTGCTCATGAAACTAAGAAAATAACTGTGGCTACTCCACTTATCTACGGTTTAATTGAAAAGGATCGTAAAGGCCATATGAGAAACCTCTTTGTAGGTTTTCCGCGAGTAATCTGATCCGCGAACAAACTACAAACGTTAAAGAAGCTTTCACTTCAGCTAGCATAGGAGAAAATTTTCAGGATTCAGAGCCGTAAGTTTTTCCGCTTTGTTGACTTTAAAGTATCTTTAAGCCTTATCTAATAGCAAGGGAAGATTTTTGCAGAGTGAAATGTATACGAATTCTAAAATCGACACCCGCCAGAAGTCCAGAAAAGGAAGCTGAAATTAATTTATCCAATTTAAAGACATAAACGATTTTTCCTCTTTAGATTTTACTAAGTTGATTTCACAGATTATCCAAAACTTTAAACCTATACAGCTTTTTTTTATCTAAAACGAGAATTTAAGGAAAAATAACTGAGTCCTAGCCACCTAGCGCAGCATCCCTTTGAGGCACAGAACTTTAGAATGAATAAAACAGTGGTCAGCGCATCCAACCTTCACGCCGCCGTATTTGGCTTTCCGGGATTCAAGACCTGACCTCTACCTCTCAATTCATATAACTATCCACGTTCATTACGATGCTGGCTGAACACCAGCAAATGATCGCTCCCACCGGAAATCGATCCCAGGGCCGTTTTTCCCTAAGCGAACGCGCTACCCGCATGGCATTATCCAAGGGCAACCGAGGAATAATTATCATTATTAAATTAAAAGCATAAGAAAACCAAAGACGCCAAAAACTGGGGAGCATGCGACTATAGCAACCATTTCATTCTATAAGGCATTCAACTGGTCTTTCAAAGTAATTCCTAATAATAAAAAAAACCGAAGAAAGAAAAATATTCCATGCATAAGCATTCTAATTAAGTTATTACGAGATAATTTCTCATGGATCTCAGAAAAATACATTCATACCACAAACTTCACGCTTACGTGATTCACCTTGGACAAGAAAAGAAATTCTCATTTCTTCAGCCCTATGATAACCAAAGCATTACTTCCGGAGTGACAATTATTCCATTGAGTGACCGTGAAACTCCAAATAAAAACTAGGGAAATTCCGAAGCGATCTCCATAATGACAGAATGAAGAAAAATGTGATTTTTGACATCTATATAATCGGATCCGTAGAGAAAAATGTACCTTTTGATTAAGAATGATTGCGACAGAAACGAGCTGAAAGCGACAATTAATAGAAGCATGCAACAATCACTGACATTATTGAAGTTCTTAGAAAGTTACGTGACTTTCAATCAATTTTGTATCAAGGGACAATAAATTACTACATTTATTGTAAAATGCCATCGCAGTAGAATGATTCGATTAGTGAACATTGCGTGAGAACAGCTTACAATAGAATAATTTGCACATACATGAATTAATGGAGTAGTCATCAACACCAACCGATGTAAGCGTCAATATAATACACCAAAGCCAACGCTTGGAAAACCTTCAGATATAAAAAAAGCCATCTTCTGCATATTCATGACGGAAAATTCCCCATGTCGAAAAAAAATAATTCTGATAGGAGGCTATTTCTACTTCGTGAGTTTCTTTTCTTCGGAATAATAATTACTCCATGAACCACGAAGTCAGGAAGATTTCTTCTTTCCCCCTGCTTTCCTCTGAGAAATTCTAGTTGTTCGATCGATCATTTTAGCGTAAGATATTTCAGAATAGGGAGCGAACGTTTCGCCTGACTTGATTCAAATCGAAAGATCGAGTTCATTCTGCCGTAACACTCGATGATTTTCCGGGACAACAATTTCGTTTGACCTACATTCTGGAAATGAAAAATCTTCACGGATTAATAATAGTAATAACCTCAATTGATACACTTTACGTAAATAAAGAACGATGAATGTCAAATCGCATTACCGGAGGAACAAAGTTGAGGGTGTTTTCTACGAACGAAAGACTTGCGCGCGCACTTCCTGGAAGCTACCATTGATATTCCTGTCAACTTTTCAAGCAATTCTCAGCTCTTGTAGCAATCTTGTATGTGATGCGAGTCATAAAATTGTGCAGTCGTGACTTATTTACTCAAAGACTTTCTGCTAGTTTTCCAAATGGAAAAGTAGGTTGGGATACGAACGCCTCTTTTAAACAAACGGCTTCCACCGTCGAAAAAGTATTATTTCAATTTCCTCACGAACAAAATTAAAACCTTAAGATTTTAATATTAACTACATTTGTCATGATGTAACTATTCTGTTTAAATATAAAATTATCCCATTAAATATTATCAATATGCTTTCTCATCATCCCATCAAGGAATATAAATTAAACAATTTTTCGATTAAGCTGGTCATTAAATGTTTCATTGTGAACGAATATCGAACGCTGCTACTTTTGAAATTAAATTTTCCCACTATACTAAAGCCGTTGAATGAAGATTTTAATTCAATTAGCGGTTGACCAATCCTCTCCGACAACTTTAGCATTAGAAGTTAGTTTATTTGAGTTAAAACTTTAACTTCTTTTACATATGTATTTGGAAAAAAGCAAAATTAGAAAATAGTTCCTTCATGCACCCAAGCATTAACTTAATTAAGACCAGAAAAAGGATATCTTCCGTACCTATTTGGATTCAGATGTTGAAATTAAATAATAAAACTAATCCCGATGATAAGCTTCTAGAATGAGCAAATGATCTAAAGATAGTACAGTGAATGTGATAATGAATTAGAATTAGCGATTCACTGTCATGTTTTAATTCGAAATGAAATTCGAATTTTAATTCTGATACTACTCGAGGAAGTAATCCTATATTTTATCATTAACCTATCCAAGAAGAAATTTAGAAATAGAGGCAAAAAAGTCGTCTCGGAAAAGAAAGCCTAACAGGAAAATTCGAAGATTTTAGAAACTCTTCCCAATTCCTAAATAAATAATCCGTGGAATGCCCCTAAACGTGACGGATTACTCCGTCATTACTCTCAGAAGGAGTCATGGCACTTTCTTATCACCACGGAACGATCCGTCAACTTTTTCTTGGCATGACGAAATGATCCGTCATTTTTTCTTCGTCATGACGGAAAGATCCGTCATTTTTTTATTGTCACTACGAAATGATCCGTTGAATCTTTTAACATGACTGATTAAATCATAATAAACTCACGGACAAATACAGATGACAAAATTATGCAGCATAGCGTGTCGAGCGGTTAAATGAAAGGAAAAGAGGAGTAGCATGCACCTATGGTTTTAACTGTTATTACAAGGAGGGACTCTAAAAGGTGCTCCTGTGGAGAAACCCCTTTCATAGCGAGCGCCTCCTACCACTCACTTCATCCTATTCCTCGAGCACTCTTCAAGCGCTATTTGTAGGCTTAACCTACATTTACCAAACCGAGTTACATAAAAGAAAATTAAAAATAAAGACCTTATTTATGGCGAAAATTTTCAAATATAAGCTCGGATCTCCTGATATTAAAAGAAATCTCCTTTTTAATGCCCTACTTGCATTCTGTCCACCGCGATTGCTTCTTTACGAGGAAATATGAGAAAGAAAATTATCTCTCGTCATCCGTGGAATTAACCTTCTCTTCTCAATGTAACATGGCATGCAAACGATTTGATTAAATCCACATAATACTCGAGAGTTCTTTTCTGAACGATTACTAATATATACTGCTAGTAAAATTCTTACTAGCTTCCATCTAAAAATCTTTTAATTACTATCATGATATTAATAAGGTATAAAATTAGACTCCCGACTTGGTGTGACACAGACATTATTTCATAACTATACAAAAGTAATTTAGCAGCTACAATATAAAATCCATAGAACATATTTAAACATTCAAGAAATAAAAGAAGAAAGTCTTACTTTCAAGAAACTTCAAATTTAAGAACACTGCCAAGAAAGACTATCGACTCATCAGTAACTTTAAAGAGGTGCTGTGAGTTTCAAATTTGCCTCAAACAATGATTGGACTCTTCAGTAAGCAGCAGGTAATGAACAGTGTATTACTCTTAGGTACGGTAGTTCCATCTCCTGTCGGTAAAATATACTACTTCAATGGCTGTAAATTAGTTAGAGAAGAGTTAAGAGAATTAGTTAGAGGCGCTAATAGAGCGCCAGAGGTTTTTAGTGCTGTTATTTTTAGACCTTTAATGATCAAGACATTAAAGAAAAGATCGATAAAGTTTCTCGTTAAAAGGATAGAAATAAAACTGTACCTTTTTACGAATGATTGCTATGACTGTTATGAGTCAATGTAATAAGCCATGTCTGGCTGTTTTTTAATCCTATTAATAAATAAATAAATAATACGAGTTAATGAACACGAAGACATTCAAAAATATATCATTAATTTTGGCCAATTTTGTATTCAATCGTATCACAAGGAGGATAATAATAAGAAATGAAAAATAAGAGAAATCTTTGAGATCTAAGAGGACTCGAGTCAATATCCTTATAAATATTACAACGAACTTCAAGTCCCATTACGCCTTACTTTGAGATCTCTGAGAGTATTAAAACTTTAACGGTGGCTTTGGGACCACTATTAACACCTCATAACATAATTAGGGTAAATAAATGACATGGACGTAACGTAAAATACACGGAAAACTAGTGCCTACAAGCAGATAGCAATCAGCAATGATATACTCGTTTTCCAAAATACAAATTTGCAGAACTCTTTATTACCGTATTTATTTTTGAACATATGGGTTTAACATAATATAATTTAAGGTTGAGTATCAAAGCCATCATGTTTTGATGGAATCATCGCCCACAGGATGTTCAATCAATCTTTACACCCTTTGAACGGCCGAAAAAATTATAATTGATAGGGCACCCGTATAGCCAAGAGGAACCTTTTCTGCTTCGGTGAAAGGGGCCCCGGGTTCGACTCCCGGAGGGGGCCCACGTGCGAAAAGACCTAAGCAGTCGAAGCACTTTTAACAACACTGCTACTAATACTACAAAGATTTGAAGTCGGAGTTCCACTAAATATGAATTTCCATTTCCACGAAAATTCTGCCAAATGACAAAATAGAATCCTCATCGAAACTTCTCGAGCAATGTGTTTCGAGAAAAGACACGGCGATGTACAATTCTAAAATATCTTTCATGCGGCATGGTTACACACATGGGTAACCATGAGTGACGAAGGATGAAGCAAGAAAGGAAAGGGCAAAAGATATGCGTCGAATCTACTGCTACCATCTTGGCTTTCTGAGAGAAAATAAATGTATCTCTTAATAAAGTGAATTGGAAGGTACATAAAAAAGACGTGGTATTTACCATTTAATTCGTAAAATTGTAGGCCTCATTCATACCAAGCCCTTAGGAGATAAACCTTTTTCCTTTTAATATACGCGCACTACGAAACTAAAGCCTATTTTAAAATACATACCCTCGAGTCTATGTTTTTGGGTAAAATTTAATTTTACTCATCACAGAGCGATGTAATACGCAATTCCGATGTTATACTTAGAGTCTAAGCTATGGAAGTGAATGTATGATAGTTAACTACGCCGTAATTAGCAAACTAAATTGTCATTTGCATTGAGTATTCCTTGAATATAATCAAAACACCAACACTGTTCTTTCAGAGTTAGTTGAAAATAATGAAGATGAAAAAGATAAAACATTTCTCCACATGCCTAGATAACTATGATTCAATAATTATAACAGGAAGAAACATTTATTCTATCACTAACTAGTGCAATTACAAAAAGTCTCCCTAATTAAAAATTTAAATTGCAGTAGATTAATAGGAAACTACCTCAATCCTCATCTTCCCTAATAAGCCTCATTCCTTCTACTGACAATGAGATTTTGTAGACTAATGGTAGGAAGGTTTAGGTTTGAACCTAAATATACTAACCGAATATTTCGCAGTTAAATTATTGGGAAATATTGGAATTTCAATAGAGCAACGACTTCGACTTCAATCCTTCGAAATAACCTGAGCTAATACAAAACATTTGACCTCTTTGAATATTCCCGAAAAAGACACTTGACCGGACATCGAACCCGGGTCATTCACACACAAAAAAGCTAACGTATTTTCAACCGAGGCGCATCTCCGCTACTTTAAAGCTATATCTCGGAGTACCTTAAAGTTGCGCGATGTCATTAATCCTCTAAGTGACTTGAAGTCTGAGACATCTAGGAACGCGTAAAAAAATAAGACCGAGGGCGTATAATTAGCCAAAATCCGCCCGTCTCTTCGTTTATTATCTCCACATCCGGTGACGCTGTATTAAACATCCCCTCAGTCGATTCAATACATGAAGAGAAGGTCTATGAGAGAGAATTAAGGCCTCATTACTGCAGTTCGCGAAAGAGCCATTTAAAATACCACACACCGACATGTTACACGGCATAAATCATCCCGGCGATTAGCAGACAATCGAGATAAGACGTAAACACACACACCGGACCGTCCGGGAGCAAACGGAAGAGGCCTTTGGCGAACGGATGCGAGCTGCGTCAGATAATCTTTCACTTAGGGGCAAAAACACGACTGTGGTCAGGGGTGCCAAACTCCCGCTACTAAACACAGCATAACGGACACAAAGAAGGCCTTTTTTGCCGGAGAGAGATACGACTGCGCCGCCCGAGAGAAAATAAAAACAAATGAAATCGCATAAACGCAACGCACTCAAAACGTAGTAATGCTTCGGAACAAAAGGAACTTTCGCAGGCTTTCATCTGCTGATTTCATCCATCGCTTATTCCTTTATCCTTGTCAAAACGGCACGTTCTCTATAAACCTTTCATCTCTTAATACACTTGACCATTGAAGCATTTTTCTTCCTCCCTTTTATGATCCACATCCTCTCTTCCAATGGCTACCCATCAAAATACCCAAACAAGCGTGCAAAATTAATGCAAAGATATTCCCCAAAAATTTAACTAACTTGATCGGAGTGATGTAAGCAATATCAATGCTTACAAAAATTAAACACGAAAAACTCTTCAGAGTTTTTGGAATGTAATGTTAAAGTGGTATTTGACCAGCCTTCGTCATGACGACTTTCGAAGCAAAGAGTTCTTATTCCAACACTGCTAAACTTTACTGAAATCAAAAGCAAAGTACCTCACTCCTCATTCTAGTAAATAATCCTCATCTCTTTTATAGAGATTTGGGTAGTTAATGGTGAAGGGTATTAGGTTCAAATCGGGCTGTTCAGAAAGAGTTACCTCATTCTGGTAACTACGGGAAATCATCATTTATTTCTTAAAAATTGTAACCCAAACGTGCATGGAATCCGGATAAAATCACCACCGAATCAAACGGAGCCAAACTTCGACAAATAGTTAACCCTCTCCAGATGATAAAACCGAGAGGCGAAAGAAAAGGGCAACTTCAGAAGATCCCCGGAGAAAAAAGAACGTTGTCGGACGTCCCAGCTCCAGGCGGCGGGGAGCTGAACCTCCCATCTTCAGGGGGTTAAGTCCCGCTGCAACGCAGGGAAAAGAGGAGATGAAAAAGAAAGAAAGAGAAGCTGGAAAGGGAGGGATGACGGGAATGCGAAAGAGGGGGAGGGGTTTCTTTCCCCTGACCCGCAGACTCTGTATCCAAGAGACTTAGGGTCGAAGACCTGGCGCGACGGGTGGGAGTGGGAGGACGGATATGGCAGGGATGGCGAATGAGGTACGAAGATCGGACGAGAACTAGAGAGATATATTATGGCGAGGGTAACCAACGACCGGATTTCGTACCAAGTTCGGAGGAAGATGCTATTATCAGGAATTTGGAGACGGGGCAATCAGAAACCACGAAATATGTAAATGTTTGCTGTAAACCAAACAGCACCAGGACTTCGTGATTGTTCGTTGAATTTTAACTGATAAGGTAAAATATTCAAACAATATCGAGTAAAAAGCAAAACAAATATATTTTACATAAAGAGTACACAGAAAAAACGAAATAACCATTCTAAGGAAAAGAAAGGAGCACTTTAAAAATCCACCGACCTATATCACTATAATTCTGCCTTTTTCGACCAGCTTAGAATCTTCTCAAGGAACAGATTTAGGAAAGTGTATATTATGTCCAATTCTGACAGAAGATTACTATGGTCTACGATAATGAAATAAAGAATTTAAACGCAATGGCCGGTGAAAACGAAATCTAATCTAAAAAAACTAACAATAAACAATGACACGGGGAAGAAGGAAATCAAGAACAAAAAGAAAACATTACAAAGTTTTAAGCTAATTTCTCACAGCTTATACATTTATATTAGGGAATACGAACCCATTCAAACGTAAACGAAGCGAAATATCACAAAAAACCTTACATTCAATGGATATCAATAATAAACGAATGGGTAAAGAATAATGGGGAAATTACTTCATTACGAAAGCGTTACCTATGAGAGCAAAATTACAACCAGAGATGGAGCCCAGCAAAATGAATTAATTTCCCTTATATGATTAACTTTACCAAAACATCGTATCTCCTTTGATTTGATCACTTGAAGATTAGAAAAGAGCTCAACAGTAAATACTCATTCAAAAACAAGAAAGACTACTGAAAAACGTGTACTTTTAGTCATAGTGTAAA
This sequence comes from Ladona fulva, assembly GCA_000376725.2. Classification (NCBI taxonomy): domain Eukaryota; kingdom Metazoa; phylum Arthropoda; class Insecta; order Odonata; family Libellulidae; genus Ladona; species Ladona fulva. Next base: position 164,943 of record KZ308210.1, on the reverse strand, counting down.
AGTAGTATATAAAGATGAAGAATAGTTAATCTCAAGACGCAATAAAAGGATAGTTTGAACGGCAGATACGGGATAATTTCATAAAGCTCAAGATAATAATAAGTAAAAATTTCTTTAATGGAGACAGGAAGACGCCAATTATTTCCGTTTTAATAATTATTACTATTATTTACGGACACCCACAAACAATCCCTAACCAGAAAAATCCAATTAGTTAGGACTCGAACCTGGGATTTTGGGGTCCAAGCGCTAGCACGCTAACCACTCACCTCGGCCAGTAGTAACTGTAATATTCCTTCCCATATTAATGCGGAATAAATACTCAAAATCAGTCCGGAAACTATCAAGGAGAGAATTTATTATATTATTATTTATTGGATGGTTGATGCTTTATTTCCATTAATCTTTATTTTATCTTGATAACTGCAAAGGAATACTTGAGTACTTACAAAATCAGATAAAATAATAGAATAACTTTGCTTAACAATATCATGACTCTAAATGAGGAATTTCTCTGCCGTACGTGCTAAACAACGAAATACTCGTAAATAAGATTACAAAGGGCTCCCCCTGCCACACGCAGGCGGCTTGCAGAGTATTTATGTCGATGTAGAAGAAATGAACGACTTATTTGAATGTCTTTATCAGATCGCCTCTGTTCTAGGTAAATACGTGATTCAACCGAAGCCCAAAAAAATGAACACCTCATTTTCTCTCCCCCGTCCATTAATATCCCCAAAACGTCACTGTAACAGCCGCATAAAGCCGCTGAATACCAAAATCAGAACCATTCCACCCCAATCTCGGCAACACATCCTAATCTATTCACGACACCACCCTCGCGAATTATCACTGCCGATTCGCCGTCGAACAAACGTTTCCAGGGGAAATCAGTCGGGAAGAGGAAGATATGGAAGCAGACGTGATTGAGCGTGAAATAATTACGCTGGGGTGCATAGAGGGGAACGAAAATGAGACAGCACGCGCGCTCGTAGTCACGGACACGCAAACAAACGCCGTGAGACAAAAGCGGAGATGTTTTTCTAAAGGGGCGTGGGCGGAGGAGGGATACACAATGAGGAGAAGCAGACAGACAGCCACCGCGACGCAGCAGATTAATTAAAAATTGAACCAGTCGCGCTACGGAGACGCCGCAAAGCAAGCAGGAAAGCCAACTCATAACTACAGTTGGCATGGTAATGAAGCTTTAACTATGCTCCTCGCGAAGAGACTGCGATTCTTAGACGGGAAGGGGTGACGCCGTTAGACGAAGGGGCTAATAACCGACGGGATTTTACAGAAAAAATGATTTTCAGAGAAAAAGATATCAAAATACTTTTCAGTGACCTTACTTAAGAAGGTTCCAAAAAAGGTGGTTCCTAAATACTGACATTAGTGGTCCTGACCATTTTTATTCTTTTACTTTGATAATGTTATGGCGTACACGAACGTTCTTTAGGTTATGTCATAATTGAAAGACGTGAATTTTCACATTAACTTTTTAACTTGCTGTATTACGTTTTACACTGGTAGGTTCCGCAAAATTTTCACACCCGCTTTCTCAGTGGATATTTTCCAAGTGTATGCATTTCCTTAGTTACACTCTTTGGGCAAGTTGATAGAAAAACAAACACGGATGTGTTAGAGAGTTCGGGAAGAGAGGGTATCAACTGAAATACTTAAGCATCGAAAAACAAAATGGGTGGGTCAGTTATTTAGAGGTGAGAGATTACTGAAGAAAATAAGAGTATCAAGCAAATAAAAAGACAGAGGGGATGACAAGGGCTAAAGATGTAAGATGACGTAAACGATAGTGTAAGTTACAAGGAAACAAACGAAATGGCACTGAATAGGGAATATTATGGCACGTAAAACTACCGAAATGTAGAACACTTATGTTAGTATGTATCTACTTATGTATGTTAATACATAGCTATTGTCTTCATTCTATAATTGTTTAATTTATAGTTGTTCAAATTTTGAACGTTCTACTAACACAAAAATTACATACATTCACAGGGCGGCCTTAGTAAAATATTAGACTGACATGTTGCTAAAGAAAGACGACTAAAAATTATGGTTTTTAACTCTTTCTGGGATTAATTACACTTAGACGCACAGTATTCCTCAATTTCGCAGAAGCAGCGATTGTTCTACAGTTATGGAAAAAGAAGGAACAGTTTTCTCTAATGTAAGTAGCCGGAAAGCACGAGAGAGACCAATTTAAAACTATTTCGTATGTTATTTCATTTTAAAATGAAACTTGAACGTCGGATATATTTCTCGAAGTCAACATTTCGAATGGAATTGTGCACAGTTAATCTCATTATGCCCTGGAAATGCAAAATGGAATCAGCATTTATTTAAGATAGAATAATCAAACATTCTAACGGAAAAAAATTACCGAATCCTATGACTCCGAGCTATTCAGTGCTATTAAAAAACAGACTTAAAACAGCATTTTGGAGCAGTGTACGGCAGGAGCGATGCGCTTTAAGCCTTTGCTTGTATTAACAGAATAACACCTAACGCAATTTAGCGCGGTTTTAACATCAATAAAGTAGAAGAACCTCTCGGAAAAAATAAACTTAGCAAACACCAGCTGCTCAAACGCTCACGGAATTACTCCAAACTGACACTCGGATTATCAACCAGGGGAGAAAGAGCTAAAAACCTCACGAATAAAAAAATAAAACACACGGAAAGTGACGGCGGGCAAGAAAACATTCCGAAACATAAACAAAAGAAAGGGGAAATTCCCTCCATGCGTTATACCGGGCCACACCCCACGAAAACGAATCAAAAAGCAGAAAACAAAACGGAAGGTGAAAAAAGAGGGAGAAAAAATAACCAACGTCCCGTCCCGATTTCCCTTTGTCTGGCTTGCGTCGGCGGCTTTGCTTTTCTACGGAGCACGAAAAATAAAAGTGCCGCGCATGGTCGGAATGACTCGCCACGCTTTCTGGGATTTCTTCGGAGAACGGAAGAGGATGAAAGACGACGAAAGACGAAAGAAAGAGAACAGGGAAACGCTCTTCTCCGTTCTCCCGTCCTTGCTTCCAACACCTCCCGCCAGAGGCCCTCGGAAACAGGATCCGTTGACCTCGCGAGACAATCAATACGCGATAAAGATGAGAGCTGTGGTGGAAAAGCTCCAGGTATAAGAGAAAAGGAACGAGGATACCCAAGTCTTTGGAGTGAATCATAAGAATGGCTCATAAAAACCGAAAAAATGGAGGATAAAAAATGAGACTTATCTTCCAAAAAAAGGGGAGTGCGTGACAGAGGGCCGTATTAAAAGAAAGATACCGGGATTTGCGGTAGACAAGTGAAGAGTCAGGAAGTACAGAGAAAAAATGAGATTATGAGAGGCGGATTCAATCTCCCGGTCCGTAATAATCTGGGGGAAAGTTCGCTACCTTGTGGCACTCACTTTCAAAGGATCCGAGAGGATGCTTTGGTGAGCTTGCAGGTGGATCTCCTAAATAAGAATGGGCCATTTCGGTAAAATGTCCAAACAGGATTTCAAACAGTGAGGAAAGCAAGGAAATAAATTGGATTTGAAAGAAAATAGGTAGGATTACTGTTTTAGCAAGCAAATTATTTAAGAATATCCAGTGCAGGGAGTACTGCAAAGCGTTCTCTGATGGAATGATAAACAATGAAATGAGTAATTTCTATTACAGATATATTTCAAGTAGATTAATATTCAGATATCACGAAAACCTCAAAATCCTAAACCAATTGTATTCGTTAGCTTTATCTATTTTCCGAAAGCTTTCAATATTTACACAAGGAAGAATCTAAAACGAAATATATGGGTATAGAAATGAGGCATGGCAACAGAGTCATCCTCATCAATTTTCTTCTTTTAGTAGAGTTTTCTTACTCTCTATTTTCTCTATTTATTTCTATTCCCTTCTCCCCACCTAGTAACTATTAAACTCCATTTATATCATTCCATAGCTTTTGTATCCCCCCTCACTGCCAACTCTCACCCTAGCATACCCGTAGCTGTTGTCTTCCGCAATCAATCAAGACTTTTTGCAATTCCTATCTCTCCATCGTATTTCTAAAACTAATTTTAAAGACATTAGTATTAGTTTAAACGAAACTCAAACAGAAAGGGCAAACAAAAAAATCATGGATAATAAATAAACCGAAAGGCAATGAATAAATTAAAAAAATGAATAGTTAAATACGTGAAAAATGAATTTTCTCATTATATTACCAACCGAAATATTAAAAATCATTTCGATCCCTTTATGACAAACTTCTGCTAAAACTTCGCGAACATTAATGCAGTAGTACATTCTCCATAAAAAATACGCGATCACTTCGTTTGAAAAAAAGTCCTCAGAGGAATCCCACTCCCATTTTCTCTGCGATGCATTCGTGTTGTCTCCTGCTTCAAACAGTTCCTCTAATGCCCTCTTTCCGCTTCGTCGCCAACATCTCTTTCCCTTTGCACCAGCGGAAGGATTCCTGCCGCTTTTATCCTCGGCAATCTCCATCAGAGAGTTCCTTTCAACAGCCATCTCTTTACTTACACTTATGGGTCCGCGGATACGACCATAAACGAAAATCGGCGGAGTCTTACACAATTTATACCCATGTCCTCGCAACCTGCGCACCAAACAACGTTATTTCCCCAAACAGGGCATTATAAAAAAACTTGGAAGACGGCATCTCCAGACTCGAAAAAGAAATGCCGTTTCTCCATGAATGCCAGATGGAATTTAAGATGCAGTAGTCGGAAGATATCAATCTTTTTTTTCTACAGAAAAGGAACTAGATAACCCTAGACAAGGAATGGCGAAGATTTGGATGGGAAAGGCAAGCTTTTGATAAGAAAGGAAAAGAGGTTACGTGAGCCTATGACTACTGTAACAGCTTTCAACCCCTACACCTACGGCAATCTGATACGATCAATGGCTTGTAACTCAAGTCACGGAAGATGGGATGGGATGTGCTCGTGAGAGAATCGCCGGGAAGATAATAAGCGGATGGAGGAACAAACTATCCATACGGCATAAGCACAGCTTCCTGACACAGCCTCTTCCGTAAAACAAATTCCAAACTAATTAATGACATCGTCAGATCAGATCATATAAATATTTCAACCTTTGAAAAAGGCAAAAGGCAATTTACTCCGAAAATGAAACATTCACCAAAGTTCTTTCAAACATGTTCTGGGAAAAATAACGAAAGGCAATGAGTGATTTAACAAAAGGAAAATAACTAGCAATTTCTATCATTTAATTCAATTAGTTTTTATTACGCTAATCAGATCTATACATCGTACGCAGTTGATTCTCTTATAACAAATAGAAATTTATGAAATATCTAAGAAGAAATCTCTTAGTGTATTCAATTCGCTGACGAAATTATCGGAGAAAAATTATAGTGTATTATTATATGCATTAATTATATATTAATTAATTATTAATTACATAATAGGGGCTATTACTAGAGGTAAAAACTTGGACAACCCTGCTTATAATAAAATTCCACCGCATTATTAAAGCGACAGAATACGTTACTCTGCTATACTGCTTCGTATTCATTTACTCGAACACCTCACGGATGTTCTTTTTTTTTCCTCTGAAAAAAATTCGAATTCATTCCTGATATGCCTCGGTAGAAAACACGATTTACAGAAAAAAATAAAATTTACCATTTTCCGCTCACGATTGCCTTTCCTCGTTTCAGATTTCCTTCTCTAAGCTTATTTCTCTTTCTTTCGTGACTTTTTTTTACTTCCGCCGGCGAAAATCACCCCTTTAGTTCCGCGCATTAGAGTATGAATATGTGATTCGACGCCGTTCCCTTGCGATAGCATCTTGGCCGTATCTGTGCCGGGTTGACCTCGGCGCGATACAGATGAGCGAGTGAGACCCCACTATTCGCGTAAGGGTCGATTAAGCGTGCGCTGCGAGGCATCCATCGTCAGTGGTCTCGGGAAATTGCAGCGAGGGGATCGCTTGTGGTTTCCAATTCCTGCTCCCACTGCCCATCGGTTGGTTATGGTGAACAAAAGGGACTGAATGCGTCCGGAATGAAAGGAATCGGACGTTGAAGGTGTATTCCAAATCGGCCTTTATAGACACATGAGGCTTCTCACATAATTTTTATTCTACAGAGGGGAATTTTCTCCTACTACCACATCTTGATAAACATTTCTCAATTGTTTACATGATTCTCATTCACTCCACCAATAGCTACAGAAAGCTCTGGAGATGAGATTAGGCAATCAGGAAGACCGGCCTCGGTGGCGGTTAGGCGTTAGTCTAGCAACATTGGGGTCCCGAGAGTTCGAATCCTGGTTAGGGCAGAGTTGTTTATGCTCGTGACTTAAAAAAGGTTGACTGTAAGAGTGGTCTCCTAAGATCAAAAATTCACTTGATAAAAACGTCGTTATTATTATTATGAAAGATGAGTAGTTTGCCTATACATCTACATAAGTACCCTGCAAGCCGCCTTCCGGCGTGTGGTTTTGATGTGATGATTTCCAGTAGTTCCGAGGACGGGTTAACCTTCTGCGTAGTATTTAGCCTGGTTTGACCCTACCGGCTCTCGACCATAACCAAAATTTCAGAAGAGGGAAGGAGGCTTACTCGTTATTATGAGGACTGAGATATTTACCCATAGCTTTCCTCAGTGAACAAAGTGCTATACGCAGACTGCTTATACCATTCTCGCTTAACTGCCGTTAAGAGCAAAAATTCCTACGAGCAACACTTTCATGGCATTCAATGAAGAGCGACTCGGATGCATGCTGCTAATCAGCATCATTCTCACCTCAGTAGCTTTCATTTTACCAAAACCATGAATAAGACTGAAACGAAAACTAATACAAAATAACTTTCCTCTATAATGTATAAAAGTAAAATCTTCTTTCATAGAAACGACAAACTCTGTCGAGAAATGTGATCATTTCAGGGCGTACAATAAGGACTAGACGAAGGAAATGAAAAGGAAAGAGTGATTGGCAAAGGTGGCTGCTTGGCGCCACGGGCAGAGACGAGGTGCATAGGTTTAAACGAGGTCACAGTCGCTAAGCAATTTATGCGACAAGGGGACACGGCAGAGAGAAATGGAGAGAGCGCTGAGAGTCGCGTGAGGAGGTTTGCCGGGATCTGGTCGGATCACGGCGGAAAGCAAACCTCTTCATTTTCTCCCTTCTCTTTTACGACCCCAGTATCCCTGACCGAGAGGGAAAAAATGTAGATATCCGGGAAGCGAATAAAATCAACTCCTTCCACAGATATAAAGGGATGAGTAAATACTCAAAATTGGGAATAAATTGTCCATCAGTAGGAATACTCGAAAAACGAACCAAGAAAACTTAGAGGAAAGTTAAACCTTCGCGAAGGGCGAGGTTGCGGAATGGACCGAGCGAGATGTTTCTCACATCTCTGCTTCTCGAAAGTTTCACTCTTTAGTACGTAAGATACATAAAGTAGACTTGATGGCTCCTTTTTGTCTATAGGACAAGGGAAATTCTTCCCCTTTTCTGGAAGTGCATGGGAAATTGTTCGTTAAAGTAATCCGGGGAACTATTTCGATAAACTTTACATCGTAAGAAATTAAAGACGTAGTACAAATAAAATGTAATTCTTGCTGAACTAGTAAAATGTTGACATTTTTACACAGTTATTTTTTTGCATACGTATAAGCCTGACGTTCTGCTTCTGCTTATCTGGTGTTAGGGGACATAGCTTAGTCACAAATAATCGTAAGTTATTCCTCCTCTCACTGGGCTATTGAATTCTTTATGCATTGGTTGTCAAATATTTAAGTATACAATTTTTCGATTTCTTTAAGCCATTTCTATGTCATCTAAAGGCGGAAAGCAAGATACGATCCTCATTTTCACATTATCTATCATCACAACATGCGAATTACCTAAATGAAAACCAACTCATCGCGTAAGAGGATAAACAATTTAATCCTCAGAAAAGTTTACATAAAATTAAACGTACCTTTAAAGAAAAACCGATTTCAGTGAGCAGTCTTCTCAATAACAAAATTTTTACGTTGCTAAATTACAGTTAAGGATTCATCTACATCTACATAAATACCCTGCAAGCCGCCTTTCGGCGTATGGCAGGGGGATCGGAAACGGAACAAGGATTAGGAAACTACTTCCGGAAAAGCTCAAACTAACTAACTACGAACAGAGAAGCATGGGGTTAGAGATTAATCCCCAAGATTACCCTATTTCTAAAATAATGATGGTAGGCATACGTTACTAAACTTGAAAGTACTAAATAATAAAATGAAATTACGAAAAAAGCACATATATCTGAATAGACTTTGAAAGTTATTTAGGAAAAGGAGAGAAAAATACATAGAGTTTGCCCAACGGTCAGAAAAAATTAAACTGGGAGAAAAGAATATCATCGCTTGTCATCTTAAGACGGTGGTTTTCTGAAGGGTCGCACGTTCTGAGAGATTAGAAAGGATGTGAATGGGTAGTTTCTAAGATGTACAGACAAGTTAAACATTTTATTAAACCTAGCAGAAAGGAGCAAAGAGTTCACGATACCGGACTTTAACTGCATCCTTTTCCACGAACGTACTCCGAAGAATAATTAAGAAAAGCATCCTCTCCAAAAGTAAAAACCACTGAGGTGGTTAAGATGAAAAATCGAGACATCTCAAATAAAAATAATTTAGGTAAACATTTTAGAGATATTATTACTTATAACGGGTCTCCGGGCAGCCAAGTGGACAACGCTTTCGACTTCGGTGAAAGCGGTCCCGGGTTCGATACCCCGTGGGATCCCATGCGTGAGAAATTATCTCAGCTATCGCACTTTTAACAAATCTACCACTACTATATCTTATATCACATCTAAAATGAAAACTGTAAAAAGTACATTTTTCTTCGGGATGTCATTAGCTCAGAAAATATCTCTTTAACATTCTAGTAAAGAGAGAGAAAGAAGAGTTTATTTTCCCGAAAGGAACGCTAACTTTGTCGGATTAAATGCCACTTGTGAGGCTATTTCCACTAATGCTCAACTTATTCAGATTTTCAATTAATATTAACCGTAATGTGCTTCGAAACGATACAAAATCCAATTAGTCGACCTGTTTAAAAAAGGAAAAATGAGAGAATTAAGTAGACTGCTCCCACGACTCGTCAGTTTTTAGCGAGGCAAAAATTCGAACTGAAATTTGATTTCGGGGATTAAAAGCTAATGGGAAGATACGAGAGAATTACTCGGAACGTTAAATTCGCTCATCGAATCAACAGAAGCTTTTCGGAGAATATCCTCTAACACAAACATCCAGCATTTCGCACAAAAATGCAAAAACATGTGACATTAATTCTACATCTACATAAGTACCCTGCAAGCCGCCTTCCGGCGTGTGGCAGGGGGGAAAACATTATTTCAGGGTGAGGAGCTTGTATAGTAGTAGTATTGTTAAAAGTGCTTCGACAGCTTAGGTCATTTCGCACGTGGGCCCCCACCGGGAATCGAACCCGGGACCGCTTTCATTGAAGTCGAACGCGTTGCCCACTTGGCTATCGGGAGCCCTGTGAGGAGCTTATTTCCGTCTTAATTTATCGCGGAAATTTTTGCTATTGCAAATGTGAGAGGAAGTGACTGAAACCGAAAAGCACGCAGAATATAGAGAATTACACTACCTAGAGGTACTAAGAAACCCTGCACCGATGTATTCAAACAAAAATATTATCCTTCCCACTCGACTCCCAAGCTCTCCGCCAGATGGAAACGCAGTCGAGGCTAGCCGTATTTCGCGATACTGGGTGAACGGCGAAAACATCCCCATTTCATCAAAAATCCCTCATACAGCTCTCCTGCGTTTTTTTCATGCCTACGGGCTCTGCAGCGCATCGATTCTTGACCTCCCGCTCGGCCATCCTCCTTTCTCGACGATACTCAACTTATAACCCATTGCCACCTCGTAATCGCCTCCGACGCCCAGATAACATCGCAGGAAACGGGTGAGACTTTGCAGACGTCCTTCGCCCAAGGGAAGCACGTCGTGCAGTTTTTGACACGCTCCGCCGGAGGGCGAAGTGGCTTCACGCGGTTAAATGCTCCGGTTTAACAAAAAACATTTACAAGCGGAAAAGCAGCAAAACCGTGTATTACAAGATTTCATAAAAATAGGTTAAATAAATCAAAAAGTTCATTGTAATTGGTTAACGAGAATAAATGATTCCCAATAAGCGTTGTTACGATGGAAAGAAGTTAGGGAATTCGTAAGGGTGTACGGGTAAAGCTACAGTTTACAAGGAATTCAGTGTTAACGAGTTCATTTAAATGTGGGAATGATTGCTGTACGGAAACTCAACTGTTGTGTCAAAGATTTTACCCGCTTTAGCTCTCATGAAATTCTCGGGCAGCGTATGATGAATTGCTGAACATGAAAATATTCGAGACTCCACATGCATCGTTGGCTTGCTAACCTAGCATTCTTAATTACATTAATAATTGAGGATCATCGTGATAAATACTGGGAAGCCTACAGCTAAAGGTCATATACCGAGCCTATAAAAGTAGCTGGAAAGTTTGTTTCAGTCCCAAGAGTAAATATACATTAAAAACTAAAACATTCAGCGACTTCAGACGCTGCTTCTACAATATTATGAAATTAATTCGAGATATTTTTTGTTTAAAGATAAAAGAAGGATTGACTATAGAAAAATACGCCACAGTAAAATCCTTGCTACCGAAATTTAAGTCCTTCGTATTAAGTAACAAAAATCTACCGTTTGAGGCAGTACTATTCTTATTAAGAACCACTCTCAGAGGAAGCTAATCCTACTCACAGGATAAGAATTGTAGTCCTAAGAATGTATCGTGCATAAAACTTTCATTCACACTAGAATAATAAGAGCCAATTACGTAGAATCCTAAAGCAAATCAAAGCTGATCCCAAAAACTTGGTTTATCCGAACATTTCGATCTCAATTCCAGCTCCGATTCCTGAGCAAGATAAAAAAAGAACAGCTGAAACCGCCTTGATCATCAAGGTGCCATTCACGTCCTTAGGGTAAATCGTTTTAATTACGGAGCAGCTCGCAATTAATTTCGCCGCTGTGGGAGGGGCTCACACAGACCCGACATAGCCACTTCATTCCATTACTCAAGGCCTGAGAGAGAGAGAGCGGTTGGCGGACGAGTTCCTCTGGTAACCGTTGTTTCGCACTTTGACATCTGGAATTCCTGGTAATCCACTCGCGAATCGAGTGGCCAAGGACTCGAGCAAGAGAGAGAGCAAAATGACGGCTTTTTAGTCGATTAGAAGAGGCATTCAGAGGTAAGAGGGCGGGCAAGACGAAATAGAGAAGAATGTGATTAAAATGCTCGAAACAAGGTGGTTCGTTAGGCCTGAGAAGATGGTTGGCTGATTCCGAAAAAAAGCCTGAAAAGGATGAAGTCGTAATCGAGTTGCGGTGACCATGAGAAATGGTACAAGGGTAGCTATTAAGAAAATTATTCTTATCCCACTGGAGGCACTGGAGGCAATCCTCATACTGCTTGTGTAACTGCCGAACTCTCCTCCAATTTGGGAAGCAAGACATAAACAAGTAAATCTATAATCCTTCTTCAAAAGCAAAGCAAATATATAAAGTGGAGTGGAATACGGTCCATACGATTCCAAGACGAGAGTGAGAATTCACACATTTTTCACCATACTTATTGAAGTTATTCATTTCGTTGGAGTTACATGAGACATTTCTCAGTTTATTTAAAAAGATGGCATCAATACAAGAACTGTGGCGTGGTAAACTTTTGCAAAAATAAATGGAATTGGCGAAAAAATACCTCTTGTGTTGTGTTCGTGTTGAAAAAAAAATAAGAGTGAGTTAAAGCATCACAATCATTGTACGAACACTGCACAAAGAAAGCATCGATACCTTAATAACCTCTCAATAATCACAAGCGTCGTGGTTTCTGTACGAGTGACTTTCCTTCTTCAATTGATTTACTTCTTACATATAACTGACAAAACATCCCGACGAACGCGGACTAACCGACAAAAAGAAGATAAATCGCTGAACCATTCCCAGCCCAACAACACGTAAAAGGCGCTTTAATGCTACCGCGTCAACAACCGAGCTCTTCCCGAAACAGCTACACTGAACTTAATGAAGGAACAGGGAAGAGCGTTTGAGAAGAAAACGTTCGGAAGGAATACGATCGAGGAATGGACTGCGAAAACAAAAGGAGAACAAACGCAATTCCGAATCAAAAGAAACATCAAAACCCAGGATCGGCGGTCTGGATCGACTTCGAACAAGAACCTCAAAGGGAAGAGAGACAAAGGAAACCGAGCGAAGGGCAAACCGGAGGCACCGCAAAAGGAAACCGATGGGGAAAAGAGAAGAATATTGCCGAATTCTGAGCGGTATTCCAGGAATTAAGGCGTGCATGAAAAGCACCGCCACTAACTTCCGGATTTACGATTCACTGCCTCATCGATTTCTACACAGCTGCTGCCCTCTCGAAAAACCACTTACGTGGTTACGCCTTTCCATTGACCACTACCGGCCCTCCGATGGTTTCGACAAGTTTTGGGGCATTTCGCACATACCTAAACGCTCTCTTCCGTGATATGTAATATAAGTTTTGAGTAGAGAAATGGATGACATCCTCACAGAAACAATTTCCTATCACATTTAAAGATCGAGTCAAGCATATTCTCCCTTGCTTTCCCAACTGAACTGGCTCTAAGAGCAATCGCACCTACAGGAAAAGTAATGTGAGCAATTCAAAAGACACTGGGAAGAAGAATTATGAATACGCCATTCTACTACAATTTCGTTACGTTTCTTTATTATGTACCAACGTGACTGATTTCTGTGCGTGGTATTATATGAAATGTGCACAAAAGACGCCCGCCAACTTCCGAATATTTTCTGAATGCGTAGGATAGCATACTGCGTGGCTGAACAGAGCATCTGCATTGGTATGGATAAGGGTTTCAAGCATGCGAACGTCAAAAGATTTCCAGGCAGCCACGATACATACTAATATAGTAACCAATAATCCGGAAAAACTTCCGAAATTTATTATTAGCGCTATAAATACTATTTTCCTGTATAGAGGATTTAAATATGGTAATGTTAATTAATGCGACCCTGCAAATCAGATATTCTAGCCTCGTCATACCATAGCGTCTTCGAAGTAACTCATTGTCAATTTCGAATTGCTTACAACGTAGAATGTCAACTTTTACATATACAAAATAAACTAAATTGAGTGATAAAGTATTGAATCATGTTGGTTGTGCAATAAATATGCGGGTCAGCTCCAGAATCAATAGAACAACTGAGTCTCGAAAAATAATAGTATAAGTTAATCAAAATTCGATTCTTCTCACACAGAATATAAATTAGTAAAAAATATATAATAATAAAATTTGATATAATTAACAATACACGTATATTAAATGGAATTAAATGGAAAAAGAGACTTTTCAGCCTCGACATCTCGTGAATAAAAACCATTACTATTAATATAAGATATCTGAAAATGGATGCAAACGCTGTGGATTAATATATGCATAACTTAACGATTGAAAAACTCTCCCCACCAATTATCCGGAGACAAACCATCACCCTTTTTTTCCGAAACAGTTACCATAGCACCCATCCTATTTAGCTCTCGATGTGTTGAATTTTGCATGTCCTTCACATAGATACAACTTCCCGACACTAAAACTGAACGAAGCGCTGCGAGGCGAAGTGTCTTTGAGCGCGATACCCTTTTAACGTTCGGAAACCTCGAGAGAAGGCGGAGAGAAGACCCTATTGGGGGGCGGTGGGGGGGTTGGAGGAGGAATCAGGGGCACTTTCACCCCAAGCCGAACCCATTGGCTTCATTCACAGACGGCGAAGGAAAAGGGAAGAGAGAGGAGGAACAAAAGAGAATCGCTAACCGAAACTAACCCTCTCTGCTATTTCCTCCTTCCCGCTGATTACGTTGACAAGCCGTGGGAGGAATAATGACTTTCTAAATGTCTACGGTTTTGGCATTACTCACCGAATTGGAGAAGGGGGCTTAAATACCGTTCTTTCCCCGACATCATTAAATGCCCGGTTCTAATTGGTATTTCTACCGTGGTTTCCATAGAATTAGCACCGCGAAGGGAGAGGGATTTTCACCGACGACGAGTGCCTTCCACAAATAAAAAAGGGATGCGCTGAGATGCGTTTTTTTTCCTTTAGAAGTTCCGAAGGCACCAAGAAGTAAATGAAGTCTTTTTTGAGGGTTATACAATTAGGGGAACATATATCCGCCGTGAAATGTCTCATCCGAACCGGAAGTGAGGGAAAACGTATAGTTTTGCGTTCGGAGTAATGGAGAACATCAAACAACCGACTCACGTGCTATATACTTCGGGACTAATCTCAGTATATGCTGTAAGATGAATGTAGAATGTGAAAAATATAGATTAAGGATAGATAAAGTTTATGGCCACATGTCTGGGAAAATGAATAGATTTAGAATACAAACATTCTCTAAGCGAGTGGAAAAGTCCCATGTACAATTTGTACATAAATGAAGGTTCCTACAGGGAGGTGAAGATCTCTTTTCAAGATTATTTACAAGTGAAAATATAAAACATAAAATGCAAAATTAAAGCAAAACATTCATAAAGATAATTTTTCATTGGCGTCCTTTAAATTCTTCGCTTTTAAATCCCCAATCAAGAAAAGGAGAAATAATTGAAATGTCCAAAGATCTAAACAGTGATACTGGAAGATTTATCTTAAGAAACCATCATCAACGGTTTTCATGAGTACATTCATATATGTAACAGAAATGAAAACTTCGCTCTAATTCCTTTCGTTAGAGAAAACTCTGATAATTATATATACGACACTTTTTAATATCTGTAAAAAACCGTCCGCCGAATATTCAAAAAAGTAAGAAGCGCACATTTTAGAAATTTAAAGCAACACATATCAACAATTATAAAATAGATTTTCTAAAACATAGTAAAGGCGAAAAAAATCGGTTCCGGCCATGTTTTCAGGATGCATTTTGTATGTATATAATGTGAGATTAGTAAATTTCGTAATTGAAGATGAGGATCTTCCGTTTTAGGAATCATTTTTGAAATGAAACAAGAATAAAGGAATATATTTATTGGGTTTTGGGGGAATTAGATGAACGAGTCAAAGTAATAATAAAATTCCTATTAAAAACCGTCTATTTGGAACAGAATACTACATCTTCCGCTACAATCTTTAAGCAATCCCTATTAAATAGAAAACTATAATAGGAAACAATCGACGGCCGCACACATTCTGAAAGCAATAATGTGCACACAGAATGAAACCGAATGGTATACCGCCAGAACCAGAGGAAAACCAAATTCTGAAGACGAATGCAAACCAGACCTTTTTTCCCGACCGCATTACTAAAAGAGAAAGGAGGGAGAACTGGCACTTCCGCGAATTCTGCGGGGTTACTTTAGGTTCAGATTAAGATGGTGAGATATAGCCGTATTTATGCCGGCTCCCCGGCAAGCAAAAGAAGAGCTACTTTTTTAATTTGTTCAAAGCGTGCACGAACGGTCCGAATACAGAACAAAACGACCGTAATTTACAGCGAAGACAGCTGCATGGTCTGCACGAGAAACGAAAAAAAAATCTTCTGCTCCGTATTTTCGCGAAAATAAAACTGATCGATTGCGATAAAAACGGACGCGCTCTATTACGAGGTAGAAAAAGTCGGACGGAAAATTTTGATTTCTGGTGGAGATTGTTTCATCGAGTAGGAGTCCGAGTTAATTTAATTTTACGAGAAAACATTCGAGCCGAATCTTTATCTCTCGAATATCTAGGAAGTGAACGAAATGGTTATCTGAAATCATCCACCGAGGATTTAACTCGCCACAACGGTCGATGTAAGAATTCGGTAATTATCAAATTGATTGCAAGTACGTTCAGATCAAAGCAGCCGCGAGAGAATAGCGTAATTACTCGTGCGTTTTCTAACGAATTAACTGCGAGTATTTCTGCCTCAGGATTTTGAGTGCTCACCGTTAAGCTACCGGAGAGGAGAAAAATTTCGTACTCGGGAGTATTTTTAAGGATGAGGACGAATGAAAATTGTGATTTATTTAAGAGATGGTTCATATGGCCAGCGACATTCTGTCAAATGCACATTTATAATAAAATTCCTCACGTAGAAAGAAACTTACACCACCGACTGATTTTTTTCTACGTTTCTAGCCCATTAGTATTTATAACGTTTTTATTTTAAGAGATTCAATAATCTCTAATAGCAACGATGTATTGAATCGATTATTACATAAATTGCATCGAATAGACTGTTACATTAATTCATCAAATCACTACATCACTACATTTCTGTGGCGACGCGAGTTAACTACAACCAACAGATTAATCTCATAGAAACGTCAGTATGGATTCATCTTTCTTAAATAGCACGAAACGATGCAATTCAGAAAAATGTTTTGTCTAAGCAATCAAGGAACAAAGGAAAGATAAATAAATAACCAAAGCTGACACAAGTAACCTTATCGACAAACTTTACTAACTTACACGATAAGCGACCATTTGAATGATTGAGCACGCCCCTCGATTACAACCAGGGGAGAGAAATTCCATTACCCAAGAAGACATCGACACAAAGACACCCAACTACGGGAGTCTGTAAACACGTGGAACTCGCGGCCAAAGCGGCACGCGAAGCTAATTCGCCATGCATGACACGTACACGAATGTCAGCCGCGTTTCAGTCGTTTTGATCGCGTTTCAAAGTGTGAAGCAACCGTTTGCGAACGACATAACTGATAAATTGACATCACTTAAGGCCGACCCCTGCGATACACGAAACGCTGCGTGATAGTGCAGTTCGGGTATCGGTGCCATTGATGACATTATATCCTGGATCCAAACAGCTGTCCCAGCTAACACGCTGGGGATTGAAACTGCTTAACCTGGCCCCTTCATTGTTGGCACTGCCATCGAGGTGTGCGGCGAAAGAGAACAGTAGGGCTGTTGACAGACATGGGAGCCGATGAGAATCAATGGGTGTTTGAGCCATTATCTGGAAACTGTAAACCAATCTTTCTCAACCTCTTCGGTCTCGTGGACCCCTTTATATATTCTGGAATAGTAGCGGGTCGCCTTTCCTGTGTTCGATTGTTTAGTTACCAATAACGTTTACTTGTAGCACATCTCACGACTGATACGGAAACGAAGTTAATTCGGAGTGCAAAGTGATTTCTAAATCAGTTCAACATTATGCTGAAAATAATACATGCAGACTGTCAGTTGAGCTTCTGTGTTATTAACAAAAAATCTGCCTTCCTTCCAGGGGCCGATCTAGAAAGTTTTCATGCTATGGCAGTAATTTTCAAGTAGGACGACTTGAGATAATTTCTTTATGAACCTATCTCCAAAAAACAACTACAAAGCCATTTATGGGAAAGGGTTGGCCCCCTTCGCCCATTCTTATAATGCCTTTTAATATTTCTGCTAGCCGTCAAATTTTTACAGCAATCTCAAATTTTAAAGGAATCCGAGGTCTAGGGCAATAAAATAAGTCGTTTTTTTAGATGAAACATAGGAGAAAAATCTACTAATTCCCCTTTATTTACTCCAAATTTTCAAACAGGAAAAATACAATACGCTTTGCTTCATCAATATTCTGTTGACAAAAATAAAATACGCAAGAGATATCATGCCAAACTGTAAATTCATCAACTAGAAGGCCTATACAATTATTAACCCCTCCTGGTAGCTGCCAATAACAGCAAGAAGAGAATGAGGCACACTTGGAAAGATGAGGAGTGAGGTAGCACAATACAGAAATAAGAGGACGAGAAGAAACTAAAATTAGAATAAAGTGGATCAACTAATTTTTCACTGAGTAAGTTTCTGAAAGCAATTAAATGCAAGACCAAATGACTTAGGTACACGATAAAACGATAGTTTAATCCCTAATTAGAGAGATTTAGCACAGTAGAACCTAACGAATTGTAGCTTACGTAATAAATTTACATGGAAGCGTTATATCTCTGTTACTACAGTTTCTAACACCGAACAACTTCCTGATTAATAAATTACAGAAATCTTTCATTGAACTCGACGACTACTGCCGCTCCATCAAGACTGAGCTCAATTTCGAAAAACGTACCCAATCCGATCAAACGCAGAGTGTACGCTCAAAGATCATCATCTGGAATAGTTCTCAACTACTTCAATTATCGTAACGCCTAGTTATTATCTCGATGAATGAGTGCACTTCGAAATAGTTACCCAGCTATGAGCATTCAAGCGATAACTGTTCGCTACATGAAGATCCCAAGGGAACGCAACACTAGATATAGGAGATTAGATCGAAAATGCAAGAGACAGCTTTTCTAGTGTCTATAGGACGTCATAACTTATCACCGATTCTGTTTACGCTCCAAAAAACATACTATGATGTTAAAAATTAGTACATCTACATAAGTACCCTGCAAGCCGCCTTCCGGCGTGTGGCAGGGGGTGTAAACACCAAGAGTAGAATTACTTTTTTAATTTATTATTATCGCGTATCGTTCGCGGAAAAAAAGAGTCTCTAAAACGACTTGTCCTCGCGTCTATTTCTCTTATTTTACGCTCACTGTCGGATCGGGCAAAGTAGCAGGGGGGTCGCATAATATCAATTACGTCATCCGAAAATGTATTTCCTCTGAATTTATCTAACAATCGCAGCCTAGCTTCTAATCTCCTTTCTTTCAAGGATTCCCAACCTGCGTCTGTGAGCATTTGCGTTACACTTGCTTCTCTATCGTAGCACTTTTTAACAAAACTTTTTAGTAGTTGTCAGTAACATTTCCGAACAAAAATCTTCATCAAATATTATGTAAGAATAGATTCTACACTCCTGACTACCTTAATACAAAGCACAAAAAATCTCTACCTGGTGGTATTTCGTGCATTTTCATACATAATTTTGTATCTTACGTTTAAACACATTTTATTTTCAGAAATCGTCAGGCCGAAAGAATCTCAATGAAGATGCCTCAAAACTAAACAACCCTGGACAGCCAACCAAATAGATAGTAAAACCTCTTACCCTAAAACGTTCTGAAACCATAATGAGTATTCAAAAACACTTCGGATATGTGGAAAATAAAAAAAGCACAAGAGACTACGAAAATCGAGTTTTCGCGGATAGATACAAAAAAGGAACATGTGGAAGCTGTAATTTTATTTACACCCTTTCTTTTTTACCACGTGTGAAAGCTGAGAAAGGTATACAAGCGGATGATGAAGTAAAAAATGGGATCCCCTTTTCATAAAGCATCCTCAGATGAGCAATGGCCTTGCGGCCTCGGATGTAGATGGAGCCGAGTAAGGAGATAGAGAAAGAGATGAAGGAATATAGGAAATCCGCGCAGTATAACAGCGCATTACATCGCATTACGACACGGAAAACTACCGCCTTTCGGGCGTCGACTTTTAGCCCCTTTGCCCCCTCTTTCCCATTTAACCCAAACTGAACCCCTCAACCACCCCCTTCCCTCTCACCCACGAGTCCGCATGCTCCAGCAAGGCCCTTGAATCGATATGCCTCGCGTGGGCGAAGGGAACGGCTGACTGCGGGAACGGAAAAGGTTGAAAGGGGGAGGAAAACGGGGGTGGAGCAGGAAATAAAAAGGGAGGGAAGAAAGATATAAAAGACGCCGGAGGAAGAGAAAGGCCTAGAGGAGACAATAGAGAGGAAGACGTCGAATTGAAGGAACGGGATGATAAAGAGGGAAAGGTAATAAAGAGGATTCTTCCAATCTTCAATCTTCTCAACGTTGGTTTGCTCTCGTCGAGCCACATGTTTTCCAAGACTTCCTAATGTCAGTAATGTCTCGAGAGGTTCCCTTACTCTACTATATAAATAGATAATAATATCTGTTAGCTACCTCGGTAAAAATAAGAAAGTAAAAAGACACCCCATGTTACGGAAAGAATATTGAAGATTCGATACCACTATAACGAGTACCAAACCAACTTCGACATGAGAACAAGAAAATCTAACTTTAGATGGAAAAGTCCCCAAGTTGTTTACGCAGCCATATTGTTTGTATGTTATCCAAACACAAGAATATGGTGGAAATGTAATTTAAGAACGGGTATCACTGATTAAATAGTGATTCAGATTGTTATGCGAAATCATGAAATTTCTACCCTCAATATGCCACCAATTGCCAATCTCTAACGAAAAAACCTGAGGTATACTTGAAGCTCGCAATCATCAAAAATTTTCATTCTTCGAATAGTTAGGATTCTCGGAAGAAAATTCGAGCTAAAATAATACAAAAAATAAAAACAGTAATTCACGAAGTTCTGCTTAATAAAAAACCGCAGCTTAGACTTAAAGAGTATTGAGAAGTTCTAGTAGTTGAATGAAGATTCCTCCTTTATCGAAGAGTGTTGGCGCATCGTTCTTAAATAATTAATGAAAACTAATCGTAGACAGAGATGCAGGTGTACGATAAAGGAAGAATGCAAAGTAAAGAGAGGAAAAAGAGGTCAGACAGGGATATGGGGAAACAAAAGGGATTCAGATAAGGAGAGCAGGAAAGGGGTAAAGCGGAACGAGGAGTTCACGGGTGAAAGGAATTAGTAGGGGGACGGAAGGACAAAAAGGAGATTGTGTTAAAAGATTACGACCTATCAAAAGAACGAAAAAGGGATGGAATGTAAATAATCAGACTAAAATATGGGACGTTTTTAGCAAAATACGATACAAAATTCACGCAGAGAAATGGAAGAAGATAAATGACGATAGTCACAAGGAAGAAATATTTTGATATTCAGTTGTACCTGGACTTACTAACCGCTCTAACGTTAGACTCGTGAAGTTTTACCCTTACTCCATTTTATAAAACAACCTAATTTTTAGATACGAACCGGGATAAAACAAAAAGATACAAGGGAAAGACAGGTTTCGTGAAAAACTCCGCGTTACAACCTCCGAACTGAAATGAATTTTGTATTCGAGCTACCACAGTATATGTTATACGGAAGAGGTAAGAAAAGGTGTAACAGACTGAGATGTAACAACTGCGCAATAAATACATACATATGAACTACTTTCAACCAGAGAACGAGAATATTATATGGAGAATAATAAATAAAAACAAAGACTGAAGACAATACTGCTAAAGTAAATTAACTTGAGAGGCCCACATGGGCCTAACCTCGGCGATTAATGAATGATATAACAATTATATTAACTTGCAAAAACGTGGTAGCATTACGTTGCACTATATAAAAAGAATTCTACTTAACTTCAGGAAGAACACACAAATGATTCTGAAGAAAAAAAGCAAGAAACTATATCACAGTATAAACTCAGAAGTGCCCGGAAGAAGGCGAAAACTGAAGTACGGAGCATAATTGCAAGATCGGAAGAAAGAGAAAATAGGCAAGACGAAAGGGACTGCAACAACTCACGAAGTACAGTGCAGGCTGAGAGACCCCGCACTCATAACGCAAACTTTTCCCTTTCCCCCACACTATGGGTGAAATAGAGTGAATCTTCCCGAGTCGTGCCAACTTGGCACGCGCGTTGAAAGAAAATCCCATACGGCCGTCGACTACGACTGTTCGCCTCAATAAAGACACGCGAATGAGAACAACCAGGAAAATAAAGAAGAAATCGCTCCATTAAATTTTCCACCACTTTTTTATTAATAGGAGTAATTTGCGGTAGGAAATTGGTTTGACAACGGAAAGAGGAGGCCGCGTACCCTATAAGATGGCACGCAGCTGCTACCGGTCTTCCTTTGACGATACTTATAAAACAGCCTTCAAAAGAGCGACAATTTTTTTAACATCCCCATCCCCGCGTTGTCACGAAAAAATCTTACGAGTCGGAAGCTAATTTCAGTTGAAAAAACGATGGGACGCGCGATTGAGATTACTCTGAGCACAGACAAGGAGGCAGATCGATTTACACTTTATATAATTTAGCGGATGTCGGTTCTAAATGAGAATTTCCGGGAGACTTATTCCCTGGAATCCCGCCAAGATTAAAAAAGCCCACTAAATCAACCAATTGAGGAAATAAATGATCAACTCTGAAACTACCAGTGACAAAAGAAATGGCATGGCTTTAGGAGCAGAATCAGTTCAAAGAGCGTAACACATTTTCAATCTCCCGTAGTCCAGATAGGAGAGCTTCGTTTGCTGGGAACATTTGGGCCCGATCCAAGGGTGAGTTTACAACACCTACTTGGTTCAAGATGTCAAAGAAGCCACAGTAAAGGACAAACAGATTACACAGTGAGAGAAACTGTATTAGCGTAAACAAAGGAGTAGACCTTTCCGTGGTTGTAATCTCTCATGGCGATGAAAACGTGACTGACAACCCAATTAAAATTTTAACTAATATTTTACCACCCTCAGCGGCAATTCTCAATGGCAAACTCTCATTGTAATTCAACATTCTATCTTTTCTACGAATTTGATTCAACTGCCAGTGGAATCAAAAAATTTACAATCAAAATAAATGATGGGGTTCGTCAACGGATGAACGATAAATAAATTTAACTTCAATCGCGTATATTCGAATGAGTTACACCCCCTTTTAAGTGATTCAGCAAAAATGATAAAGAGCACGTCTGCTGTCGTAATAATGAAACTTGAAAGTTTCACCTACCGGACTGACAGACTTCAAAGGCAGCCAAGGAAGAAGGTAACTACAAAGGGTTATTGAAATAAACAATCTGCGATACAGTGATACCATTCCAAGCACAATGTATTCATACTGAACAGCATTTAAATTAACACTTATTTGAAAGATTTTCGAGGGAATACTCTGATAAAAGTTTATAGCAATATTCTTAACAGTCACATTGGGAAATGTTGAGCGCTCACTTCTTCACCTCAACGCGGATTTTTATCAAGCAACCTATTTCTTTGAATACCTCTCATCATCAGAAAAAAATAAATCGACGAAGCCTTAACTTAACTTAAACCGGTCGTTATAAATACCTTTTTTGTGGAATTTGTGCTAAGTTATTTCTCCCACCATAACTCATCATCAAACAAAAAGGAATATATTCGCTCTTTCCTTTGTGCCTCAGTAACTGTTTAAATCTCCAGCATAATAATAAATCTGCAATGAGGAGTGTCAGGGAATAGTACTCCTTTCTTCGTTGGCTGCCATCCAAAACGCCAGGGCTCCTTATTTGAATTGGTTCAATAATTAACATGCTACGCAATAAATTAACTGCTCCTAAGGCGAAGTTAATCTCATGTTAAATACCTTTATCCCCCAAAGTATTATTGCTGCAATTAGTTCCACCGGATGAATACCAACATAAGCATATAATTCGCAAAACAATAGCTTCTTGGATGCTTCCCAGCGTTACTTCCATTCAGTTTTAATTTTATGACGATTTCAAAAAGATTTCGAGAAATTTAGCGTCTTCTAGTAGCCCTATATTAAGTCTAAGTAGATGCCATACGTAAACACATTCCTGGAGGAATACCTCAGTTAACCTCCATAGTCACTAACTTCATCCTTGGCATCGCTCGATTTTCCTCTAAAGATCTCCAGCATTACGACAGCAAACACGCATCATTTTAAGCCCATTACTCCAACACGTACCTTCGGACGCGCCGCTGCAAAGGTAATCCGAAAAGAGAAAAACATACCTGGAAAGAGAGAACACGTTAAATTAGTACAAACTCTTAAGGAAAACAAACACGAGACAAAAATGAAAACACCATCCTTTCCCACCCACACCTTAACAGATAAATCTCGCGAAACACGTAGCCTCCTCACGGAATAACCGATTATTATGCGACGGAACGACAACGTTAAACGCCTTGCATGGCGACATCATTACCTTCCCGACGGAAAAGACCATCGCCGAAAGAATAAGGTCGTGATAGCCTAGAATGGAGGGCAGAGGCGTTGGCCCTCTGCTTTGACTGCCACACTTTGTCAAGCAGTCCGGGGAAGGGCGGGGGAGTTAACCATACACAGCTATGGTGAGAAACAGAGAGGGAGATTACAAATGGCAGCGGAAAGCAGAAGAGAAGGAGATGAGAAAAGGAAATGTAAGAAGATCTCCAACAGCTGGCGGAAGATGCCTCCCTCTGCAGAACAAAAGGCGAAAGCCGCGCAACAATGCGAGATCGGAGGGTAGCGCCGGAAAAAAGCGAAAAAAAAAGACGAGCGTAATGGCGAAAGATGATGCGGGCGTGATGGAGACGCAAGATAAAGCATATATGAAGACCTTTACTTAGATTTTAGAAAATCCTACGATAGCCGGAAACAAATGAATGGTCCGATTCGTAAAAAGAGTAACCGATTAATAGTTTAAGAAATATTCGAGTACAGGAATAACTTCTTAAAATCAATGCAGGAGGTCAAAAGTTGACCCGGCTTTCCTATTCCATTAGGAACAGTATAAAGAGTTTTCTAAGTTAAGAAAATAAAAGAAGGATAAACACGGTTTTACAAAGAAAAACAGAAACTAAAAAAGCGGAGGACAAACAGTTTTACAAAGTAATAGTGCCTACCTAAAGGACTTTAAACTTTAAAATCTCCTAAAATATGATCTTCGACAAAACGTTCATTACGACCATACAGCTTAAATGCTCAACATTGCATGTATGTAATTAATTCGCGGTTTAATAAGTGCTTTATACCATAACGTGTAATTATAAGATAAAATGAGCACACATGACAATGCTTTCATCTCTGTACATATTAAACTAAATTACATTGTTGTTATGTATACAGTTATACTTCGTATTAGATGTTTTGAATGCATATATGCTCCTTTTCATTTTATGATGAATATTTTCCAACTTGTTGTTGCACAATATTTACAACTTGGCCCTGGCCGTAATTAAAAAAATATCATCATTATCACTATACATATAAAAATAAGGCCGAATAATATCAAAATCAGCGAATTATAATAATTAATAGTATAATAGAGCATAGCTTAAGATATAAAATGCTAATATGAATACAGGAGTACGTAATAGTTCCATCTTTCGCCTTAAGATAATCCTTTCAGGCTTGTTGATCACAAAGCGATATGAAAAGGTTATCTCTCTCCGAAACATTATCCTTCAGTGGAAAGTATCTGCAAAGAGAGTATTACGTCGAGAGTAAAGAAATCTCATTTCAACTGCAGCACCAGGAAACGTTTTCCATCTTCGGAATAAAGCGTATAATCACCCGTAACACGGCGCTGAAGGTGGAAAAAAGCGCACGACGAGATGAATCCAGAGGGCAGGGGCGTGGAAAATGATTAACGAGCTACCTCTTAGAGCCTCCCTTAACCTCCATTCGTCCGAAAAGAATCCCAAGCCCCCTGCCGAACGTACTTCCCCTCACAAGAAGGCACGCGTGCGAAAGGCTTTTCTTCTCGAGGAGCCCGGAGGGTACGGAGCATCAAATAAAAGACCGGCAAAAGAAAAACGTGTTGGCAAGAAAGGGAATCGACTTGGGAAAACGAAACAATAAACAAAATAGGGGCTGCGGTTTGTGACAGACACAGGCGTTAGAGAAGACCCTTGGAAACGATTAGAACAGATCCGTTTAATACCACGGCAGCTTGATTTGAGACTTGTTAGATCCTATCAAGAGGAGAGAAACTCAAACAATTAGGTATCACGCTACATAACTTGATAGTTTTGACGCCAACATCAATAAAGGAGCGAAACCGGGTGAAATTTAATGTCAGGCTATATATAGGGCAAATAGAAATATAGAAATGTGTAAAAAATATTTTATCTCACTAAAAATGTCCAATTGGATAACGTAATAAGTTTCGGAAAATTGTAAAACGTCAAATATCTATTTCAATACAAAAGCATATCCTAAGTTGACCATCAATGCCAGAAGAAAATGCGACCAGACATTCCTAATATTTCACTGACCGAATATCGCCGCCATCGACTGATGTTTGCTTACCAAACAATATTTCTTTAAGATATCTACAACATAGCTCATCCACAAATAGTAAAGTTAACACAAAACCTGATAGAGACACTTTTCCAAGTCAAAAGTTCAACTTAAACTATATGTAAATCATGAGATTCCAAATTTAGTAAACGGTGCAAGGATGACTTAGCAGAATTCTCAAACTTAGTACCTGTTACTAGGTAACGGAGACTAAGGAATTTACACTGTACTACCTCGAACGTATATTCTGTTTAAACAAATGCGTAAAAATCAATATTCACTTTATTTTCATTGAATGCAAAAATTTATATAAAACATTTTCAGTGATCAAGTGTGAGAAGCAGGAGCGATCGAGAAACACTCCTTGAGGGAGGGGTTGCAGTTGACAAGAGACAATTTCCTAATGTACTCATTTTTCAATGCAGTTTTCATAAAATGTAGTAGATGTATAAGGATTGTGATAAATGATAAATGTAGTAATGTATAATAATTATGGAAAAACTTCACTATCTGATTTTAATTCGAGCTTAATAAAGGCAAATTGCTAGTACGTACTACAAAGTCACAAAGAGGGGGATATCACCACCTTCGCGCCCCCCTTGTATCCACCAATGTGAAGAAGCCTAGACATCGTAAAGTAAAAAAAAAAGCTACCAAATAGAGGATGATGGAAAATATCTTACATTTCTATGGGAAAACTCACTTCTTAGAAATATTAACTTCATTATACAAAAATTATTTTCATACTAAAGCAGCACTACGCAAATGCAACATTGTCGCAACTTTTTCGCAAAGGTTAAAAAATGTATCTGATTCATCACAGTTGTTTTACCACCATCTACCGAAATATCAGAGTATTTTTCCCACAAAATAGGTGTAGCCAATTACATACTGCGACGCATATTTGCAAAAATAAAACCAGCATCAAAATATCCGAAAGATAAAAGGGAAGGATCATCGAAGAAGCTTTGAAGAGGACGGGAGAGAGGATGAAAAATCGATAACAGAGTGAAAGGGAAAGAAGCAACGCGAAAGAAAGACAATAACCTTTGAGAAATGAACGGCGTCTTTGCTCTGAGCAAGCAGTGACCTTTCCTGGCCTTGAAAACTCCTGGAATAATCCCAATGTGAAAGATACCTCCAACTCTAACCATTAGCATGCGGATGCATCATGAGGGGAAAACAATGTCACAGCGACCGAGTACTTGCATCTTATAAATACTTTTAAACCGGTCCTAGGTCGAGGTACACGTCATCCGGCGCTATGATCACGTAACCGTGACTCGAGATCCCAATTTCGTTTTATCGCAGAGGGATGAATTTAATGCCTTCTCTCTGTAAGTCAGGATACACCTTGTAATGTCACTGTTGTAGATTCAAAATAGAGGAATGAATAAACCAATAGATATCGCTAGACTGTTGAGGTCAAGGCCGAAAGGTGTTCTACCAAATTTAGTGCAATTCTTGGTTTACATATTTTACAGATCGACATTCGTGTGTGCAATTTTCACCTTGTACTATAATTAACATTAAATTATTACATACACTACAGCTTTACATTATTTTATCATTTCCTCTAACGATCACTTCATTCATTCTTAACTTTCTTTCACAAAACAGAAATTTTTCAACCTTCCAGGACTTTCAAGAATTATCGCCCACAGGGCAGAAATACGATCGCTTTTCTAAGGATAGTCTCATATATATAATCTTTTTTGTTATGCGATAAATAAATACATTTTAATGGCGTATCATTGTAATATATAAACGATTTAATCCATAACATTTTTTTACCAGACTAAAATTTTTATTCAAAAGTAGCACATATAATGCCCATATAAACAGCAGTAATTACAATAAATTACAGTAAACTCGATATGCGAAGGCGTTACTTCGTGGAAGGCCATGATAATGGAAAAGAAATCTCTCGTATTAGTATATCTCATAAATCATATTCATTAGCATAATAATGGAACTCAATATGCAAAATGGTGATGGTGCTAGCTCGCTCTCGAAACATGTCGCATCAATAAAATGTGTGGAAGTGTACGAGAGATTTCTTTTCCATCAATATATGTACAGCATCATCATCTAATATTGCTTTCAATTACCTCGCCTAGATAAATAATTGAAGTTGAAGACGACCACTGTATTATCATCGAGTTTGAATGTTTAAGGCAGACCGTTAGAGTGACAACAAACACTTTCTAAACATCTAAAATAACCTATTTTCATTTCAACACGTTTTAGTTTTCAGTCGCTAGTGGCGACATCTTTACCAAGAAAAAGATAAAAAAATACAATGCAACCGTCCTTAACTGAACAGAACTGGAGAAGGGGAAAGTACCAGATACTTCACGTAGCCACACGCCGCTCATGTCCAGGCAATATTATCGCTCCCCTTGGAATCTGACTTAAGAGAGACCGTGCAACCAATTCAAAAGCGTTTGCGTCGCATTCTTGCGCGTAAAAGGAACGAATTTTTCTGATAAAGGAATACTTCCCAACCCACCCAACATTCCTTTCCTCCAATCTTTAAAGATGGCGAAGTTAAAAATGTATGAACGAGATGATAAAAAATAAAAGAAAGCTTCCTTCCGGACTCCGGAGGGAGAAGAGAGAGACGAAGTAAAGAAAGATTGGAAGAAAGAGATAAGAACCTCCTGGGAAAGGGAAGGGCGGAAGGCGATTGTTTCCAAGACTACCATCTTCGGTCGATAGGAAAGATGAAGAGGAGAAGTCACTGACGTAAAAGGCATCACCACCTTTAACTCTTCCTTCCAGAAAAGTACAAACCATGAGAAGACACAGGAAATATGAAAGAGAAAATGGAGACAGGAATCTTTCAAGGAAGCGATCTAGGCCCTGCGGACTTACAAATGGGATTACACCGGAGAAGTTCTTTCGGGATATTCACTTTCAACAAAATGAACCTTAAGAAATAGAAAGAAGAAAAATATAATATTGTGAGAGTAACAGAACCAAAGTCAGCGTCACACTTCCTGTGGCTGGCTTCAAGTCCCCAGAAACTAAAACATGACATAATGAATGCCAATTATCAACGTTTTATAAATACATAAATGACCATCATATTATTATTTACAGCAACATAATTCAATAAAAACGCCTAACTCGTTATCTTATTTTCTTCATTCTTCAAATCATCAATTTTCCTAAAATTGTGCGATAATGCCGAACCTCCATACCGGCAAACCAGACATAAGTTTTGCCTTGACAACCGCAATCAATTATTCGCGGCATGCCATAAAATTTAAATATTTTAAGAATTACAAAGAAATTTTATTAAAATAAAAGTACAGAAAATATATTAATTGGATCGCTGTAAAAACGTTTAACCGTAAAAATTATTATTTAATTTGAATCTGAATTCATTTCAATCTGTTAAAAACAAATGCCGTACAAGCAGAAATCTGTCACTTTATCACAATATGTAAATTCGTAAATGAAATGGGGAAATTTTATTTAAATAAAGCAGTGAATCCAATGACGCAAGGGAACTGAGTAAAATACCCATTCGCGAATTTCAAATTACAACATTAATGTTGGCTATATCCTCTAAAGTGGCTTGGCGCCAGTCCATAAAACAATTTACTCATTAGTAAGAAATACCTTGAATGGCCAATTATGGACAGCTAGAATGTTAGAGATGCAACTGTTACAATAGAAGAATACAATAGTATCTCATTGAAGCAGATTTAGGGATCCTAGCGATAACAAGCGAGTACCCTAACTCCTCTACTCCACAGAGGTAGACATTCGTACACATCATGATAATGAGATAAAATTCATGAGTTCAATATTTATTCAGAATAACGCTAGTGTGTGTCAGCCAAATCCCGAATTCCCGCCGGTTTCAGGCACCCCCCTTCTCAACATTACGTCTAACGAAGGGTAGAAACCAAGCAGAAAGTCAGACCTAGATATAAAGATACTTAATTTTACTCTTCCATTATCTTTTGACGGTTACTCGCAATGTTATCTTGCACTAAATGCATAATTAAAATCACTCATTCGCATTCGCATCGCAAGCGTCACAAAAAAGAGAAATAAATTACTTCTGACACGAATCTGCTAATTTTGCATCGATCACAGTACGACAGAAAAAGTACAGTACTTAAACATGGCCGCAGAAAAGATACAATATTTAAAGTAACGATCTATAAGAATAACTGAAAATATTAACGGACAATCGCTCAATAATTTAGAATGAATACGATACCAAAATATGTGTTCACCGTTTGAAGTCATTGAATTATTTTCTAGAGGCGAGATAAAATAACGAATTCCGTGAGCAAAAATATAATGAGTTTTTATGAAAGGCGATGGGAAAGAGAGGGCAGGAAATACGAAAATAATCCGATATTTGAAACGATAATATATACACGTAACAAAAGCTTCGGAATAATAAATTTAACGCGGAAATCACGCAATGTCATGATTACAATAAATAACAATCGGCAACACGATAAACAAGAATGTTCAATTACTGCTTGGAATTTAAATCGCGTTATTTTGTTTAAAGCAGTCTCTTCACTAAAGGTGATGAGCTCAAATAATGTATTTAGCAAAATAATGAACTCTGAATGCTTGACAACATTTATAAATGAAACGCTTCAGAGAGAAGGCATTACTTCAAATAAAAATTAAAAAGACTATTAAGTTTATAACTATGTAATAGGTATATTATATATCAAACATAATTAATCGATACCTTCTACATAAATAGAAAGATATATTCTTCATTTGGTCCATGTGGGGCACATCTGCCGCTTATCCTTGTAATACGTACAAAAATTGTCATAAAGGAAAAGAATAAGTTAGAAAAAAATTGCAAGATAACGTTGATACAATAAAACTCACAGATATAGAGCGATCTGCGTATCGGTTACAAAATTAATTCCATACAGGAATGAACGGAAATTAAAGTTAGACAAGAGGCTTCACCTACAGCTCTACCCAACCGTGAGCACAATAGGATGAAGTAAGGAGGAAATATTTTAAAAGATTTTCAAGTAAAAACGTAAGCAATTATATGTAGAAAAAAAGTATTGATCGAGGGTACAAAATTGTAAAAAAATAAGCTATGACGTAAAATAAATTTTGCACTTGATAAAAATAAATACAAAAAATAATGACATTACTTTTGTAACTAATGTAGCGTTTTCAACAATAACCGATGCCAAAATTGGGTGTATGCGAGTCGAATGAGAACAAAGCAAACAATTAAGAAAGCGAGTTTGCAACAAGTTTAACGTAACGAAACAATAACTGACGCCAATGATGTTGAACTGACGCAATAGAAAAATTTAACAATTGAGACAAAGCTGATTGTTGCCTAAGGGCGGCCACCTCTCTAAAGACGGTTCAGCTGACAGCCCCTTTTAATAAATAGATACACTATGTTGGTCTCTCGGCTCCACCAAGAAACGACCTTTTTCCTGCTGGCGAAAGATGCAGCTACGGCCCTTGGGAGACTTATTTCACGGTGGCAGGAGAAAGAGCGTTGAGGAAAGCCGTGGGAGTGGATATTTCTCCCCGAGGAAAATGGTAGCTCATACAGGAGGGAGGAAAAGTGGCTCCGATTAGGACATTCTCACGCCATAGGACCGTAATGACGAGTGAAAAGGCTTCGAGTAGTTGAAAAATGAACCCTTTCCAGAAGTAATTTCCACCATACTCTTGTCAATGTTAGAGCTAAAGGTCAGAGAGGTGGTGTGACGATCTCGAGTTTGTGAAGTGCCTCGAGAAAGGAGAATGAGGTGACTCTAAGTCGAAGATAAAATCTTACTGCTGACAAAATATAGTTAACGCAGAAAACAATCACTATGGCTACATATAGAAACAGCCATACCACGGCCAGAGGCAAATGGGAAGTGGTTAAGATCATAATTATCTTATTAAGAATCTTACTGTGCTAAACTGGTGTATAAAAGGAAATTTATCATGTGATAAAAATAGACAATGAAATTTTCAGGTCAGCACATTGACGCTGAGTTGGTCTTTGTTGATGATGTTAATACATAATTTTCTACAACAATACATGCATCGCAAATGATCAATAATAATTTTTCTATAATGCGTTTGCATGAAATCTAATCCATCAACAACTAACAGTTATTGCCAACGAATAAACCATGTGTAAGTATCTCCCTTCCCAAAATGTGTGACCTCTGTTAAATTCTGAGTATTCATTCTAATTTTTATAATAAAATCTCAGAAATATCAATATCCATTAAACATATTCGGAAAACTAAAATGTTCGTCTTTAGACTACAATAAGGCCAAATATTATATTATCAATCAACCCTTGCATCTGATTTCGTATTCGAAACCTGTGTTCCAGCCTCGACTAAAACAACCCCAGCCATCACATTAAACACACAGAAGCCTCGACACTATTGTAATTTAATCCTGAAAGCTTTCACTTACATCTGACTTATCTAATCAGCGGCGTATTACATGAGCCAAAAGTACAAATTTATAGAGGCCTCTGAAGATTAAATAAACTGAGCAAGAGATGGTTATCCCAACAAATCACAGGTCTGCATATTTACACAACATTTTCCGCCGTTAATGACGCTTAAAATTGATATTTGGATTACTCCAACTTTGAAAACAACAGAGATAAAAGTGCAAAGCATAGTCTTGGAACGCAACGAAATTGCTACCTAAGGCGTTAAGCCCTAAAATAACTGACGCGGGATCCAAATAGAGGCGAGACGAACGATTTCAAATAGATGGATAAGTCGTGATTCTAAAACAGATAAAGTCTACGACCGTTAGAAACTGACCTTAATGACGTAAAAACCACAGTTTTCAAAACTGTAAATTAACCAAGTTAGCCACGCTCTCGTGAACCAGCATTCAATTCCCCAATAAAATCTCTAAAAATATCCACCGCCCGCCGTCACGCAAGGACATTAACACACGAAAAAGACTCCTTCGGAAAAAAAATTCAAGTTATCGTCTCACTATCGACATGTATTAATGCAGCTCCAGATGAAAACCCTTCCAACTATATCATTTTAACAACTGCCAGTAATAAGGGAAACACGTTCGCTCCCGTAAAAAAACTTCAAACGCCACTTCAAAGGGAGGAGAAAAAATTAATATCGACCAGAATGAACACCGTGGGAAACAAACAGGTCCCGAAAAGTAAAGCCGATAAAAGCACCCGATTAACGAGGAAAGAGCACGAATTCGCTGAGATATCATTCTGCTCATTTTTTAACCTGTTCCTACAAGAGACGGCTAATAGTAGTTCGCTCCGTGGGGTGAATAAAACCTTGAAAAACGCCCTTCGTCAGCGAACTGTTTCTATAACTTTACAGCTTAAACAATAACAGAAAATCATATGTTCATATTATGGAAATACACTGAAAGAATGGGTGGTAGAGACTCCATCCTTACAATTATTATGAGTAAAACGAGTACGACAATGAGGTCCCGACCATTGTTAATGTCTAGCCAGACTACCAACAGATACTATAAGGCATTTAAATGTTAAAGTTAAAAGATTATATCATCCATAAATGTGCATAATTTTGGGTATATTTTGTTTATGAACGGTCTTGGTTCTGAAGTTTTAATTAGAATTTTATTTAGGGAACTTATGAAATTTTGTTCGTGGATGTATACATTTTGCTACACACAGCTCAATTGATTCAAAAGATTGTTAATAGAATATTCTAAATTATCTCTACCAATTTGTTATAAATTTTTCCATTTTTGGGACAGAATTTCTAATCTTTATATTTATGTTTTCTTCTCTTTCTAAACGTACGATTCCCCGATGAGTTACTCTTCAATTAATTGGGGAAACTAATGTATTAGAATAGTGTTAATTGTGAAAATAGGCCCATAATTTAATTAAGAATGGTATGAGCAGGACAACAGGAGCAGGACTTCCTTTTCTCCACTATTTCAAGCAACGAATGGATCAGATAGAAAACGGGAAAATTCCTACAATACACGGAGTAACAATGTTTAAAATTATAAAAATAACAAAGATTATAAGAAAATGTACGCAAAAAAATAGAGAATACGTTCAGTCTAGCGACTACTGCTAACAATTAAAATAACTAAATAATGAGAATGATACCGTTTCATATAAAAGACAATTAGACTAAACAATTACTGAATGTAAATGATAAAAAACTAATTAAAAAGACAATGGATATTAATGAGATGAAAAATACAATGACGAAATTTGTGTAAGCATGGAATGTAATTCAGCCATATTATTGTCAAAGAACCTGGAAACCTAAGGAAAACGGGTTGCATTAGTTACCACCCAGAATTCTCCTCCTACAGATGCTTGTCAGTTCAAACAACGGCGAGCGAGACGCCGTTAAAAATCAATACTTACTTTCCACGGGATACGAACTGGTGACCTCCATTGCGTTCATGACTCTACTCTTATACGAGCGGAGCATTTTATCGCCTTTAAGACCGTTATCGACCGCCAGAATTCACGCAAGGAGCATCCTTCTTTCAGCTAGACCCTTTAAGTAGAAAGTTAACCCCTTAACCCTATGTTTACCAATTAAAGTTATGAAAAGGGGAAAATAATTTTTCGCGACCAGAATTCGAGCGAATTCTAGAGATTTCGTCAAGGAAATGCTTCCAGCTGCGATTCGCTGCCTCTATTCTTTCGACAATGATGCAGATCCCATACGAAATTTTTTTTACTTGCGAATTCGATAAGATCTTTAATTACGGATATCGTGAGTTCTTTAATTCCCAGCACTTTCAGTTGAGTATACATATACGACTGCCTGAGTGATACACCTCATTCCATTTAATGACCTGCATTGAATTTATCAAATTATTCATTTTTATGTCCCTAAATGATAATCAATAAAGTTAAAAGAAAAACTTGAATATAATAACTACGCCAAACAAGCTATGGGAAGTTTTCGCCCGTTATTCTCAAATACTGAAGCATGAAGAAAAACAACCAATTCAACCACGATTTCGGCTCAACGTAACTAGCCCTTCAAAAACATTAGGTTATTTATGACTATTGCGTCCTTATCTACTCAAATATAGGCCGCCCAAAAGTTGAATCTAAATGCACGATTGAATGGAGAAAATAAAAAAAAGATCCTTTGAACTAATTAATTAATAATCGATAAATATTATCTATTTCAATCGACACACATTTTAAAAATCCTACCGGAAGTAAACAACATTAATTACTTCCGCCATGCCTTCGCGGACAATCTATTATTAATTGATAATAATTATTGAGGTAAATACAAGTAATTATCTCAGTTCTGTGCATTTGCAATATAAATTATTACCATACGTAATGGATATGCGTCATGATTGATAAACCGATCTGATTACAAAATCAACAACAGATAATTATATTTTTCTTTCCTTGATTTGGAACATGAATGTCATTTATCTTGAATTTTGAAAAATGTTCATGTGCGAAAGATAACTGAAGTGATTTAATGTAAAAATGTGTAATTTTTGTACGGATGCTTTCAGTTAACAAAGTTGTAACGGAGAAGTGACTGAGATATTCTTCGATTTCGTTCAATTTAAATAGTATATCTAAACGGATTAAAAATATGTTGCTATGTCTCAGCTGATGATGAAGAATTGCCAAACAATGATAAACAAAAATCTATTCCTGTAAATCGAAAAAGAAAGCGGCAACAATTAAGTCAACGAGTTTGCGACAATTTTGCTTAATCTGACAATGGATGACTCCCGAGAAATTTTAGAAGAGAAAATTAATAGTAAAAAATTAAGGCAGCAGCAATTGTTACCACAGGGCATCCATGCATCGGAAAGCAGTACAGATCAGTTATCAATAGTAGAAAACAGGCAGAGGAAGCAGGAAACCAAGATTCAAACTTCAAAATGAATGGAGATAATGGTCTCTCGTGAACTCAACTAATTTCGCTTCCTTATCTCTTCATTTCTATTCAAGCAGCGAAAAGACGTCGTCTGCAAAGCCAAACTCAGTTCTATAATAAACCCGGGTCACGGAAGATAGCAGAGCCAGCGGCTAAAACGGAAGCATCGACTCGAAAGGGAGAAAAAGTCTCTGGAGTCGAGGAGTTCTCAGGAAAGAGACGTAAAAGAGAAATCGAGAAAAAAATTAGCTCTAGAGCGTGCTTTTTCTCATTGGCAACAGTTCTCTCGATAACCGCGCGGTAGCACCTTGGAGTTAATGCCTGCAAAAACGCCATCTCCGCAAGGGAAGGCTATGAACCTCGAGACTTACGCTCCTTCGCTAGCAGATGTTCTGGCCACCGAGGCATGGAAAAAGCACGTGACCGCGAATGGAAAAACGGTAATTGCAAATTTCGCCCAGTCGACGAAACGGTGGGAAAGAGACGGTGAAAAGATCAGAAAGTCACGGGGACGGAACGAATGCGGCGAGAAATTCAAACAAGATGACCCTTGACGGCAAAAAGTGAAGGAAACGATCTCTTCAATATAGACGCGTTGAAAAAATAGTTACGAGCTCTTCAAGCACTGAAAGACACCCATGTAAATTTCACAGCTGCAGAACTACAAGAGGATTTCTAAAGTATGTACAAGCATTAGATGAGTGTCTGCCTCAAGGCAATATTGACTGTCTTCATCGTCGTGTTTTCTGCATGGGTTTCGACGTTATAGACGGAGACCGTGGTTACGTAACGCTACACCGGTAGCAACATCTTTTTTTTATTTATTTATTTAAGAATTACCCGTCGCGATTAGGCCGTGGGACCCGGTGGCAACGGTCGATCGAATCTTACTTTTATACATGTCCTAGATCCAGTACTATTGATAAGTGTTTCGTACAATTCATCTTTTAAACATCATTGCTACGTAGAATGCATTGTACGACTTTTTACACATTTACTTCGTGGTATTTATACATGAGATATTCAAATGCTGTTGCCCCAGGGACTGATGTGAAGGCTCGTTCACTTCCGGTCTGAAATTAGCATTAATAAACAATAACTATAAACATATAAAAAAACGAGGTAATCAAAATGACAATTTCCAATATCAAAATAAATCAATATTTTTACAACAAGTAGTCAAGCAAGTCTTGTTCCTAGTATTTTGGAAATTCGATATCGGAGTAACTTATCTGTGTTTCGCGAAACTTATTCACTTTTATTCACGGAATATTCTTAATCGAAATACGAGTAGATACACATTGAGGATTATCTCCGACGTTATAACACATAATAAAGAATGAAGGTACATGAAGTGATCATGCATATTTAGACAGTGGAATCTAAGAAATTTTGAGGTTGTTTTAACTTTAATTAGAAATTAAAGTTAAAACAACCATTCACCGTTCACTGATAATAATGACAAAGACCTTTCATATGAATGTGTTAAGCACAGCCGACACGGGTAAAAATAACTTACGTAAAACTTGAGAAGTAATTGGTGCTTTTCTGCTCAGTTTAACGTGCTTACCAGTTAATCCAACTTTGAGGGCTAAATACCACTACGCGGAACTTTGGAGAGACCTTCAAAGTTCCAAGCAACTTCCCAGATAAATACGAGTCCCAGTTCTTCTGCGCCAATTTTCTAATATCCGGGAGTAGTCGAAATTAATAGCGATGCCAGAATGCGATGCTTTTATGCGAGCGAAATCCATCATATTTTTACACGTGGGATAGATTCTAAATATAGCTAAGAAAGCTTCCAATAAATGGAATGCTGAGCCGAGTAATTTACGCCATTTAGAAAGCAAGTGTTCAACTAAAGAGGCTAAAGAGATACAAGATTGTGGTTTCGAAAACCTATACCAATTGGATGAAATATAACTACATACAGCATTTTCCAGGCTCACGTCAAAAATATGTGACCATATTGTTGCCCTGTTTCGTTAAATTTGACCCTGTATTTTTGTAATAACGATAAAAGCAAACAAGAACACAATTTACTTAGTTATCAATTATTAGATTTTTTAAATTGTTCAATTATATCTTTTAACATACTGAAATGGTAAACGGTTATTGTGTTATAATAAGTTTAAATTAGTATGTTTATAAATGGTTAATATACAACAAAATAGCATTTTCTTTCTTAAAATTACTATGCACTTCCCGTAGTTTCTAAAATTGTGCTTCGACATCTACGGTTATTAAACACCTTCGTGGACCTCCACCGGAAATCGAGCCCATTTTCATTAAAGGCGTTTCACACTCGGCTAACCGGGACCTCTTACACATTAATTAAGACCGCCAATGACATGAATTATTGCCTAGTAATTATGATTAACTGCAAAATGCGATTCAACTTTCAACGTCGTCTTACCCCGACATAATAAAAAAAATTCACAATCGTTACTCATTAAAATAATCTAAATATCTCTAAAATATCATTCCACTAAAGCGCTTCGATATTCAAGTAGCAGTTTTTTAGATATCAAAAAAATCGGCAAGGAAAAGATTAAAATTGTCCTTCCCATAAGGAAATCAATACGCTAAATATCAAAGAATACAGGGAGAAAACGCTTCCGTACTGGCAAAGAAAGAAAGATTGACAGAAAAATACTTGAGCAAGCTCTCGTACGGAGGTGGTTAGACAAACATTAACGACGTTTTTCACACGCTTTGATAACTCCCTTTGGCATATGCACTCGGCACCAATTTTACAATGCACACGTGCAAAGTACCGAGTAAAAGAGTGCAACTTACAGGGACTCCAATCACCACGCTATCTGTCGCAACGCGATGCAACGTGACAAAATAAATCTGCCCACCCAAGCTTTAAGAATCCAACAGAAGCCGCAAGCTCAGGGCTTTTACGACCGCGAGGGGGGAAATTTTCTATCCGCGGTTTGCTTCTAGTTTTATGTTCAGTTCTGGCACAATTCCGATGAAATCTCCATCCCTTGATGGTATCGGCACAAGTTACTCGGAGCTACTAAATCGTTTCATACTAAAGCATCGCATACCTCGATCACGTAACTGGAAAAGCAGCGAGAATTTATTTCACTTCGAGAAAGGTAGTAAAATAACGCTGATGGAATACGAATTGGTGTCTAATGACACCTCGTGGAAAGTTATCGGATGATTATTTGCATGTATCTGCTACGGAGTTCTTCAAAAACGAATTGTAGCTGGAAATGCGTACGTCAATTATACTCGTCAGCTATGAAACCGGACGACCCCTCTGTTAGTTTCTCATTTGTAGCCACATTGCCCGTCAAAGGTCATCTGATGCGTTCATCTGCGCTATCTAATTATCTACCTACTCTGGTTTGAATGCAATCTTCTAGTTTATTATCCATCAACTAAGGTAATCGGGTTTCTTAGAGGAATTATTTTTAGTGTAGTAAGTGAATAAAAAATAAAAAGAGCGGTTTCGCAAGAAAACGCTACGTCTTGATTCGTTAACAAATTAAGTCAAAAATAAAGCTTTCGCCAAAGATATAATTTCATTGTTCCGTAAAATTTTGCTGTTTCCGATTTACAGGAATTTTTAATTCAATAAATGAAGCTTCCTCTATTGCTGGTTGCTGCGCAGGAAAATTATTTCATTATGCATACATAAATACATTTATTACAAATATATTATAACCTGAATAATTATCTAAAAATAAACTTAAAATTACCTTTGTTCCTGACTTCAGGAAGATTCAAATTAAAGGAAAAAAATTAGATGAAAACTTATTTATGGATTACACAATCTTGCATTTCAGGCTAACTCAATTACACGAAGGTAAAATTGATGGCTATCTTAAGGTGCCAGAGCACGAGAAAATGCAATTATAAACAAAGGTTCGATCTTTTCCTTACTACGGCAGAGCCCGAGAAGTAATGAAACATTTTTTTTATGTCCGTATGAGGTCGGGATACGAAATATAAAAAACGAAGTCCTTTAGCGCACTTTCAGATGATATCTTGTCACGCTACTATACCTAAGATTAAATAACCAAACTCAGCGGAATAATCTCCATCGGGGCAATGGACTTTCGAATAAGGAAATAGTACAAGAACGAAAATAGGCAAATGATTCTGAACGAACGGCGGCTAATTTACCATTTTTTGAGAGTTCATGGAACTACGACCTGCAGAAATCTTACGCTGAATTCTGCCAAGGATTCGGAAGGGATGAGCACTCCATACCAACGCAGAGAAAGAAAACGGAGAGATGGGGTACCTGAGGTTGCAAGGGTCTGCGACGACTCTAAGTTCTTGGCCCCGCCTCGGAAAACAAATGAGGCAGTTGCTACGAGAAAGGAGAATGGGAGTGACCCCGGAGAGGATAGAGTGAGATGAGGTGAGGAGCCATTAGGAGAAGTTATTTAATTTATTACGTGAAGAAAGAGTCTCAGTTGGAATCAAGAGGTCAAACTTAGGGGAGCCATCTAGGCTTAATGAATAGTCAGATTTGAGACACGTATATATTCATTCATCTTGTGACACGTATATATTCATTCATCTTAAAATTGTAGAGAATGCTTAACGCTGTCGTTACTGAATAAGTTTAATGGCGTATTTCAAGCGCATGGCAACGAAGACCCCATTTTAACACCTACACGAAGACATGAACGAATATGAAAATAAAAACGTGGAATTAACAATTCAGAATTTCCTAAATAATGAAGAAAAGCATAAATGTGATCTTCTACACAGTATTTCCGCCAAATCCGGGGCTTTTTGAGTATAAATCGACGATTTATAGACCTCGATAAATCAAGATTTCAAAGAACACCAAATAAATATTAACTTGTACAGATAATTTAACATTTCAAGATTTATAAAAGAAAAAATGCGACGAAAACTGAAATTCTCGGTAATGACGACAGGACTTACTATGCATACGAAGGCCAGCGAGTAAACGAGAGAAATTTCGAAATATATCCCACTACATTATATACTGAGACCGATAAAATATAGTTGAGCTATTGCGGTTGCCAAAGAACTAACATTTCATCCAAACCAATGTTGAGTGAGTCAGTACTTTCCGGTAATATCTAAAAAAATTGTCCTTCATGAAGACGATCAAATAAGACGAGAGATAAAAATTAACGAACATAATTCGCGTAAGCACCTAGAATCTGTGCATTGCTATGCTCCACCCTATCATTACAAAACCACTTCCCCAAAAACGCCAGCGAATGAAACGCGCATTTCACAAAAGCCACATTCGACAAATTAAATATGGCGGAAACAAGAGAAACTCAGAGCGCGAAAGAGAGTACGTGTGAAATGGAGATGGAGGACGGGATGGCGCTCTTCACGTGTGTGATTAAAGAGAAGAGATGGAAACGGTGGGAAAAAATTAAAAGCAGGTGCATTTGGGAAACACGTATATCGCGTGTCGTGACTACTTTTCGCGCGGAGTAGCCAGAAAAACCCATCCCTCAAGACGAAAGAGATGAAAGACGCAATAGGCGGTATCCTTCGTCCGTTGAATGCATGGGGAAAACAAAAGAAAAGCGAGGGGCGGGGACCGGGAAAAGGGAGCGAAAAGAAACGGTGCACGAAAAACTCGAGAGTCGAGAAAGAATGGCTTACAAATACCTGTAATAAGACTTGGGATGGCTCATAAAGCAACAGCGTAACAGTTTATACCACTGGTTTCCATACTTTACGATGCAGTCGCCAGGTTGTTTTCCAAAGATGCCAGCGAGAAGGATGAAGTTGGAAGCCGTGTTGCAATAACAGAGCCACTAAAGACGTGAAACTTTCTAGTCGAATGAAGTGAATGATAAATGATTCAATTTGACAGGGGTGGATGTGGTAAATAATAACGATACACCAAAGTCATGTGGTGGCAAATCGAGGTAAAAAGCTGCGAAAAATGAATTGTTATTGTCTGCTAGTTTTTACGCGCATGTGAAATAACACTTTACTGCGAAATCATCTTGATAGAG
Source organism: Ladona fulva (assembly GCA_000376725.2). Classification (NCBI taxonomy): domain Eukaryota; kingdom Metazoa; phylum Arthropoda; class Insecta; order Odonata; family Libellulidae; genus Ladona; species Ladona fulva. Next base: position 123,111 of record KZ308210.1, on the reverse strand, counting down.
GTCCAATCGTAATCACGCAATATCAAATAATCCTCCGAACCTGTATAAATCACTTTTCCGAGAAAAACTGAATATGTTGGAGAACAAATAGTATGTAAAAACCTGTTAAACCCAACAGTATCGTAATTTCTAAGCATAGCATTTATTTATCCAGCAAAATATAAATTTGTGTAACAATATATATATGCCTACCCTAATTAAAAAGACTGATAAGAAATGAAAAACTGTAGTTTCCACATAGAATTTACGAACGACCAGTTCCGACTCATCCAATTCATCATCAGGCACATACTAAATCATATCGAAAAAAAAAATTGCGATATTACTCTCAACTTCCTGAGTCTTAAGTTCATTCATTGAGTCATTCCTCCGATTTCTAACGATTTTTCTCTCCCCGCCAAGTTAAATCATAATTTTATTAGATTTAGTTTAAATACAACAAAGAAAAAAAATTCTCGACGACCATCGGTACAAATTCACTAAAAAACCCCAATTATCACTGAAAAAACCTCCAATTTACATGCTCAGCCGCCACCACTTTGGTAAGCTCCGCATTAAAATTAAATTAGCATCGAAGACCAGCGAACAGCCGTTTCTAACACACGCCAACTCCTTTTAACGTCGGCAAGCGCCACTTGGACCATTAACTCGGCAGATCCTTCTGGTGAAGAGGATCATACCTCAATATCCCCACCGCATCGAGAGGAGGAGCAGCATCCTTTCCCCTTTCATTCCTACAAAAAAATTCCATTTGCTCGCAGCGCTAAGCTCCTAATTCCTCAATCGCATAGCGTGTGGCAGGAAAAGATCCTGACGAGCGCTTTATAAAAAGGAGAAAAGAACATAGCCGACTCGGCGGACAGGTGGGAGGGAGACGAAAAGAAAATAAACTAAAACGACTCCGTGCTCAATCTTCGGCCGGAACCGAAAGTTCCTCGCTGCAGCTAAATGCGAAAACGAGTAAAAGAAAAGTCTTTCCGATTACAGCAGAGTGACAGAGTACCGTATTCTCTGGTGAGTATGTACTTTAAGAACCTATAAAAAAAGGATGAAAATTCCAACGCGCGATAAAGAATGGAAACATGGTGTAAAAGACAAGGCCATGGAAATTATTTAAATTTAAAAGCAATTCTATGGCAACATCATAGCAGTACGCATAAGGCACCGTATCAACGCAGAAAATGCGGTGAATGAAAATTCTTCCTGTTTTTCTAGAGATATCAATCCATTAAGATGTGTAATCATAACGACAAAATATTAAGCTGTGAATAAAANAATACGAATAATGACACGGTTTATAATGGTATAATGAAAGGAATAACTGGTAATACTATGTTGAAAAATGAAAATGTGGCGTAGCTACACCTCGTGCCAACGGGAGCGGTCCTTCTGTTTGTCTCATGTCAATGCACTCCTAAGTTAAATAAGAAGAACTGTAGTTTCCACATAGAATTTACGAACGACCAGTTCCGACTCATCCGATTCATCATCAGGCACTTACTAAATCATATCGATAAAAAAATTGAGATATCACTCTCAACTTCCTGAGTCTTAAGTTCATTCATTGAGTCATTCCTCCGATTTCTAACGATTTTTCTCCCCCCGCCAAGTTAAATCATAATTTTATTAGATTTAGTTTAAATACAACAAAGAAAAAAAACTCCTACTGCGAAAGTTGGTGTAAACATTTTTCTTGCAAATAAATGAAAATACAAAATATTCCGAAAAAAAAACACGAAAATAAGGAGAAAATTGAACGATATTTTACTCTTAGTTACCCTGTTTTAAAATGGGAAGAGCAGAGGCACATGAGTTCGGAGGTAATATGTTTAATGACTTGTCGAGTGATCTTCCAGAGGAAATTAGATTAGACTACCTCTACTTTAGTTTACTATAATCTGCCTCTACTTTAGTTTACTCATAGTTACAATTCCGCTGCAAATTCAAAGAGTATTCATATAATTCACCATCTTCTTCACATTGCGATATCATTCAATAAGACAAGTCAACTCTATATTCATAATAATGTTACAAATTTTTTTCCCTCCATTCCTTCTAAAAAAAATTCTCGACGACCATCGGTACAAATTCACTAAAAAACCCCAATTATCACTGAAAAAACCTCCAATTTACATGCTCAGCCGCCACCACTTTGGTAAGCTCCGCATTAAAATTAAATTAGCATCGAAGACCAGCGAACAGCCGTTTCTAACACACGCCAACTCCTTTTAACGTCGGCAAGCGCCACTTGGACCATTAACTCGGCAGATCCTTCTGGTGAAGAGGATCATACCTCAATATCCTCACCGCATCGAGAGGAGGAGCAGCATCCTTTCCCCTTTCATTCCTACAAAAAAATTCCATTTGCTCGCAGCGCTAAGCTCCTAATTCCTCAATCGCATAGCGTGTGGCAGGAAAAGATCCTGACGAGCGCTTTATAAAAAGGAGAAAAGAACATAGCCGACTCGGCGGACAGGTGGGAGGGAGACGAAAAGAAAATAAACTAAAGCGACTCCGTGCTCAATCTTCGGCCGGAACCGAAAGTTCCTCGCTGCAGCTAAATGCGAAAACGAGTAAAAGAAAAGTCTTTCCGATTACAGAAGAGTGACAGAGTACCGTATTCTCTGGTGAGTATGTACTTTAAGAACCTATAAAAAAAGGATGAAAATTCCAACGCGCGATAAAGAATGGAAACATGGTGTAAAAGACAAGGCCATGGAAATTATTTAAATTTAAAAGCAATTCTATGGCAACATCATAGCAGTACGCATAAGGCACCGTATCAACGCAGAAAATGCGGTGAATGAAAATTCTTCCTGTTTTTCTAGAGATATCAATCCATTAAGATGTATAATCATAACGGCAAAATATTACGTTGTGAATAAAAATCTCGTGAATACACCAATACATCAATAAAATTTATTGCGTACACGAGTGTAAGTATTTCAGAGAAAATAAATAGTTCCACGACTTAGAAACAAAACTTAAGAATGATAAGACAAACAGCATGATTGTCCTTTCTTAATAAGAGTACCATACTTTCACTAGGATTGCTCTCGTAATCAACTAAAGGGAATACATTTTTCAATAAAGTTTACACTTTTTTAATATAGTATTCAACTTTTGTACACAGAATTTAATCCAGAATCTTTTTCGAAAAGTGTATCATAAGTCGATGGAAATTCTGCAAACTTATGGATTAACGGGTAGAATAAAAAATATATTAATTTTTTCTGTGCAACTCAAAATCTCAGTCCCTTAAATTCATCAGACAATTATTTATTTCCACTGAAAGAAAATATTCGATGGATAGAAACAGGTGTGTCTATGTTTTGATTTGAAAGAGAGCAGAATAAGGAAGATTAATGTTTTAAGAGAAAAGGCAGCCAATATTACTCTAGCGTTACTACTACAAATAATTTTGAAATATTCAATGAAATACTAATCGACTATCAAACTAAGATAATCAAGTAAGCGACAGTAGCCGTGATGATTTCTTAGGTAAAACGAATAAAAAAACGAAAAAAACGATAATGAGGAATTATATCACACTTTCTTTCAAAGAATAAGCATGATCTATGAGTGAGGTGACATTCCCACCCAAGTTGCCCAGTTGTTAGCAAGACAACTCAGGGGTACAATTTATTACATCGTTACATGATTTTTCATCTTCCTAATGGTTAAGAAACAATGTTATAAGACATTAGATAAGGCGAAAGTCATCGCATCCAAAAGGATTAAATGAATTAAGCTTTAAAAAGCCGACCAACTTTCCACAAATTCAACATCTCTTAATTCATCACAGACGGAAACATCCCTGAGAAGATTTCCAGCCACAGAGGAACAATTATATAACTTTTCTCCAGACGTCTGAGAAAATCGTGACTATTTCAGGGTGGTCCATATCAACCTCTTTATGAAGCGGAGGAACTGGAGAAAGGCACGAGATGAAAGGCGGACCTTTGAGTGGGAAATTGGCGAATGGGATGAGTTGGGAATCGTAAGAATGGAAGCGGAACCGACTTAAAAGAACTCTCCAAACGGCAAAGGAAACCGTGATGTATAATGCAAGATTCAAATCTCGACAATTCTAAAGATTAGGAATGTACAGGAGATAAAATCGCTTAGTCATTCCGGAATAGTTTTTTCACTTTGGACGCAAGGAATTCTTTCTTCGAATTGATACTGCCAAGACAACCTTTTGTACTCCAAAACCAATCGTGTAGGCATACTATATGCAATATCCTTGATATAAAAGAGGACGTAATCTACTCCGGAATCCATTCTAACCCGGTGTTATAAATAAATTCTCGATTCCTCCAAATCTAACTTTCACAACTGTATGCCGTGGGTGGTATCTAGGTTTCCGTGTAATATCTGAGGGGAAAACGTATTCTAACAATAGGAGATTTGCATTTAATGTGAACATTGTGTTATTTAGAGACATTTTTTTCCATTCGATGTGATTGATGTCAAAATTTGATCCTTTCAATCCGTTTTTATTTCATCTTGAATTTCGACAACAAATAAACACGTAGTTTAGCTGCTAAATTTAATTTAATACATGAGAGAAGACGACACTTTGAGAACCACTACTATAATGCGCTATTTTATAGTCGTTTCAACGAACGAAAAATTCTTTCCATGGGTTGGACGAAGAGGTAACTTTCTAGAAAACAGCTAAAAAAGGAAAATTATTTGCCCATAAACTTATGCACGAAAATCTACTTACTGTAAACATAGTACAGTACTGGACGGAGTCGCAGAAGAGCATAACTAAAAAAAAAAGCACGGAGAAATTACGAGGGGACGGTAATTATAATTAAGATAATAATTTATAATCAATTATGAAATGTTACATAATATAATTGAATATATAAATATAACCACACGATTATAATTTAAACGACATTTTAAAGACTACAAGAAAATGAAGCGGCGAGCTGACTAGAAGCTGTCTTCGAGAGTTGTGACTTAACGATGCTCAGCTCATTGTGATGACGAAGATGACAATCGAATTCACTTTCTTCGTATTCACCTATTAACGTTTCTTACGGAAATTTTGGTGACAGTAGCTACACAATAGCCTTGTGTAGCGACTTCTTCCGTAGTGGACTAGATATCCCTGAAACTTGGAAAACATTTCGACTGGAAAGCTTCGTTTGCAGAAACTAAAGTTATACATCAAGTTGATACGAGTGACTGAATAACTCAGAACGTAAATGATAACGAGGGTATACACACATTATTATGCACACCGAATCCTCACAGTTCAACTTCGACCACCAGAGACTCCCACTCCTTTCGCTTTCACACCCTCGGGATGCAGCCCGAACTGCGGTCAAGACTCGTGGATTAACAGTAACGCAAGCTGGAAACCATATTCTTGTACGCGACCTCGACAACCTTCCTTTTGACGTTCGACAGCAAATTAGAGTTTGTTTGTGGGCTTGCGCGCAAACATACATCTTCACGGCGAGGAGAGGTGAAGTAGCAATGGAAGGTGAGAGTTGAAAAGGAAGGAGAGGCTCACCTTGAGAGAGGATGAAGAAAAGGAAGACTGGTCTACCACCTGTCAAGTGGGAGGAAAAGATCCGGCCACGTGGTCATTGACTACCTCTCCTCACTCCTTTTCCCGCCTTCTGCACCGTTCCTCAGACGGGCGGCGACGTTCAACTTTCCAATCGTTAATGCCACTGATTTCCACCTTATCTCGATTAATACGAAACACTAACTCGAATCTACGGAGGAAAGCTGTAAGTTCCATATCCACGCATTGAGTCATAAATTACCTGCGCTGCAGCGAATGTAATTGCTGCAAATTATTACGCCAAAAATCCTGTAAGACAAATAGCCTTCAAAGGACCATAAGTTTTTGAGACTGACAGCGAGCATTAGGACGCCCTTTTAGTAGTAGTTTAGTAAACTTCTTTGAAATTTAAATGTCGTTTAAAGAGGAAGTCATTTGTAACTAGAGCAATAAAATCCTATAGTAAACCACACTTGATTTGTTCTCGGTTACCTTGTTACAGTGGCTTAATTCGTCAGTTCTCTATATTCAAACTGATAATTCGCCCGAAAAATAAAGTCGTATGTATGAATAATTTACCGGTGGAAGTTGACTTAATAATCAAAACAAATAGCGCCAACTACAAGTCATTGTCCCTTAAAATATCATTTGATTTACATTTGATTTATCATTTGATTAGATGACATTGTTATTCTATTTCATTTTTAGTCATACCCATCAATTACCTCTAACTTTATTGTCAATCATTTTCTACACTGATTTGAATAACGTTAATTACGTCAACTACCGCGAGAGTGGATGCAAAAAACTGAACAAAGTATGCATGTTGTTATATTAATAGCTTTAATTGCCTCGGTAATCAGTTAAGATTCTTTATAAAGAGATAAATACATCTTTAACTAAAGTTTTCTATGTTTCCCCAATATTTCTGTCATACTTCTACCCTAAAAATGATGGAAAGCTAAATTATCTTCATACATTTCCGGTTGTTTAAATCAAAGGGCCACACGCTTAACCGTAATGATCAATGAACCTATGAACAGAGTGAATTCCGCAAAACCATTATGAACCATTATCATCACAGAAGTATTCCGAAACGAATAAACGTAATTGCAGATAAAATGAATTTTAATGACCCATTATTATCAATAATATCGGATTATACCATTTCCTTTCAGAGATAGTTAGCATTTTCAAGCTTTTAAATATATAAAGAAAGACCTTGAAAAATGAAATGGGAAGTATTTTTACCCAGAAGATCCAATTCCCTCAAATGAGACGATTTACCTCATTTACGAGAAAATTGATTCTTTTCTTCGCCGACTAACTACACTCATTCGTTACAGATTTCGAGCATAAAGTATTAAATATGATTTACGCCAACTTCATGCACGGACGGCGCAAAAATTCTTTCAGGAAGACATCCATCGTAAATTCACGTCAAAACATTCGCGAGAGAGACATCCATTCAGAAACTACATAAAACCTGTCTCTGAAAATATTCGTATGGGTGTAAAAAATATTCCCTCTCATATATGCTGTAGCCGAGAGAAAATAACCACCTACGGGCGATAAATCAACGGTAAGTTTTATCAAAATATTTAATACGGAATAATCAAAACGTTTAGCTCTATAAATCAAATCGTTCGGAAACGCGAAACTAAATATGCGAAACAATAGCGATTTTGAAGGATATAAAGAACAGCTGAGCCGTAATTTAGAGCATATATGGTCAGGAAAAGCAAAAAGCATACCGCTTTTATAATATGGAAATAAATCTCCTATTTATCTATCCCTGACGGAGTTGCAGCGCGTTTATCCTTAACCCAAGAAAATGCCACCGATAAATCTCCGGAGAGAGAAATCGATCACATCACACCTACATTATTCACCTCGATAATTTCCCTTCACTTCTTAAAAGGGGAACGCTTCATCTATTTGCTACACTTTCCCGTTACAGTGTCGATGCCAATCTTTCGGAAAGGATAGACCGAACCATTCTCAACCTTCTGTGCGAGTTCCCTCCGAACCCAAAAGAGGTCTTTCCCTACCCCGGCGACCGACGGATAGCGTAACCAATCTCAGTCAACAAGGTCGCCACCATCGTGCACTGACCACTTACAAGGACGACTTTTCTTGGCTTCAATCGTCCATCACGCGATCGAGAAAAGACGAGAGGGAAAAGGGCGGATGAAGACGGCAGGTTTTTGCTTTTATAAGTGTTGATGGTTCAGAAAAAATTAACTCGATCGATAGATCGATATAAATAACATAAGTGAGATCGATCGATTAATCGGAAGAAATCGCTAGCTAAACGTAACACGCAACAGGGATTATGTAGATTGCGACCTCAAAATCAATTACGAACGGTGTTCAAGAAGTTATCGGAGAAACGAAATCATGTCTATAGAGGGAATCATCGAACTATCGAAAATATAGAATGATCAAGTGGGCACGCAATCAACTGAGAGGTGATAAGCAAATTTAATTTTTAACGCATTTTGAAGTTTACTAAAACAAAGTCAATAATGATGTTGAAAGTAATCATAAATCTAAAAATATCTAAATTTATCAACTACTTAACAAAGTCCTGCTACCATATCTTGATGAATGAAATATTTATCATTTGTCTTTTGGTACGGAATAGAGAAAAATGTATCTTTTATATAATTTTGTCTCAACCTTGTTCATGGTTCATGATATAAAAGCTACTGAGGTACGAGTTATGTACAGCATAATTAAGCAGCAGCGTTAATTAAGGTTTCTCCTTATGCAATGTAACGAAAAGTGTTACTCGTACAGTCATTGAGCTTCACTAACGTGGGCTTGATCTGCTTACAGTATTCTGGCTCAGTGAGGAAAACAAGGGCAAACTACCTCAATCCTCCTCTTGCCTAGTAAGCCTCATTTCCCTCTCCTAGCTCTTCGTAGCTGATGATAGAGGGGATGAGGACCCAACCAGCCTTCGGGCTGAATACTTTACGGACAGACTTAACATAGCATAACATGCGTAACGGAGGCGATATATTGCGACATGGAAATCAATAAAATGATATCGTCAACGTAAATTCAAAAATAACTGGAGTGTTAGAGAAAGCTAGTCGAAAGCAATAGTTCAAGATATCGCAATGACCTTTTCAGTAACGAGAGAGGGAGTAATCCGGGTTAATCACAGTTGAATGATCCAAATAGAATCAAACGTAGATACAAAAAGTTGTTTAACGACTCAAGAGAGATAGATCAAAAGGAACGACTAAGAAAATTTACCCCATGAATCCGTCCAAACCTAAAGGCATATATAACAAGACGTGGATGAAGACGAAACCATCAAACCACAACCCCGAGGTGACAAGAGAGGATGGGAATCGATTTGATAGATACCTCGATACCTATCGAAACCTGTTCGATCACTGACAAATAAATTACGACTTTCGCCTTTTTCCTTTTCCCATATAAGATAAAAGGAAAGCTAGCTTGGGGATTACTTGCACTAGAAAGGATTTGCTTAATTGCCACGATACTCAGGTACATAGCAACCATACAGGAGTAAAGATCATAAACAAATAATTATCAGTCACCGATAAAGAATAACCCATTTCCAATACAATCGTAAGATTACGACGAAGCAGCTAAGACGATTTTCTCAATACATCAATCTGGGGATAAAGATACACAAAGAATTTCGCCACTTCATCATCCACTCCTTTATTCTCGCCGTACTTTACCTGCCAAGATCAAGCGATCGCGATGATTTCTACGGTGCAGAAAAACAGAAGAAAGAAACCTTTCAAGGGATTTTGCCTTATCTGCTCATAACAATTAGGATCAGTTAAACAGCAACTCGGGCTGCCAGGGACGGCCTTCTTTCACTAATCAAGATCCCCTTTCTCCTTATAATATTCTCAGCTCAACCACACCGCCCATTTTCTGCCTCTCACACGCAAATCTCTCTGTGCCCGACATCTTGCCACGACCACAACAGACCTGTAACCCTTCGAGTGCACTGAGAGAGGGCTGAGGGTTGAGCAAAGATAAAGGAAGGGGAGGAATACGAAGTTCAAAGCGAACGAAGAACTGATGGCGGAAGATGAGGATCATGAAAAATGCCTACGAAATAATTCAATGAAAATTTACTCATTAAGTTATGTCAGAAAACAAATTACATACATACATAGTAAAGAGTACGTCTAATAATTTAATTGTAGAAATGTTAAATAAATCCTAATAGCATAAAAGCAACATAATATTTATAAATGGATTTTTCATTTCTGACAACGCCATCTGACATCTTATAATTATTCCACATAATTAACGACATATTGGGATGATAAAAGGTTATAACGAAATCAGCATTTTTCCCTAGACTGTATACCGCCGGCCTCGGTGGCATAGTGGTTATCCTAGCTATGCCGGGGTCCCGGGATCAAATCCTGGTTATGGGATGATTGTTTGTGATCGTGACTTGTAAAAGGTTAATTGTAAGAGTGGTCCCTTAACACACTTTTTACAGGGTTGAGCAAAGATCCTGAAGACACCCCTATAAAATTCGCCCAATAAAGTCGTCATTATTATTATTATACTGAGGTTATTACATGAAATTAAACCCCTGGGGTAAATAATTCGGGGGAACAAATGAGGTTGTACTAACAATGATGTTTTCATTCAATTAGCTACAGTACTTATTGCTGATAGCTAATCACGAATACGAATAATGACACGGTTTATAATGGTATAATGAAAGGAATAACTGGTAATACTATGTTGAAAAATGAAAATGTGGCGTAGCTACACCTCGTGCCAACGGGAGCGGTCCTTCTGTTTGTCTCATGTCAATGCACTCCTAAGTTAAATAAGAAGTGAGCCAAAAATGTTACTCCAAAATAGTTCCCCCATCTACGTCGGAGATGGAATCCGAAACTTGATATTGATAAAATAAATTTCGTTCAATTACTTGCGTAAAAATAGTTTTATGTTGCGTGAGACCCTTGACACATGATGAAAAATTCTAGCTGGATCGATGATAATTTAAGCACTTCGTACACAGTATATGCGAAGAAGAACTGGATGAAAGGGGAAGCAAAGGGGAAAATGGCGTTAAAAATAAAGTATATGAGAAATTGAAATGCAAAAAGATAAGGGAACGCAAAAAGAAACGCGTCATAGAACGATTCAAAGCCTCGCGGAACGCGTTGAGAGCTCCCAAGAAAGGCGAAGGAACGAAGAATGATGGGGCAAGATCGGAAAGAAAGAGAGCGAAATCTCGACATACTCTCGCTCACGCTCCAAGAATCCTCGCAGCCACTTGCATCATCTCGCGGGCAACCCTTCCCCCGCTTCCTCGCAACAACCACCCCCCGTAATCCCATCGTCTCGAAACCACGAAGGAGGAGAAGAAGCAAGGCTCTTAAACGCAGCCGGAGGCGCAGAAGTGCACACACCGCAGTGCACGTCCCCGGCGCAATGAAAGGAAACGACACAAGACAGGTCCTAGAACGATACCTTGGGGGAGGTGCATTATAAGCTTCGAGAGGGATAAAAGCTGGAATACGGCGATCCGGTTGTTACGGACGACGGCGCGTGATAAATCCACACCCATAATCCAACCTCCATCCCTCTGAAGAACCACGCACGATTAGCGAAAATGTTTATTAATAGCCTCTCCTGGTTTAGAGTCCAGAGCAGCGAGGGCAAGAAAGAGACAGGAAGGCGGAGTTGGAGGTAACAACGCCTGAGAGCTGTCCGTCTAAACCCCTATCTCGGCTCTGAATGCCTTTAATGGCAGGCAGATGAGATGAGATTAGAAGGGGATGAAGCAAAGAAGGGAAAACTGGTTGAATGGACGACGCCTTCCTAGCAGATTACACATCTGAAGGGATGGAAAGAGACTCTCAGAACTACATAATTGAAAGTTTTACCTACTCGAGGACAATTTAATAGACGTTTAAGCATATGGAGCGAGAGCCGTCTCATCGTGATACCCGAGTCTTTATATTAAGTATATATCTGGGGATTAAATAGAGAATCTTTGGTGAGGAAAAGTCTAAACGGATATGAATCGCGGGATTTATGACTTCCAAATGAAACAAGTTAGAATTTCACGAGGCAAAATTCGATTTAAAGCCCACAATCAGTTTTCTTTCTGGAATTCCGACATAAGAATAGAGCCCTCTACGCTAAAGCCAAATGCCAGTCGCAATTCTCATACGCCAATAAAGAATTAAGATTTGTATACGGGGTCATAAGACATACTTTTCTTTGCTTGCATCTATTAAACCTTTACGGCATACTTTCGAAAATTAATTAGTGACACTAAAATTAGTTGTTCTAAAACTGCTTTAAAGATCGATAAACAAAAATTATACTTTACCAAGATTACGATACACATATACATAGGGGCCAAAGAGTATGTTCTTTTACATCACCTTACTTATGCAGTTTTTTTTTTAATCAATACAATTGTAAAGTAACTGCTCTGAAGTTCATATAAAAGTTACAAATTAAATATTACCAATGTCAAGACCGTGATGCTTTGGGGGAGGGTGGGAGGCGGTGGGAGCTGTTTATATTCTTAAAGGGGTGGTTGGGATTATATGTTTAAGAAACTCGCCCCAAGAAGGACGTTAATTCCTTATCTCTGATTAGCTAACAACATCTGAGGACGTGCGTTTCTCGCGTGTTTTTCGACGTGACGAAAAATGCTAACAAAGCACTGCCAAGTGACAAAGGGGCACGGATCGTTTCTGTCACGGCGTGTAGTTTTCAGAGAAAATTTCTAATCCGCCACTTTTTTACTTCCGCTAATCGATGTCCTCCGCGCGGAACGCCTTTGAAGAAAAGCTGAAGGCTTAGATAACAGAAATATGTTCGGTATCGGACGGTCCATTCATCAAAACGTCAAGTGTCGCAACGGACAAAACCCGTTTTTCTTAGGAAGATAAATTTGTTGCTTTCCTTGAAAAACATCGCCCGGCAAGATCGCAGTACATTATTTAAAAAAACTCACCTACATATTCTTTCCGTTTCCATCCTCGAGTCCCGTCGGACCGGAAAAATGTTCTCTTACTGCAGTGTACCAAAAAGAAACGCATTTTCGTGATACTGCACACCGCAAGGGCGAAAAGAGATGTAGAGGTAAAAATGTCACTTTCTTAACTCGAAGGAAATCAAACCTTACGTGTAACCCCTACTTTCCACGTCCAAACTTTGGAAAGGAAATAGAGAGATAAAATGGTCTTAACCTAACGAAAATAAGGGAACATTGAAGAAAATAAACAGGCGAAAGTATAAAAAAGAGCATATCATCTCACAAGTTGAGGGGAAAGGGTATAAATGGAATAAAATGGCGAGAGAAAGAAAATGTGGTTGGATCTGTGATGGCAATTCATGAAAAGGTATGAGCACAAGGACGAGAAATGACAAAAAAATCTTTCGAAAATGTAACAAATTCAAAAACTATAACTGTAAAATCCAAAATGTATCTCACACCGAAAAATGAAATGATCAGCGGATGCATAAGAAAAAGCATATCTTGCATTGGTCAACCGAAAATTAGAACGAATGAATGGGAATAAACCTGCCTTATCCCAAAAACCTCGAAATGAAAAGATAATCCGAATCAAAGGAAGTGAACGATGAAATCTAATTTTAATATTTGATAAAACGTATCAATAGGTGTGTCCTTACTTTCATCGTACAAATAAAAAGCAGATATTATTATACGTTGCAAATTTATATACTTATAAAGATAGCATTAAAATATGAACGCTTTTCTAACTCCCTCAATTTACTAAATTACGCAAACTTGCACCCAGTGCTCTTCCTAAGCATGGCGCCTGACTCATTGCTTTATAATGCACCGCCTAATCGACATTTCTGTAGTCTGATATTTGTTGAGAATCCAATTAACTTTGGAAGGTTTATTTGATAAATTTGCGTATAACTTAAGATGATATGACTTCTACGATATTTACTTTTACAACTGAATAGAAAACTTTCTAATAAAAATTGCATTGCAACATAAAATTGCATTACAACATACAGCAACTTCTATTAAAACAACTGAACAAATATTCCCTTCTCGTCTTGAATTATCTCTAATTCTTAATATATTTGCCAATCTTTAATTTCACATCATAATCTTTCCTAGATAAGTCATGGATATCACACAGAAAACAACAAATAATATTGTAATAGTAATAGTAATGATTAAGCCTCTGTTGCACCTCTAAGATGTCGCAGCCCGACGGCTCTGCACCCAAACCAAATATATTTCCAAGATCAAGAAAATTGCATGCAACTTGATCCAAAAACTTTAACCAAGCCACACAACACACTATGCTGAAATGTACAGAAATATTCGGCCAAGAAAAGCTTAGAGCAATACCGTGAGGAAGAATACAAGAGAGCAGACGTTGGAAAGGTGCCCCAGTAGCTACCTGGTCCCGTGGGAGACAAGAAAGGGCCAAAAGGGGGCGGGACGGTAGGGGCGGAAACGTCTGCGAGGGGACTAAGGAGAGAAGCGGTTGAGCCGTTATAGATTATGGAAAGCGGGCGGTGTATTTCGCGGAAAAGCCGCCTTCGGCCATTCATATTTATCGCTTTTCTACGATACACTGAAACTCCCTCAGAGAGCAGACGGCCTGAGGTGATACAAAACCGAGAAAATTCTTTAAAGTCAATGCGAGTTTTCCTGGAGGCCTGCCCTTCTCTTTATACCTACAAAACAGTTAAAATCATCACATGAAGCGCTTTTGATCCTCCTCTTTCCATCTGTTTACTCTCACCAATTTCCCACAAGGCACGATCCTTTCGAAACTGAAAGCCCCCTGTTAGTCGATACTGAAAACTTGGGGATTAACTACACCCGCAGGGTATTTTAAAACTGAAAACATCTTGCTATAAGCAAATCTTTCGGAGATTACGTCAAAATTTGCTACTTACGAAATATTAAATTTTTTAATGTATTCATATAAAAATAATATCAGTTAGTACGCAGCACGCAACGCATATTATTCTTTCCTACGGAAATTTCCACAATAATTTCCTGTTTATGAGACTAATACCCCATTCTCGTATCAATTAGGCCGCAAGAAATTGAATCTCTCAGACTACCTTCCAGTGTCTCTACAATTAAAATCCTTCGTGCTGCTTAATATCTATTCCGTCTACTCCTATCCCATTCCCTATAAATCCTCCAAACGACCTCGTGGGAGAGGTATAAAATGCCTCTAATCTTTCATGCCGACGATAGCAAACCGCCGCATAGCGTGACAGCTGCTAAGGCACACAGATCCTTGGGTTAAGATCCACACGATTAGGCCGCTCCCGACGTCGGTTTTGTATGAATAAATTCATCAAGGAATCCCGCGAGCGAGTACCCTCCTCGTTTTACACGCGTGCACGTACTAACACGCGTGAAGACACGAAATTAGGTTTCGCATAGCCACCTTCACTCCTTCGTGTCCGTAAGACAAACCTGATTAACTAAAAAATTGTTGCGGATAACTTCGCCCATCCTGCCCAAGCCATGATCTAGATGGAATTCCGACGCACGAAGAATTCCGTTTACTAAAACAATCGGTTGCATCGGAATCGTTCTTTTATAGGAAAAAATAAGATTAAAGAAATGTTTAATCATCCAGTCCTTCCAATCCCTCTCGAGATTAAAATCTGTTTTATTACCATATGAATCCAATTCTGTTTGAAAATTTAACAAAGTTTTGAATTAATTAGTGAATCCATTCCCCTCGAGTCTATTCAACGACAATGGAAAGTTCGTACGCATAATCTTCAAGTCTGATATTCCAAAATGTCATTCACTTTGGACCAACTATTATACTCTGAATGAGTCAAATGAACTTTAAAGCACAAGTCTTGCAAAAATAGAGACAAGTACTCGCTAAACTCATCCACGAAGCTCACTCTTTATCCTAACGATGTTATCAGGGAATTTCATAGTTTTATTGTCATCTTTAGAACATAAAACTTAAGCCACGACCTTCAGTACAACGACTCACTGTCCAAGAAACCAATTAATAATGCTCAGAATGCGTAAATGTGGCTTTCACATTATAGCTAAGAAAACGAGCATTAATATGTAAAGGATAATGGTTATAATTCCTTTTATGAGTTTTTGTAAACTCGCGAAGCAAATTTTTCTTTAAAAAGATAAAATCTAACGACAAATTGTGTTTAATACCGATCAATCTTTCCAAAATACAAAATGAATTGGATTTCCTTGATTCGCTAATAAAACCACTTTGTTTTCCTCCACATCTTCAAGATTATATCCCGTAAAAGACGCTATTAGGATTAATTGACCCATTCGTCAGCTGATATCTACCTGTGTTAGTACTCGTAACATTGAAATCTACGATCCCTGAAGTAAATATTTTCAAGCATAGTTAAAAGATAGCTAAATAAGTGTCTAATCTGCCGAGAAAGTTTCCTTTTCCTAAAAATAAACATCCGATAAGATCTGTTTTAGGACGGGTACAACATTTTTCTTTCACCGTAGATTCGAAAATTTTCAAAAATCATTCTTTAAAAAGGGCAAATACAGAAAAAGCAATATAAAGCCAAGTGATGTCACCGAGAGAGAGATTAGAATCGAATAAAAATCCTCGCTAGGGATTTATAACCCTCAAATACAATCTGGGACCCGATTTACCTCTGTCAACTCTGATATACTTCCAGCGATACTTCAATCTCGTTCATTTTTTTGCGACACGATTCGCGGAGAGAAGCAACTGATTCCCAAGATATCCATCACATCGAGGAACAAAAAAAATCTCGGCTCTATTCAGCAAACCCTACTTCAAGATCTGGTTCTGGCAATCTTGAAAAGCGAACTAAAAGAAAAGCTGTAACTGTGATATAACTCGAGAATTGATATAAATTCTTGGATGGAAGAAGTACGCAGATCATCCTTCCTCCACCAGAGCAACTTAAATCTTAATAGAATAACTCCAAAGACTTTTATGCGAGGTAAATAGGGGTAAACGGAGTAAACTAGACGAGATAAAATGAAACAATGAATTAAAATTAACTACACGAACAAAATAATAAAAAATTAAGAACAAGAAAGAAGGCGCTAGTCTTAAGCATGAAATATCGAATGAAAGCAGAGAGTTGTAGTCAATTGATGCAAGGACGGAATTTTCTGATTAGCTAAAGATTACGTAACCGGAAAATTTTCCTCTACCAAAATTTCTTAACTTTAACAGGATTTTAACTTAATTTAAATGTCTACTGCAAGTATCGCGAAAAACGACTCTTTGCCTAATTACTAATAATAAATTACCACAAAAATCCCTTTTTACGCATTAGTTCTAAGGAAATGGGAATAAAAATGAAAACATTTTAATCTTTCTAAATTAGACATACGAGCAGTTTCTCCTTAGATTCTCATAATTACCTATCCCACTAGCTATATGAGGCACAGGGAAGCTTGCATGCACTATGCAATCTCTCCCGCCAGTCGGTCTATTATTACCCGTATTGTTCGCGAGAAGGAGTTTCCAAATTGATTCGTCCTACCGCTCTAATTTCACGTTCGTGACCTGACTGGCCGCAGCACGGACTACGTGTAATCTCCTCAACGTCTTCTGAGAAAGTATTTGAGCCAAATTTGCTAGGTAATCTCAGTCTACCTTCTAGTTCCATTACGTTAACGATTTCTAGCCTAAGTAAGAGATCACTGCCCACGCATAAATAACCTGTAAATCCAGTTTCAGTTAATCTCTAGTTGATTCTTTTTGAGAATTTTGCGGCAAAACTGAGGAGGTTAAGAGAACGGAAACGTGAAGGTGCGTTTATGCATAAAGTAAAAAAGAATAAAATTTTCTATTTTCTATAAGATGACCAGAGGCGAGGACGTAGCGGACATCCCCGCAATCCCTCCATTTCGCGGCCTAGTACTGAACGGAGGGGCCAAAGAAGCTTGATCACGCTTGATGTGGGGTCAATTCAATTTATTTATGCCGTTCATCACTATAGAATCCGCTATGCAAACTAAAGGAGGGCATAAATACAGATCTTCAAGAAATTATATGAGTTACTATATTCTGTAACAATTTATTTCTCAATCATAACATTATCCAGAATTCAATGCCTATGTAATATGAGCGCATTTCAATTACAAATTATTCTAACTAACTTATTATATACTAACAAATATTCAAGGTAGGAGCGCTGCACCACAATCATTCCGAAAACGATGTATTAAGCCCAGCAAGAAACCGGACTCGAAAGAATAGCTTTAACCAGATATCCGAGCATACATACACCTTTTAATCTCTCGAAGATTATCTTAAAAGACCACTTCATTCTAGCAACCACAACAGAGCTCTAGTGAATTCCTCAGAACAAAGGTTACTTCCATGGGATGGCTAACAAATACCGAAAAACCAACGTGTTTCCCTAAAATACTTCAACATTGACAGCTAACTAAGCCGGTCTCTAATTTTCAAGAAAAAGTAACCAATAAAGCGAAAAACTATTAGGGAGACCAAAAAATCCCAAGAATGAAAGAAAAAGGAGGAAGCCGGTACGAAGAGGAAGGTCCTAAAGAACGGAGAATGCACCTCGGCCATTCCAAGGACGTCTTCCGAGCCAGTCTTCTAACTCCCCCTCCCTTTCGCCATACCTCCCCTGCGACCTCCAGAGAGGTCTGCTGTTGAGAAAGCTGAGGGGCCTTTCAACCTGCGGTCACCTCATGTTCTGCAGAACGGGAGGGGAATCGGAGTCGCAAAGAGTGGGGATGGAAAACGCAGTTTTTCCCCCATTTGTCTTCCGTTCTTTTTTGATAATCAGGGGGAAGAGAGGACACACTTGCGTGCCATCCCAACCCGTTTTGGCAACGCCACTAATTGGTTCACTAACCAAGAAGGAAGCGAGGGTTAAGGACTCGGAAGGAACCCTTGATTGTCGAATAAAAGGGTGCATCCTTACGAGATTCCGTTCTTTACGAGATGAAGCCGTTTCCCGCCACAGGAAAATTCCCTATAGTAGTAAGCCCGAACGACATTCGTCTCAAAACAGTAAAACCTTGTTGCTTCGAAATTCAAGCCAAAATGCATTTCGAAGCAACTAATATTAGTATTGTAGAAGTACTTCTACAGATGAGGTCATTTTGCGCAAGGGCTCCCACCGGAAATCAAACCCGGGACCACTTTCGCGAGAGTCGAACGCACTACCCACTTGGCTATCCGGCAGCACTGAAGATCATATATTGCTACGAAATAACCCCCCTGGTACAGCTACATAGAGTGATCCGGGAGCCTCCCTGTGAAACTACGCAATATCTAATGTTTACGAAAGATTGGAAGTTATCAGGTAGCACGTTTCATTAATTAACATCTTTAGCAACCAAAAGTATACAAAATGAACAGATTCCCGTAACAACGAGTAAACATGATTATTGCAAGAAACTACTGTAGATATTTCCTAAATAAAACTAACGTTTTTTGGTGCTTCGATAAAAAGAGCTCTGTCACACGCAACTCGTGACAATTGAGATGTAAGTGTTTTAGTCGTAATAAGAGGTGCTAATAAACTACAATTAAAAGGACAGGTTTTTTATTTCCAACCTAGGGTTCTGTCACACTCTCCGTGATGATACGAAACGGAAAAAAAATAAAAATTTTCCATCCTGTANTAAAAGAAACTATAAATAAAATAAGGGCGAGGAACAACGTTTTTCTGTTTAGCTAAAGATTCGATGCTACTGTAGCAATAACAGCATTTTTTTAAGTGCTTAGACAGCCAAAAGGTCAATACACACGTGAGACCCCACCTAGAATCGAACCCGGAAAAGTTTTCATCGCATCAAGGTCGAACGCGTTACCCACAAATCTATGCGTAGATGATAGCTACTGTTTTTGCAACTCTTAAAATATATCAATGTAAAAATTACCTCTTAAAAAAATATTGAATGAAGTTTGAATTTTGTATTCATATTCAAGATTAGCCAAGAATTACATTCCCAAAATGTAAGTGTATAGAAATAGCAATGTTCCATAATTCATGGTTTACACTAAAGTTACCTCGGGGGAAAATTTAAATCTCTTTGATGAAAATCGGGATGGAAATTTCAAATGAAGATTGCAGTTCGAGTTAAACATGCAGAGAGCCTCTACCTGGGATGAAGTGCATTTCCCTTGAAGTAAACTGGGTTACGTATTAACTTCCTGCCGTGATGCACGAGAAGTAAAGCCATCACAGGTGACCTCATTCAGACAATAGAGGGCGTTTCTCACACGAAGAAAGACTGTTTCAACCACTCAAAAGGTAAGAAAATATAGTTGGGCTAAAATATCGACCTTTTATCTAAAGTAAGCTGTACGCGGAGATTTAGATGCAATTTCTCTCCCGAGTACCAGAAACGTCATGTTCTAGCTACTCACCCATGAGCAGACAATAAAAAGGCTCGTTGACCAAATGACCACCCAGCATATTAACGAAGAGCCACTCACCTGCAAATAGAAGAAAAAAATCATTAGTTTGAATCGAGAGAATGTTACCAAGACATAGATAAAATAAACGCCAAGTTGATATTCGATAGACTAAGTATATTCAGACTATTTACTTTATTCCACACACACATTTACGTTCCATAGATTGTTTTCGCCAAAGAAGTCACCACCGTAAAGATTTAGGAAAGGCTATTGACACAGGCTCTTAACGCAGCAATTACCAACGAAATGTATCACCAGAATAAATTTGGAAGAGAAATTTACATCCAAATTATATAATGAATCGTTATCCTTAGAAATATTTACAAAACAGACCTTTTATTTATGGACGCATCATCTGTCAATGGTTCTGTAAAACGAAACTCTAGTAATGATGACCCCCGAGCATATAACGTAATTAGGTTATACATGGTAAATATCGTAAATGGCTTATTTAATTTTTTTATCTCATTACATACAATGCGGTTTAACAAAGTAACTGCTCCGTAGCATACCAGTATAAACTTAAAATGTATGAGCAGCTTATAAATTACTTAATATTGTCGTTGTTATTAATACCATTACTGGGAAATTCTTAACTTCAATAAAGGACAATTAAGGCGTTCCTTAGTTGTAATCTATCACCACCCTGAAAGAAAAAATATTATATCTGCGTCTATATTTTCCCTTTCGCCGATCAAAATAATCATCGGCAAAACTTTTCCCGCCTTCAGACAACTGCTCTTGCTTTCGGAAACCGTCCGACCCACGCGCGGAAAATTCTCCCGGAGAAACCCCAGTCTCTTCGCATTCTACTCCATGCGTCCCCTCCGACATTTCTCCAAGGTGAGAAAAGCATGATAGCGAAGCGAAGGCAAGGGAAGGGAAAGGTCAGATGCACTGGAAAAGGGAACGGGCTGGGCTGACAATTGGCACCGGAAAGTGTGTGCGTGACTTGGGGAGATTCTGCCGAGGGAGAGTGCGTGTCCGGTCGCGAGATAGACATAATAAGCAAATGGAGGGAGGAAAAAGACCAAAGTCAAAACGAGTGACAGTGGACAACATGACGAGGAAGCAAGAAAGGAAATAAACAAAGCAAGCGGAACACGCTATATCCATAAAACCCAAACTTAACCAACAAAACAGAGAGGATTACTGACGTAAAAATTGAATTTGTCTGGCTTGAAACAGTTCACCGCACAGCATGATAAAGGAAAAACGATGCCAAGGTGTTAAAATGGAGAAGTGGTAATGTTAAAAGATGTTCTCTGTATTGACTACGATACCTTAGGCTCCAAATCGTTTTGATGAACTCTAGGTACAACTGTATTCTTTCGCGAAATACTTCACCCGCACACCTACCACGGATGAGTAACCAGCCGGTCATTTAAACAGGTTTTTCAGCAATCACGTATCTTCCGAAAGCATACAATGGAGTCCAAATAATGGACAAACGATAATCAAATATTATCCGTACTCAAAACACGAATTTCTAGGTACATAAAATCGCGATAGAATGAAGAATATTTATTCAAATTTTATTTTCCGACTTATTTCAATGGATACAAGTCAATTTATTTCAATTAATTTAGCAGAATTTCAATCGATACGAACGAATTCATGAATTTAAAAAGTGATAGCTCTTCCAACTTTAAATCAAACTCCTTTCACTCGAAACACATTGCTCTTTCTTAATAACTGACATTTTCATTAATCTAAGAAAAGACGAGGTATAAAAATTAATTACAGAGTTTAAACGATCCGTTGTTTTCTAAGCCCAAAGACTGGTAAGATTTGTAAATGCGGTTTAACACGACGACGGCAATGGAATCCCTCAATTTCCATGGGTTTATTTCAGCAAATATTAAGTTGGTCCTTATTAGGGGCGAGGAAATTTAATTTATAAGCCTTAAAAGACCATGATACAGATTCGGGCGGTTCGAATTCCGTATAAATTAGGTGTGCAAATAGCCACTCAAACTTCGTCCAAACAAGATAAGAGCGTAACCGCTGAAATAGCTCCAATCAAAAGATAACACTGTCACTATTCCATGCTACTTGGTATATTAGCTTGTTCGATAACAGATCCTTGCTGCTGAAGAACATTTTATACGTGAAGATGATAAGTTGAAAAGACGTAATTGGAACACTAAAAATTTCATTCACTCACTGCAGAGAATTTTTTTTCTCTCAAGTAAATTCCATAGAAACAGATTTAATCGACGACCAAACCTGCTATCAATCAATTCTTGCAATATTTTTATGTTATACGGACAATATGGTATTTGCCATTTATTTCAAAAATTTTCGAGATCTTTTCGGTAATTACTGAACAGAGCGTCACTCTTACAAAAAAAATTATCGACGGATAAATAAACGAATAAAAGAAACTATAAATAAAATAAGGGCGAGGAACAACGTTTTTCTGTTTAGCTAAAGATTCGATGCTACTGTAGCAATAACAGCATTTTTTTAAGTGCTTAGACAGCCAAAAGGTCAATACACACGTGAGACCCCACCTAGAATCGAACCCGGAACAATTTTCATCGCATCGAGGTCGAACGCGTTACCCACAAATCTATGCGTAGATGATAGCTACTGTTTTTGCAACAAAAAGTATATTTGTAGCAAAATAAATATTTACAGCTTGTACTCGATGGCGGCGCATCTTTACATTTTAGATTTGGATAAATTTCGGTGAATGAGATAAATGACAGAGGAATTAAAATTTTCCACGGAACGATATACTCTGAGTGTTAATAGAGATAATAGAGACTTTCAATTTGATTATGAAATCACTTTCAAACTTTCGTTTACTCTATTAATCAATGAAAATAATGTCATTCAAAATTTATAACTAACGCACACAGAAGCTTTATACGAGAAAAGCTAGTCATGAAAAACTTTAAAAATGTATTAAAATTGGAAATTAAAGACAAAACTAGAAACTTATCTGTTAAATTCTTACGTTACGTAAAAGAACACCATAGAGCAAGCAAAATGGAGATCTTGATACTAAATATAACCTTGGACGCTAATATGCCATAAATTTCTTATCGCTCTCAGCTTAACTTCACTTATCTAGCCACCTTTAATAGTATTAATACACCTAGAGTACTCCGGGAACTTAATCCCAGTGATAATTCCGAATTAAAACGGCATATAACAGTTAAGGTTCGAATTTTCCTCCCACGGTTACAGCATCCGCTCGGAATTCGCTAATTTACGGTCGCAATGAAAACCCAAATTAAATTATCGGGCATTCCTCCTCAAGAGGCGCACTGAAAGATAAAACCAGCCACACATTTAAACCGTGGAAATCAGCCTTCATTAGTTGCTGCCCATGGAATGAATGTCCTTATAATTCAGATCTGATCACTTATCTGATCCCGCTAAAAAGACCAGCTCTTAATTCCCCGTCGATCCTATCACCGTGAATTATCACTCGCGAAAAACTTAATTGCGAAAGGATTTGCGCAAATATACGCCGCAAAAAATTCTGAACGCGATTAAACTGCAGCGTGAATGCGTCAGCGAAGACGCCGAAGGCAATAACATTCGCAGACACGGTGTTTGGTGGGAGATCTTCGGCATCTAAATAGAGCGACTCAATTGGTAGCTCCTGGAATTACCTTGACCGATTACTAGTAATTAAATATGCCACAAAAAAGAAGAAACGAACTAAAGTGGTTTTTGCCACGAGACGAAGGTAGAATGGCAATCGAAGGAAAATATCGATTAATCGAATGAGCATGTTCTGATTGCCCGTCAAGGGCAAAGAAGAAGTGAAGCAATTGCTGGTAATATTACGTTGAACGATTTCACATAGTTTTTTTATTGTAGAAATGAAACGCTTGCATCGTTAGTAGGTATTCTAAATGCACGAAACCACTGATTCAGAAATAGAGATAGCAAATACGGGATGCATATTAGCTTCTGCACTCATAAATAAGAAGGATAAAATTAGGAGATGAAACTGATAACAGTAATAGTACGAAATATTCTTCAATCGTTATGCAATGATGATACTTAAATGAATACAAATAAGTTCAATGATAATTTGTAAAGCCAATTAAATTTCAACGTAATTTATCAACGACAGATCCTAATACACTCTTAATAATTCTCTAATCAATCTGTGACTTATCACTGAGTTGAAAATACTTCGTAAGGGTGATAATAATAAAAAAAAAGGTGGTTGAAACGATACTATAATCCTGGAAGGATTATATTTTGTATCAGTTAACAGAATAATAGTAAAAACTGTAAAGCTGATAATAAATATTAAATGTGATCGTTTTTATTACTCAAAAGGCGTTAGAAAAAAAGGAATAGAGGTAATTCGGAGAAAGTAATACGCTATATCATCGCAGTACGAATAAAGTAACCTATGATATCCAGAAAATTTTCATGGAACGCGAAATTTACTGAGAATAGGGTCGCGGTTAGCCAAGTGCGTAGCGCATCCGCCGATGACGAAAGCGGTCTCGTTCGATTCCAGGTGGGAGCTTATATGTGAGAAATGACGTAAGTACAGGTTCCCGTATGACCAAGTGGGCAACGCATTCGACTTCGGTGAAATTGGTCCCGGGTTCAATTCCCGGTAGGGGGCTACGTGATAAATGACGGTAGCTGTCAAAGCACCTTTAACGATACTACTACTGACGAAAGTACAACCGAGTATAGTATTGAGAAAATATTTGCGTTTTAGTTTAACCTAAAATTCACTTTTCCCTAACGACAGCTTGCGTAGTTCTTTAACTTCTTCGAGCGTCAGGAATTTCGATTTTATAGCAGTTGATTGAACTGTTTCGTATTTCCCTAGTAGTTTCCGCTGTTCTATGAAGGATAATTTATTCGCCAAGTTACGTAAAATCCCATTTAACCAAACGGAAAAAACAGTGAAATTATCATAACTGTAAAGAATTCAACAAAAATTAACGAAGAATCGATTTCTTCGTCAATGTAATCACAACGCGCAAAAACGGCATTCGAAAACGGGAACGAGATTTAACCCTCATCTTTTGTTCGGGACCACTCCGTCGCGCAGTCGTTACGCAGACCTACAGGGGCAGGTCGCACGGGAACTGCTTAGATGATCGAGCAATCCCACCGATATCGGCAACGGATCGAGATCAAACCTTGGAAGAGAGTGTACGTTTTAATATGCGCTTCTCCTTTCGTACGTAATGAGCGCCGGTTGTCGGCAAGTATAACCGGTTCCCCCGCGGAAAGGGAGACCTGTCGTTATCCGAATATTAATCTCCGTTGTCATTCTTATATAATGGTAGTCAGATTAAAATGACACGGTATTTATTTTATGGCAGCGAAAGAGATCGCAGATAGCAGAGAACAGCACATGAGATAGGGATTTGAATTCCCTCGCGTCATTCGGACAAGATCGCTCGTTATATGCCGGCAACTATTTAGGGATATTAGCTGCGAAACGAAAAATTATAGATGGTGAGGATAAATATCCGAAATCGGCAAATGTAAAGCTGTCTAATTTTAAGAATTCCCAAGGCCTGATAATGTGACGTTTTATGCCAGGCAAATTCTTAGTTCTTCCTACAGTGAAGAACTTCCTACCTCGACTTCCGATGATTATTCGCTCCGGAATAACCTTCGTGAACATCCTCCAAAACTTTCATTGACCGAATCCATAATTATTCGCTTGCTGAATCGGCAAAACAGGAGTAAACCCTTCATTTCTCTGTAGAAGACCTCAAAAAAACGTTATATGTAAAGTAAAATAAATTTTTGCTTTATAGGACAAAGAGAAACCGATAAAAGTGACACAAATGCATAAAAGACAGCACGGTCTATCAGTAGTTCTAATGCTAAATTCATTTTCATAAAAGTTGGAGGCATCTATTCCTATAGACGTTTTAAACTTATAAACAATTTTGAAACGACAAAATTTACAGAATTATTTAAACCGTTCACCTTTAATTTAATTAAAACTCCATAATCTAAATTCGATATCAGGTTGATTGATAGAATCATAACTTTCCGCAAACAAACTTCACTGGAAGTTTAAGCATCAGCCATACAAAATTGATTTCACCAACTTAGGAAATGTATTAAATTAAAGCGTGATACCAGCTGCAGATGAGTCTGAAATTTCTTTTTTTAATTATTTCATTAAATAAGTCCAATGCATACATTCGAAACGCTACTTAAAGAGTTTACTCTCGAAATAAAACAGAAATGAAAATAATAAGTTCTTTGCATTAAAAGCAAAAATTGAAAACACTTTCAACTTAAAATGAAATGAAAAACGTTTATTAAAATGAGAAAGTCTGGTTTACCTTTATATTAGGATAACCATAACCAACTGAAAAAAGGAACTAACGGCAGTTTCGCCAAGTGGAAGGAAGAATGAATCAGAAATGAATTATTATAATATGATGGTGAAAATACTATTTATCAAACAAATTTTACTTATAAAAAGCCGATAACACAACATCATCTTAATCAGGGAAAAATCCTCTTCTTAAACACCTTCCAAACCTCCATCTGATCACTGAAAGGAGACCGCATTCCTCTCACTTAAGCAAAGCACGCCAACTCAAACGATTACTTTCGGTTTTAGTCCCAGCCGAACAAACGAATACAGCTTGTTAAAAGGCATCCTTTCCATCAAAGGCCTTTCCGCTTCCTGAGAACTCCCTCCATTGCCTAAGTTTACTCACTCCTGCTAACCCAAGGAAACGACATGGAAAACTTCCTAGCAGCTACGACTATCGTTTGCGGGCTAAATTTATCCCTTTTGCTCATCACAGCATTTTAAATCTCACGGCCACGCTTTGTGAAAAAGGTACCGACAAGAATTTCGGGTACAGCTCTATTTCGGGTTGACAGCTTTTCTTTCTGCTGTAAAGAACGTAGCCCTTTCTTTAGCTGTTCTGGGAGACAATGCCTCGAGGGAAATGATTCATAGCTTTGCCTGAAGAATTATTCCACGGCGAGGGTCGAATCATCGCTGAAGGATATTAATGCCTGGAGGGGGATGAATAACTTGGCATTCGGAACCTGGTCGGATGCGTTGTCTAGAATACAGCAGGAAAACGAGCATGGATACAGAACGGCTTACACATCACGAAGGAATTTAAACACGGATGGAATTCTTCGGATGGAATGCGAAAACAGTTCGCAATATTAACCTTCAATAATAATAAAATTGTATTTAACGGAAACAGGAATTCCGAAATGAAGTCCATTTTGGTTAATTGCTATTATTAACACACACAACCATTCCCTATCCACAAAGAACCAATTTGCAAGGACTCGAACTCGAGATCCTGGAGTTGCAACGTTATTAGGTTGCAATGGAATACTAACCACTCCACTAACAACGCCGGTCACTCTTTGGCGTGGCTAAAATATTATATGATACACGATTTCATACCAGAATGTTATGCTAGTATTAAAATAAAGAATATAATTTCAAAAAATATACCAAACGCAATCCCCCAGTGTAAACAATTTGATAATCAAGCATCATTTCAAATTATTACGCGGAAATCAAAAATTTTTAGAATAGGATTATTATTCTCTCAATTAAATTTCATAAAAGCATCTTATAATTCGAGGACACGTTCGCCTTTCTATAAAGAACGCACAGATCCGATCGACATTACATGGAAAATAATCGATTGAGTAAAAGTGGAGCATATCTCAGAGGAAATAAAAGCAGAGAGCTGTTGTGGGGGGGAATGAGTCGCATACTTTTCTTTAGATCCTACAACATCTACAGAAACTAACAAGCTATAAAGCATTTTAAAAATGCAAAAGAATTTCCGGCTAGAGGATACTTATATAATCACTAAGCTAATGGTATGATAACTAAGGCGACAGGAAACCTAAGGCCGTTACGAGACTAAGATGTCTGAAAAATAGGAGAGAAAAATATGGGAAGATCCGCTCAAAGATGGGAGAAGCTCGAAAAAGGGAAGACAAACAGGAAAATGAGCGGAGAAAGCGTGGTACTACAAAAGGAAAGCGAATTCATTGGTGAAACGCACAGGAAGAAAATCGGACGACGATAGGATGAGTTGGTTAATCAGAAGGAAACTGAGAGAAAGACAAACAAGGAAGCCAACAATTCTAGGGATCTTATAACTGGATAAACGTCAACAGATCAAAATAAATGCGCCCACACAGTGGTTTTCTTGAGACAAAATACAATAACAGATTGCTTACGAATTACGCTGTCACACAACTCGACGGTTAACCGCGAGAAACGGAAAAACTCGAGTTTCACTTGAATACACCGAAACATATCATACATCAAATTTTATACATTTGCCGTTCACTTGCTTGAGAGTTTTAAAGCATCTCAAGTACAATGGGTAACATCTTATGGACACCACCGCAAGAAACAGTCTCGAACTAAGCCTACGTCAAACCAGAAAAATCAACAAGGGAGCTGAGATATCTACACTGAGATCCCTATCAAAAGACAAAGTCCTCGTATGATAACCATTTCTACTTGAGGCACAGGGATACGATAAGAAATTAAAACAAGGAAAAGGTCGATCTCTTGAGAAGTAGCTCGTAGTCATAACTTGGATGTCAAAATATTGCTCGATGACAACAAAACGCAATTCGTGACGAAAAATATTCAAGATCGCTCTTTTATGAATACTTACGAATGGTGGCTTCTAATTCTTCGTTTTTTTCACGAGGAATATGAGTAATTTTCTTTATCCTTTACTAAAAGCTCTTCCTGTTATTAACAGCTAAAAATGTATACTTGTACTATTTTAAATAATAAATTCGCCAACTTGTTTACTAGGAATAAAATGGTAACCACAAACCCTATCAAATACATCACTCTCAGAAATTCCTTGAATTTTATCTCTCATACACGCGTTGCGTTTTGATGACTTAAACACCTCCCATAATACATGAGTCTTCCAATGCAGAATCATACTTACGTATGATGGACTATTTTATGACAAATAAGAATCGATGTTTCCTTCAAGCTCCCACTCCTGTTTTTATCTTCTCTAATACCATCATACAACCCCCGGAGTGTATCATTCACCCACATTCCCCTCAGTTTTCTCTCTTATTCAACTCATTTCTTTGCCCATAAAAGCGGCCGTATTTTCGGATAATGGTAATTCGAAGCCCCTCTGCGGTTAATTGGGCTCTAGCATTGATCGAGAGCACAGACAATATGAGGGATCATTAGGAAGGGGGTCAGGCAATCCGCTCGTCTCCGTTATCTTTTCGCTTGTTTTGGGAGATATCGGAGATGCCTCCATTTTTCGGGAAAACCTATTCAAGTTTCTCCAACTCAACGTTTAACTTCTTCGGTGTTTACTTTGGGCGCTCTTTCTCTCTCTTAATGGCCTAAGGTCAACATGTAGGAGGCATCCATAAAAAAAGCGGGATGGAATCCGCCGGAAAGGGAAAAAAAATACTTGGGATAATCTCCTCCCTTTCAGACTGTATCCCTTTTCTGTTTCTTAGCAACAGGCCGATCTCTCGAACTTTTTCTAGCTTATAATTCATCGCATTCGTTTCGTCGATCGGCCGTCTGCTATGAATAACTTAGCCACTGCCGATGATTATATACGCGGAATATTTCGCTTGTTTTTTGCTCTCCCATCGGAAAGCCTCTTCTACAAATATTTCCCATAAATTACGCTGCTGATGGGATAAATTTGAGTAAAATTTATAGGATCGCCATTATTCTTTCGGTTTATTGGCATGCTAAATTTTTCTTGAATAGATAATGATGAAAATATATTCTAGTAATAACAGCTCACGTTTGACTTGATAAACGAAAATATATTCAAGCTTTACACATCTAAACAGCTTTTCAACCTGCAACGAGGTTGAGTGATTATACATACATCTCCACCTCGAATTTAGCATTCTTAACACTTCTCTATCCCTTCATATATTCATGGTGCATAACAGACCGTCTCTGTCACTAATAACAAGAATATAGTGCTAAATAAACCATAAAGTACCCTATACTTGATGCGAATAGAGAATTACATTAAACAGACCCTTTACTTGGCGAGATTATTCCTGTAGCACCATTACTTCCCAAGGTTGGTGCTTAGAAAGCAATAGGTTAGGAAAGTAGAAAGATCCTTCGCTACTCGAGGCAGACAAAATAAAAATAAATTTTGCGGGAAAATATTGGCAAGAAAATAGCGAACTACTACTTTTACTACTTACAAATCGTAAATCACCAAGAAAGGGAAAAAGGACGGTTCTTTTCATACGGGGCCAAATAAGAATACACAAAGATGAATTTCAGACTATGGTCAAATAGAAAGTAAGTTATCGTAAACAAATGAACAACATTTAGGGACATGTAAAATTAGGTCCACATTACTGAAACTGAAAAAATATTAATCAGAGATCATTTTACCTTTCTCAAAAAACAACTTCAGTAAATGAGTACGAAACCATCGGTAAGCAGTCATTCCCATCAACACAGAGGCATGGAAGATTGTGAACAATATAAACCTCAATTCATACTCGATAGTACCATGAACGAGAAAATTCAGACAGAATGGAAAAATCTCCACCAGCAAGCACGGAAAAACACCTCGTTGCAGCGAGACAAACCGAAAGGGGACCTCCAAAATCAATCGATACTCCTGCCCTTTTGGTAAGCAGGCGGTACTGAAATGGATTGCATTACAATCCCCTTCCGTGCCCTCAGAGAATACCTCTTTACCGCTTCGGGCAGACGCTCGTAAGACAGCTGATCGATACTGCTCTCTCCCCTACCACACCAGCGCGCTCTTCTACGAATAGGAGTAGATAAGGAAGAAGTGGATGGGGTGAGAGAAGTGGCTCGGAGCATTCTGTAGCCTAAGTGGAGAACTTGATTCCTCCGAGGGAGGTCTTAAAAAGAGAGAGGCAGATGACGCTGGAATCGTTACAGTGAGACCACACCGACGAGCGAAGATGTTAAAAATAAATGCGATCTCGCAGAGGGCAAAGATAAAAGATGAATGAAGCTAACGAGGAAAATAACCACAACGGTGGAAAATCGTGGATCTCATTTGCTTCATTCATACTCAAGTCGGCTAATATCTCCGTCCTTCCCATTTTCCCCGGAGGTGGTCGTGCGTCGCCCTCGACGGTTTGGGCTATTTCCTCGTAATATTTATGCGACGAAAATAGCTCGAAAAGCGGGGGCTTCTGCGTCTCGCTCTCTCAAAGCGTATTTCGATTCGACTGGGATATCGAGGAGTTAAAGAAACAAAAACGAACTTCCTTTGAAAGACCTGTGAAAGCATGAAGGACTACGAAATACGGAAATGGAGAAAATCGAAGACGTAAATGTAATTTCTGTAATATGAAAGGAAGCAGCTTTCAGCTTAGGGACCAAGAACAAGTCGCGAAGCCGAGATGCAAGTATAACGTTATTATTTTCGATCACTTTACACGTGAAAGAAATGTAGGATGGTAACTTCAACTGTACTTAGATGACTACAACAATAAGAACCTTCTACAACAATAAAGAAACCTGTTTAGAAATATAAGGAATGTATACTTGGGTATCAAATTATCAGTCAGATCACAAACCAATAGTAATGAATGTGATCACAAACCAATAGTAATGATAGATCACAGACCAATAGTAACAAACGAAACCCATAGTTAACCCATAGAAACCAACTGGGAAACAATATCACGCATATGCATACAAACGACTTAATTTCGGGCATGGAGTAAAAATTGATCACTACGGGCACACTTATTGTTAGATTGAAATTCCAATAGATCCATAATGCTTAATCCAAACCTTAACAATCTTCAAATAAAAGTAGCCAACATCTTTCTCGCTGAGTAGAATCAGAGCCATCCTGCCCGAACTACTTTACCCATCACCCTCTTATCCCTCAACACTTTTCCAACAAGTATTCCCAAGAATTCCTAAAGCACGAAGATTGAACAACATTTTACCCTCTTCAACACGCCAATAGTAGGACTTTAACGCTCAAATGGAAGTTCGAGAGGTTGCTCGCAATGTATTCGTCTCGATCCAATGAAAACCCGGAAAATCGGAGACTGAAGGAAGTCAAACGGACGGAAATACAGAGGGATCATGTGGAAACGTAGAATTCCTCAACGTGGATCGGATCTCTTCTCTTTCGTATTATTTTGGGATCTGAGAACTTCGTCGGAACCAAAAATAACATACGGGAAGGCCTTTTAGGTTTACATAAACAAAGCTTGTGTATGGCCAGGATAACCGGCCAAAAGATAGCTTGGACCCCGAGTTTCAAAACCTCATACGTCACAAGGATCCTTTTGAGACCCAATAAAATCTTGTAGAGCGGCAGTAACTGACTATATCAACAACGATGGGTCTAAATTCCAGAATTCGTGAAAGCTTAGAGACATAATTCTGCTTCGAGCCACACGACCGGAAGAATATTTGAACAACTTCACATATAAAAGCCAACCAAAAATAAAACAGCAAAACATTTCAATGAATCTAATATTTTCTCATTTATTTAAGACTCAAAATAAATACTCAAATTCATTTTACAACGTAAGCGTCTTCATGAAACTGTACAAGGAGTGCATTTTTCTCTAAAGAGAATAGCTGAACGTAAATTTCAATAACCACATTAGATTAACTTTGTTACTATTTATTTTTAAGATTCAGCTAAATCATTCGTTACAAAATTTCCATGGCGTAATTCTGACGGGATATTAATTCGTAACTTGAGTAATTAAAATATTGGTATGATAGTCATTCTGTCTTAACATTGTTCATTAGAAAGTTAAAGTACACTCCCATATTTAAAATTACCTCTCACAAAAAAATAATTGGTTTATTAGGAAAGAAATAAAATATGCACAGCCAAAGAGAACGTTAAATGTAGTTAGAAAAACCACTTGAAGTAAAACTGAAGTACTTCATTCATGCGCTATCATAAAACGAGCTTTACAGACAACTTACACTTGTGTGTCAAATAAAACTTAAGCTCTTTTCGCCGTCTTCAAAACGGCAGATGTAGCACGACCGTTTGAATGACACGACTGCTTGTTAACCTTAATTTACCCAATGGTTGGGTTAGAAAACTAAACTTTGCGAGTCAGTTTAATGTGCGGAGGATATTATTCACTTTCACAGTCTAGTGCCAACCGACAAGAAATCGGTGGCGGACCAACGAAGAAATAAATGCGAGGAAAACGATAAATGTTATTCCATTAAAAAATAAATTTCATTGAAAGAAGATTTTACAAGCTCTCCTGATATATTTTTTATGGGAAAAGGAACATTAAATAGGACGACCTGGATGTTTTAGGTGAATCTAATGGTGACGAATTATAAGGTAAGGTAAGGTGACTTATTATATAATTTCTAAGGTTCACAAGAATGTTCTCATTCATCTAATAGTTGCCGTTACCATTCTACATCTACATAAATACCCTGCAAGCCGCCTTTCGGCGTGTGGCAGGGGGTGAAAACACCGGGCGTTCGGGCTATTTTTTTAGCCTATTATTATCATGTATACTTCACGGAAAGAATGAATGACGACTCGTCCTAGCATCTATTTCTCTTATTTTGCGCTGATTGTCGATTGACTCAATCCTCATTCAGTGTCGAAAGGAGTTGCCATTTAGTGATTTCGTATGAACACCTTCAGGACGATAAAAATACGCGAAACAGCTGAAAACTAACCTTCATCGTAACAAAGCTCTATTTATGTGAACTCAGACCAATTTTCACCCTTTTTATCTCTTAAAATTTTTCAATAGCTGCATTCATCTTCCCTTGAGTTGAACAGTGCGTCACTTGATCAAGAAATGGTAAAACAACTCGAATACCAAACCAAGAAGAGAATTAATTACATTCCGACGAATGGAAGCGTCAGGTAATTTCTCCTCAACCACGCAACGACTGTCAGTAAACGCGAAACAATTCAATGTACACGGTAGCAAAACACGAGGAAAATTCCAACATTACACGAAATCGAAATGTATGCTTTATAAATCCAATAACGTATCTTCGCATTGAAATTCCCGCAAGCGAGGAAAATTCCCCAAAACCCACGTAATGATCCCGGAAATGAATCTACCGTTGGTAGCGTTCGGGAAAATTTTCCACTCAAACTGCAAAATTCCTCAGATATTAGAACGCAACGAAAAGCTCCCTATTTCAAAGATAGATTTCTCGCATCAAAACTTTAAGATCCCCTTTTCACGAGACGAGAGAGCACTTTATCAGTTTTTCCGATAAAAGCACAGCAGGTGGGCAGAATTAATCAAGCTCTCTTTCTGAACGAATTTCATCATTCTCAGAACTTTCCTTAAGGTAAAGTGTTTAGCTAATGGAACGAAATGAAGGACTATTTTACCAGTTCAAAGAAGCAAGGCAATGAAATTTTTAGATTAAACGAGGCTGAAAACTCAAGAGGAAAAAGAAGTTTTCTGGTGGAAAGAAACGAAAATATCGCAAGCTCCACAGATCCCTCCCATTGCTACGTAAGATTGTGAGAAGCAAAAATATACCACTTTAGGTGGGAACAAAGGAAACCTTTCCACAAAAGAAGCATTACATAAATTAGGTACGATAGTCAAGCAAAATAATTTCGCTAAAACTTTACACTACCTATATCATGATGAATAATCTGTTTCATGAAATCGCTACAACGGAAAACAGTCTAAGAATCTCTACTTATTCACATTTAGATTTTCCTCTCAATCCAACGATAATACTTAAAAAGAAAAGGACGAAGAAAAAAGCTTTGGCCTTTGATATCATTCGGAATTTCTGGCAAATCGAAACGGGAGTGGTCATAAAAATAAAATTTCAAATTTCAAAGAACTATCTTCCTTAAAAATGAAGGCAACAAAACCGGTGTAAGCATTCGTTAAAAGCATGCGAGTCGTATACTTTAATTTCCCAATAAATACATCACTCATATGAATCAAGATAAAGGTGGGGCTCCACGAAACATTTCCTATTGCAATGCTATGATCCAAATTTCAACAACTTTTTGCGAAAAATAGCACTAACATCATACTATGGAAAATACAATATTCCTCGAAAAATAAATTTTTTAACGTCTCTTTCAAATGACGTAGAACACCTAAATAACACTGACGTGTGGGTTTTCTCTTAATCTCGAATCCCTCATCGACAAAAGAATTAAAGAATGGAGGATCGCAACAAAGAAATTTTATTTCAGATTTGCATACGTTTCCTCGCATTTTAAAGGAAACGTCTTTTGCATCTCGGAGGTAAACCAAAGCTCCACCTTGGCTTCCGACCGGGAAACATTAAGTTCCCTGGGCACGAGCCAGGAAGGTATAACGTCGGTCCTTTTAAAATCCTTCCGCCGTATACTTGGAAAAGCGTCGCTCGAAGAGAACAAGCATCGGTCGTCAAGGCGACAGGTAAACCGCCAAGCAGCATCCACTTCAGTCCCGAGCAGATTTAATCCATCAACTTCTCATGGACCCTTCTCGGATCGTAAATTTCCCAACTCTGGCGAGAAATTCCGCGCAGGCGAAAAATAATTCGTAAACATCCATTACTAACTTAACTCGAAGAAAAATGGGAGGGAAAACTCGCCAAGTTATCCACATCCCGAGGCAATAACCAAAACGGGATTCGCAGAACTGAAAGTTTTATCATCCGTAAGTGAAGTGGATCGATGTTTCGAAATGCTCGCTCTGCATATGGTCCTATATATATATGGTAACATTTCTGGATGTTTTTAAAGGCGGTATAACATGATTGATTAAACAATTACGTCGACATATACCCAGATCTGACTCTAGTCAACTCTGGTTTATGGCAAGGCAATCATGAGCATCGATGAGTTTCTTATACGTATATTACAGTGTCTTTCTTAAAAAGATATCTTATTTCTTTAATTATTTGTTTTATACTTTAAACTCTAGACGACTTAGATGGATGAGGAAAATTTAAATTCCTAATGTTGGACAAATAAAGCCGTTCTATACTATACTATATCTAATATCAGGTCGTCGGGTCTATACGATAGTATAGCTAATATCATAAATCAATTTTCAACGAATATCATAATTAACAAAATTAATATTTTGTGATTATCCGAGCAATCTATGTTCAATTTCAAGCGAAGTTTTAGAAACTAAGTTCGACCAGAGGTAGGTACAAGAAATAAGAATCATCACAAACAATTATATTAATTCAGTAAATGTTTAAAGAATTATTCCAGCCTCTTATGATGTTAATTACATAACTGTTATATTTTAAAATTAATAAGATTATAAAGAATTCCAATGTTTCAATGATGTTGACGATGACTGAAGATTTCATCTCTCAAAATCTTAAAATAAGTTGCTACGGTTTTAACTTTCTTTCAGCCCTCTCACTATTGTAATCCAGCACTTAATCAACCGAATACGCTCAAGTATTCCAATAAAAGGTTCAAGAATTTATGCAATTCCTTTCTTCCTTACCAGCCTTCATCTCCACCCTTACCCGTTTTCCATGTAATTTCTTTCTATTGTAAATAAATATTCTTCCTTATAAAGTTCACAAAACATATTCCAACTTCGGTATATTTACACCTTACTGTCTGCAAGAGATTTTCCTCATCAAATCCTCATGACTTTTCCTCTTCTTAACAAGCTGAAGATCCTAACGTAGGGGATTAAAATCATTGATACAATTTAAGGATACTCAATTACATAAGGCGACTCCTCGCGATTAAAAATTGAACGTTATCCTTGCTAAACAACCTGACTCTCAAGACATTACTGAAGGGGAGGGGGAACCAAATTAAGCATAAATCCGCGAAAAGGTACTCGGGAATAAGAAAATCAAAACCACACAGTAACTCCAACCCGCCCCAGGGCGCGAGGATCGCGAAGATATAGACACAACCACGTAAAAATCCAACAAAAAACCAAGACCTCCGAAGCGAGTCAACTACGGAGAAAACAACGCTTATAGACAAAGAGAGAGAAGGAGGTAAAAAAAAGTCCGCCCTCCCGCACGTCCGTGAGGAGTGGGTTTCCGTGCCACCCGTCTCATTAAGGAACATCTTCATGCTTTACGGCACCTTGGACGATGTAAATCACGTGCATAATCTCCGGGTCATTACGGGGCGGTAGAGAAGAGAGATTAGCTGGAGGAATGGAGGGATGAGAACACAAGTGGGAAAGGGAGTGAGGAAGAGATGGGGAAACCTCTTCACAGGAGAGATCAGACTGCTACCGGCCGGGAGGCGGGGGGAGGCGTTCCGAAGGCCGCCTACTCGGCGGACCTGCCTCCCACGCCCGTGTGGAGAAGCTACCTTCACGGCAGGCTACCATCTTGTCGAGGTGGGAAGATCTGATTGTGTGACAAAGGGACTGCGCCAGCTCCTCCTACACTCCTTAGTGCCAACTCGAGTCCGTTGCTTTTCATGCCTCTCCTGTTTCCCTTCTTTAAGAGGTAATGGAGAACTTGAGAATGGGTGAAGAGGAGAGAGGTTCTGTCTGGATGAGAAAGAATCCCTTGCAGATAGCACGTACGATGAACCCGAGAGAAGAAGGTAACTGGAGATGATATGTAACTCCGTGAAGACTGTTAAAGTGGACAATATTGGCATCTGCCCCTCTTTCTTTCTCTTGGGTGAGAAGCCGAAGAAAGGGCTCCGCAACAGACTGACGAGAATGAGTATCAAAAGAAATCTTTTGGTTTATAATAGTTTTTGTTAATATGTTAATAAAAACTTGCCCACTTTGACTAAAGGTTACATTGGAACCAGCTTTAAATCAAAAAGTATTGCTGTTGCATTTCATTATTTGCACTTTAGAACCTAAGTTGGAAAACAATTTTTTAAATTTTAATTAAAAAAAAAACACGAATATTTTCTTAATTAAGTATAGAAATTAATAAAAAATAAAAGATTGATAAATATTACGACAGAATTAAAATAATACTTTAAACCACATTTTCAGTAACTCATATACCATTATCATTAAAACTTTTACTAACGAAACAAAACTTTTTGATAGGCAACCTCTTTTTTCAAAGAGAAGCAACAAGAAGTCTAAGTTTGACCTACATTTCACCGAATCCGTACATATGATTGCAATCATAATTTAGACTTAACTTAGAAAAGTGTATCTGACCTATGAGAAAGGTACACTCCTCAATAAAATTAGTAAGAGTAACATGTAAGTCCGAGTAACGAGGAAAGTGCAGCAATCGTGACGACTAAATGACAAAATTTTTGAAAGAAAGAAGATTATCTTGTAAAGTTGACGTATAGAAAGATATCTATATGCAAATGCCAGGAATATTAGCGCCTTATGGAGCATTTTATAAACCTATAAAGTAATATTTCTCTGAAGAAACTCAAAGCTTCGAGAATGTATCCTCTAATTGTTTCCGAACCCTTCTACTTAGCCTAAAAAGAAACATATCCTGCATACCCTTTTTGCAAAGGAATTTTCCATCTCAAGGATTCCACGATAAAAAACTATTCTGAATTATTTCCCGCCTTCCACCAACCATTAGCAACTACCCTCAGCGCCGCCACCGACGAAGAAAGGAAACGAACACCGATACGTCCTTACATTCGAATACATACATAAAGAGAAGATAATTTAAGAGCCCTTCCTCGTATATATGTTTGCAGCGTCGGTTAATTGGGGCCGTAAAATATGGAGAGAGAAGGGCGTAAAGGGGAATAAAAAATAACTTACTGGCAGCGGTCGGGAGATTATGACTTCCGGAAATTAAAACCGAGCGTCTTCTGAGGATTAGGCCTACTCTAAATAACAAGTGGAACGAAATTTTATTTTGTTTTAATGAACAGCGCGTTAATGAGAGACCCCTGACGTGATGAAGAGGAGTTTAGGAGAGACGGAACTGTTTAAAGGTTCGTTTTCTTATTTTTGTAATGTCTCTAAAAGAATCGCGCGGGAATCTAGAGGGAACTTCGAGCTATATCTTTTTCATTGGGAATAAGAATCAGATTAGGAGAAACATTCAGAAAGTATCCACCACCAACTCGCTGAAGGAGACAAACTTACTTCGTATGCTTACTTCGAACTTCCTTATGTTGCAGCGTAACTTTCAAATGTATAAGTCCCTCGTTTTAAGAGAATCCGTTCTACAGAGTCCATCGTATTATGAAATTACCGTATTGTGAACCAAGTATCACACCTTATGCTGGTAATTCGTTCCAAGTCAATATTTTTTATTTAAAATGGTTAAAAATTCATTAGCGCCGGGTCATTGTCTGAGTACCTGCCTGTAACTAAAAAACAGAACATTGGAAATATTCGTATATGGTAACTCCAGTCACATATCGTAACATGAAGAATAATCTCCTAATAAACGTACATGTTAATGTGATTTCATCGTATTGCGATGAAACTCGTAGAAATCGGTGGTCTTCTGTGTATAGAATAGTTTTGATACGGGCAGTTGAGGTATAATATATATAGCTGAATTATTAATTTTCTGATACTCGTTATTACAACACCGCCTTATATTCTTTCAAAAACTTTAACCTATACCTTATTCTCCCTTTGAGTACGAAACTCTGCTCTGAAATCAGTCCTCATTAAACAACCTTGGACTGCATTTACACCCCAACGCAAATCGCGTCCCACCCTCATTCTTGCGTCAGCGTCACTCCTCAGAACCTCGGAAATTCCAATGTCTTCCCGGTGTTCCACGAGGACAGAGAAATATCACCAAAATAGAAATTTCCGAACAAAAAAAAAGTTGAAAATCTACACCCTCGGAGAAAAGACGGATGTGAGGTTATACTTTCAACTTCCTCTTCAACCCATTCCAATTTGCTCCGCATTACACCCACGCCCGCAAATAAAAATGGCAAAGTATAGAATTACCCCTCCCTTCTCTAAAAATGCTCCCCCTCAAAACGTCAACCCTCTTCGTGACGAAAAGCATTAATTCGCCCTGCTTTTGAGAAAACACCCTCCCTTCCTGAACTCCTACACTCCCATCCTCTCTATTTCGAGCCTTTTATTCGTCCCCCACTCGCAAGCGAAGAAGCTATTTCCACATACACCCGCGTACTTTTCGCTCCGAAAAACCTCGCCGTCTTTCGCGGTTGCCAACTTATAAAAAGAACATTCAGGGAGTACTTACCTTGGTGTTTCACAAATAGAATGTCATAAAAGAGAGATATTTATGCCGTAATAAACGTTGATGCGAGAGAACATTCTCCACAAAAAGTATTCTTGAGTATTCTGTAAGGGACTGTTACAACTAGAGAAGCATTGAAGTATCAATGATACACAAGTGAAGAAGAACCCAATTCATTGTATAAATTATCACAGCATTAACTAAAGAATTGCTCTCGTAGAAGATCCATTTGCAAAGAAAGTCAGTTTAGTTTAAATCTTAAAAACTGCTGGCACCACGGGTAATAAACCACAAAAAAATGATAAACCATAAGAATAAAAAAATGTAAATAATAAGTTAGTATTAATTTAAGATGAAAGCGACTGCTGATAGCAGATTACAATCAGCAGAATAACTCACCAGAACCGATTTTTGATGGTTCTGGGGTGATATTTTGCTAGTATTAATTCAATTAATCGTGATAATTACTGAATTTTAACGGCATAGCCATACCTCCATGAGGACACACACCCTTGCTGCAGATAACATCTCCAAGATCAACGGTGGATACCGAGGGGAACGTCCTCTCGTAGTGGCTTTTCAAAACAAGTAATTTGTTTAGGGGTATTATCACAACGTGTTCAAACTAAAAAGTCGAAGAACTGTGTTTTTACTATCACTACATCTATTATATTTTCTATAATAAAGTGGCTTTTAAGGAGAGAAGTCAGTTTTTTCTTTGAACTAGTTTTACATATAATTCAAAATACGGTTATAGACATTTCTCGAGTATTTTTTGAACCACCGAGCCATGGTATAGACGGAATACGTAATGAAAAATATGATCTATTATTGGTTTACTAATATAAAACCCGTAACAATCTACGGATAAAATTTTTGTCCCACAACCAAGAACTATACAAGATTCCTACCACAACTACAAAAAAAATAAGAATATCGATGGTATACATTCGCCTTTACGCAAACGATAAAAAATGTTTCCTAGGAAGTTTTTAAACTCCTGCTGCTAAAAGGGGTGAGAGAACCGAATTCACGCGACAATGAGACCAACCGAAAGATTCTAAATGGCTTACGTGTCGTGAGCACACCCTATGCAAATCAAAACTATCAAACAAATGAAGTTCTAATCCCCAATTACATCGCGTGTTCGGAAAATTCCGGGAGATTACGCCCCAAACCGTTAGTGTTGGCAACTCTTAAGCCTTGATGTCCCCACACCATTTAAACACCCCCTCTAAAGAACGGAAGTATAAAAGAAAAAGAAAGAGAAAATGGGATGAGGGCGAAAGAGAGAAATAAAGGGAGGAAATGAGGGGGACGAAGGTATACGGAGTTTGGTGAAGGGGAGGACTGTTCGAAAACACACCCGGAATTCCGATGGAGGATAATGAAAAAGTTACGGAGATAAGGGGAAGGATGATAGGGGGGAACGAATAAAGAAGAAATACAGGAAGGGAAGGAGAGAACGGAGAAGAAATAGGAAAGAGATAGGATAGAAAAAGTTGATGTAAATTGAAATCAAAAAATACGGAGAATCATGAGGAAATACGAGCGTAGGGAAAAAGGAAGATTGTGTTGAAAATACTGGGAGTTGGAAAATATGTAGCGAGAAAACATTCGAAAGGTACATAAATGTTTACCACAAATAAAAAAGAGTAGAAATACCAATCGAGTCTACAGAAAGACAATATAACAAAGAAGAGAAGAATACACTAAAAAAGATGAAGAATGAAATTAATAGCCATTGTAGTACAAAACGGAAATGGAAAGCTATACCAATGAAAGCATTCAATTACCAATGAAATAATAAAGATCAAATAACAGTAATAAGCGGATTAAGATAAGTAATTAATGGCCAATGAAAATTAATTGATTTCACCTTAAAAATAAAAAAGAAATCCAATTGAATGCCATAAATAAAAAATGTACTATAAAATGAACGCTTGCTTTTATTTCTGGGAAATTTAACTCGCGGGTTCAAAAAAAATCAATCGATATAGAAAAGATTTAATAAAATAAAAAATAATAATATTCTGAAATTAAAGGAAGCTGCAACCTAGGAGAAACCGGATACATTATATTTTAATAAATCCTTAAAAAAAATCGCGAAATAATCTACTTTAAATCGATCTCGGTTGGAGGGTAGCTTCCATTGACTGTGAGATTATAAACCGAAATAGGATGATAAAGAAGTATAGGGGGGGGTGAAAAGTCATGGTAGGGAAGAGGGATGAAAGAGAAGACGAAAAATCAAGCAAAGGATGGAGAAAAATCATCAGCGGAAACATAGAACTACGAATCCGAAAGAAGAGAAGGAACGGAAAGTCGGGAGGGGAAATTAAAAAAGGTCGAGAAGTTAAAGGGACGGAGAAATGGGGGAAACTAAATGAAACGACGGCAAATGGTAATTTTCGGATGGAGTGAGAGGGTCTAAAGGGTAAACGGGTTAGGGTAAAAAGTAGAAAAAAGAGAGCGTGCAGATGGGAATTTATGGGAACTGGACGAACGAGATAGTGAATATACGAAAAAGGAGAACCTAGAATGGAAAAGAGATGGATTAGAAGGCTTAAAAGTGCAGATAAAGGGATATTAAAAGGAAAAGAAACGATAGGAAGCTATTGCAAGCGAATGAAATATACATGGAAATAGATAAATCGTTATACAATAATAATAGAGGGAAAGATGACGAGCCTGACGGAGAAAGAATATTTCAGATCACTGGTTGACTTAGATAACAATGTCTTCTCAATAAGTGACATCACTAAGAAAGACATGTAATAATAAGATGGATTAACAGAAACTACAATGCAAAATACTAGGGCTTAAATGAAGGTCATGTCGAAAATCGGCAAACAAGCAATAAATATAAATATGGCTTATAAAAAGTATGACGCGACTATACGCGCATTTAACTTTGAGAAAACTATCTCAACCAACAAAATGTATACTCTAATGTGATGAATTTAATTAAGACAGTATTAAAAACGAATTAAAACTTCCCCAAAAAAGTCTTCCTTATAAAGATGCAATAAGCACCTTAGCCGCATGAATAAAATCCCGTTAAGAAAAAATGCAAATTATTTAAACTATCTCGTGAGTGTGAAACATGAGAAATCAAGTTACATAGGAGAGAAAAATCCAAACGGAAACTACTGGGGAGAGGGAAGGAAACGTGAAAAGGGGAAAAGATAAAGACATGACATAGAAAACAGGAAACAAGAGAGGCCGGAATACGTGCGCGTCATTAAAGAGATTCCGTCCCGTTAACTTTTCCAAAGACTACTTGGAAAATAAAATTATTCCGTAATCCTCTTACCTTCTTAAAGTGCTGTGAAACCGTACAATATACACGGAGGCGATGGTTTGAGTGGGGCCCGTT
Source organism: Ladona fulva (assembly GCA_000376725.2). Lineage (NCBI taxonomy): Eukaryota > Metazoa > Arthropoda > Insecta > Odonata > Libellulidae > Ladona > Ladona fulva. The sequence continues at coordinate 79,642 of KZ308210.1, read as the reverse complement.
AACGTATTAAGAGTACATGAGGCAAATTTTTTCGAGTTCGTGAACTGATACCTCCTTTACTTAAACGAGATGAGTGCCCACCAAGTGAGAAAATACCGCATATTTTCCTTCCTTAAAGACCGAGCTCGCTATTGATTCGCAATAATTTACTTATGGAGACTGACTGCTTTAGCTACGATTTTCCGATTATATGAACTCAAGCAAGGAATAAACGTGGCGGGCATTAACTGACATGTCCTGATTGTAAGTAATAATAATAATAAACCGCCTTTATTGAAGAGCGAGAATGAGACTTCCTAGTCCCTTCTTAAATCTAACCCTTAAGTAAGTGAAACAGTGACTGCAATTGTAGAATAAAAATGGCGTAATCAACATTACATAAGCCTGTTAACTGTTCAGGCTGAATGCCATTTTGACCCTTAATGCCTCCACCATTAGCTACTAAAAGCATAGGTGAGGGAATGAGGCTTACATGGCAAGATGAGGAGTGAGGTAATTTTCCACTACTTTCCAGGCCATGTTACCATCGTCGTATCTGCGATACCAAGGTGGAGTGACAACACATCTAAAGGCGAAATTCGAGAAGCTATTATTCGAATTCTTAAAGTTTAGTACTGGCAAAATAATCTTAGAAAAACTTCCGACGGAAAAATAATCGTCCCATTATTACTCGAGGATTTCCATAGAAATTTACTTCAACTCTAACCACGAAGTATAATACCACAAATATTTCAATTTAAGTAAATTCACATAATCCAACCAATATTCATAGATAAATATAAAAAGGCTACATTCTCAACGATAACATTTCAAAAGTTTTAGGAAGAATTGTATATTTTCAAGAATGTTAATCTGAGTCAAACGAGAAACAATTTCGTTAGCAGTTCACAAAATCATAACGCCGTGGATCCAAATCCATAAACAAATGAAAAGTAATATAGCAGCAAATATCAAAGCAACTCTCAGCAATACTTTTCGTGGCATGATACACAAATATAAAACACGCACATCTGAAATTCACGTAAAAGGTTTCCTTGGTGATGTTAAACCAGATTTCATAAGTCGACTGCCATTGGTACGACCTGAAATCACATTATCCCTCCGTAGCAGAGCGTGCGTTTAAATTATTCAGCTTCCGCCGAATGAAAAAGTACCTCTCACACGCCAATCGTGCCTCTTTGGACAGTGTCACCGAGATAGCCTTCAAATCGAACGCACCGAACTTCATGCAGTTCCACCGAACGTGCATGTGAATAAATTTTCACCTCTCGGAGCAATTCACACAAATAGCGATCCCAAACGTAAATTAATTTACTCAGATTTTAGTCCATCATTATGAATAGTAACTTCGGAAGCAACTCAAAGATTTCCATTCAAAATTTCATACGATTACCCCAGAACAGTTCTGCACAGCTTCTATACAAAATGTAAAGCATTTACCTTGAAATATACTTGCTACCTTGGGGTCGATATTTACAAGAGTGGAACTCGAAATCGGAGACAGGAATGGCCGTTAAACAAAAAGTATAAAATAAGACTATCGAAAGTCTGTTTTGCTATAATAGATTTTAAATTATAAGAATAAAATATGACTACAATATGTATGGTACGAGCATAAAATTCCAGTTTACTCTAATACTGCAATTAGTATGAATCATCTACAACTGTTTATATCATTAGTTCTGTATCACTTTAATTAAAGGACTAGGAGCCATACTTTTTGTAAGTGGAGCATACGCAGTGTTTCATGCGCTAACTTATTTGACGCCGTAACCATCCAATAGGAGACACATCCGTTTAATATACAGAAAATAATATTTTTTCTATAGAGGGAATTTCATGCTTTTTCAACGGTTCCTTTACCCCATTTCCCTTTCGACTCTGTTTTTAGACTGTTATTTTCAAAATAAACATCCTAAAATATTCAATCCGTTACAGTGTTGATCTGACATAATTCCTGGCTTTTATTCACTGTTTCTGCAACAGATTGAGGATATTTTCTCGCAAATCAAATCTTTTTTTGCCACTTTCTGCTTCGTAGGTTTCATTGTCGGGCCGGCTCTGGCTTCGTACCTGACAACAAAAGACCGTTTGTGACTTCATTCATCGCCATTTGAAGCGAAGACCGGTTAAAGAAAACAAGATGACGGTAAAATGAACTTGAAATGAGAAAAACAGGAATCTAAATCGGAGATTATACTTCCCGTAAATAATTCAAACGCACAGCACGTGCAACTTACACGGCCATAGTACTCGCGACTGATTGCGCCAGCATCGCAAAATTTAATTTCGCTTCGGTCGGCAAATAATCCTTGCCCGTTCGATCTCTCACGCATTAACACAATCGGTTTGCCGGCATTCAATAGCGGGAACCTTAAAATATTTGTCTTCGGGATTAGTCCAAGTATAATCGCGGAAGACTGGCGGACTACTATTTCCCCTTCAACCCTTTCCAAGCGCTTCCATCAGAGATAAGCCTATTCTGCCATTCAGAACCCCTCCCTCTGCGGAAGCAGGAAGAGGACAAACAGAAAGAGAGAATCATGGGAAGGGAGGGGCAAGAGGGTAGCGAGAACTGCCTATGCACATATCGTCAGCAATTATCCAAGCGGACTAAACCAGGCAAATCCTCGACTCCCAGAAGGGATGACCCGGATGCAGAGCGGAGGAAGGGTTGATGCTGTAATGAATACTGCGATGATAGAGAAGATTTCTTCGCCGAAAAGACAAACAGCAATACGAATGGAAATGGAAAACACCGCGACTATGCAACTACTAATCTTTGGGCCAATTTGAGGGCATATGGTAAAATCGTATCAAGCAATTAATCCGAATAGTTCTACTCCGAACACTGCTTAACACACAAAGTAATTCTAACCGCAGCCATTTCGTTGACGTGGCAATAAGGGAGGCGAATTCCTGTGGAGAAAATCATTGGAGACTAAATTCAACAGAGAGCGGAAAGCTAGGTAAATTTCACCTCACAAAAATCCCGCCCGTGTATTTACCTAAACAAATAATTACTTTAGCACCGCGAGATTATAATTATAATTGAATCATCGCTGCATTTCCCTCAGGTTCGACAAAAAGATACCTGATTAAACAATGACATTCGATTAGATCGTAATTAGATAAATTTACATAATTACGGAAAACAGAGACCAAATTGAAGCAACGTTATCGAGTTATTATCGAAATATCACAGGCTAAGAACTCTCCATTTTAACTATCACACACTAATGACAAACATTCGAATTAAATTGAAAAGTTAAAATGAAAACTGGTACAGAAATAAACAGGCATTGAAAAAATAGTCAATGTAAAGGTAATTAATAATCAAAGAGATAGGGTAAAATAGGTTAAGGAATTATAATACTGATATAAGAATTAAAATTCCGAAAAGAAAGAGTGCATTTAAAATATTGATAGGAAACCTTTTAAGGAATTTTTTTGGTGAATTTAAAGTACGGCTAGAAGAAGAAGAAAACGAAACATTTCAAATGTTCCTGGCCGTAATTAGTGGACCGACATAATGTAATAATGAAAGAAAACTTTAATTATATTCCTGTGGAAATTACAAATTTTTTTCATTATTTCCTTCTGAACAACAGTAAGCATTTAAGTAGAAAAAAAACCAACGTCTGAGCAGAAACTCCTAGAAAAGGTTTCAACTCCATGTATCTTTCCAACCGATCACCAAAACGTAAGCATTTCCTCCAGAGAACTTATACACAACGGAATGAAGAAATCATCTGGGCGGACAATATCCTCCAACCATCTAATTCCCCAAAGAAGAGACACCCGCTTCTCCCACTCCATCAAACAGGGGACGGCGACGCAGAAAAATACCGCCCGTGTATTAAGCGAACAAGTCAGCTGGGCGATAACTTCGACCCGGGTATCATAGCAACCACGTCTCTTGGGGGTCGCAATTACAGCGATGCCAACCTACGTTTCCCGTTACGGCCGATTCCGAAGGTTGAACCACACCCCACCACGCAAACACCCCCGCACCAAATACACCCACCGCCGCTCACACAGTGTGAGTGAGACACTGGACGACAGATAGCCGATATGAGACGCGACTAAGTAATTTGATTATTTCCAGGAGACGAGGTTCTCTCTCTTGTGGCCTCTGCAGTGCATGTACGCCACACCCCGACGTCCTCCGAGGAAAGGCAGCTTGGCGAAGAGCGGTAGCGTGGGCGGCGGGAAAAGTCTTCAGCCGTGTTTATAGTTAACGACGCTTTGATAATAGAGAGACGCTTTCCTACCATCCTTTGAGGCTGTTTTGTCTGTCGCGAGAGTAAGGAAGACAAGTTCAGCAGATGTCCATCGAGATTAGAAGGCCTAACTCACGGATGTTTCAACGAATCTTTAGGAAATTTAATGAAATGATTTCACTATTAAATCTTTCAACCAAAGTGTAGGAAATTCAAGACAGTAAAGGAGATAAGCATTCTCCTGGGAAGCAACTGACCTCAATTCGAATCCGAGTTTTAGCAGACTTTTTAACCCCAGTATATCCTATAAAGTTGGACTGTCGCTGCAGTGCATCCAAACAACTTTCCTTCTCAGAGAACAAACGAATAAATTCAAAATTCGAAGCACAATAAACCATTTATTTATAAGATACCATAAGAAAACTTAAGGATAGAGGAAAGAAAACTACCGTATTTTCCGGCGTATAAGACGACTGGGCGTATAAGACGACCCTCAACTTTTCCATTTAAAATATAGAATTTGTGCTATACTCTCCGTATAAGACTACCCCTTTTCCAACGTACACTACCGGTAAATAAAAAAACATCAGATTTGATTTCAATATAGAAATTTTTAATTAAAATGCTTATGACATCATGGTACTTAGCATGAAGTGTTTGTTCAGTGCGGCCACCTCTCCTCCGTCCCTCTCTCCTCCTTGCTGCCATATTCCCGGCGTATAAGACGACCCCCGACTTTTAAGAATGATATCAGGTGCTAGAAAGTCGTCTTATACGCCGGAAAATACGGTACTTTCAGAAAGTTAGTTTTCAGTAAGTTTACAACGAAATCTTACCGAACGATAGAGCATCTCGGATAATTACGTGTTTCTAGAAAGTAAAAATATAACTTTCAATAAACAGTAGAGAACAATAAATTCATGATTATATTGGACGCCGCGATCACAAATCAAAAATAAAGGAACGGGAACAGAAAACCGATGTGGCAAAGTATTAATTTATCAATAGAGGCATAAGGGAATGGAATGCTTTACCTGGAGAACTTCTCATTCCAATACCGACAAATTCTAAACATTTCAAAACGTAGGTTATAAAATTTTAATTGTTTGTATTTATTACAGTCATTTATAAATTCATGTAAAGATTATTTATATTTTATATGTTTTCTATCATAATATACGAAATATACTGTAATTTAAATTTGATTGTATCTGCGTTCTAGGTGTTCTAATAACTCTATAATTATGTAATGATTATTAAGATCTGTACTGTCCACGGGAGGTTTTTGGTTGGGTTTTCCTTCCGTCTTTGGGCGAATGCCGGACAGATCTCAGTATTACTATTACTTTCCCTTGAGCGTGGCCAACTGGTCCACCGACAAAATTGCAACGTTTTGCCATTAAATAATCAATAAATAAGTAAATTCTCTCAGAATAGAGAGATTTAAATAAGAAGATATACATTAATCGAACTTTCAAGTTTCAACGGCTGTATTCTATATAATCCCTACAATAGACAGAGATACTTCTGGTCATATTTCCGAGGTCTCCTTTTTTTGTAATACATCCCATACAACACCGGCGGATAGCTGGATAGATATACGACTGGAAACGACGACCCTCTTTAGCTCGCGGCGTATCCGAAGGTGCAGCAACAACACGTAATCCGTTTCGAAATCCAGCAACCGTTGAAACAATATAAAATCGCATGCTTGGTCCTTGGAGATCCTACAAAAGCGCCCTCCATGAGGCGAAGTAACTACAGAGGACACTAGGCAGCTTTTGTTTCCCCCAACGGTCATCAATTTCGAGCACTGAAGGTTTTCGAAACTTCATCAAAGGCACGCCAATCGCACGGCGTTGGATAATGAGACGACAAGAAGAGTGCTACGAGCAGAAAACGGGGGGCGCCTTTTATCCACTTTCCGTAATTGCCCTTTCCACATCTCATGAGTTTCCTTCACATTCACCAGAGCGTGTTCTCGATGGGTGACAATGGCGAAACGCGAAAAAATTCCGCACGATTTTGAGAGCTGTTCCAAATGTCTCCGACACGTTTTAATGCAATGACACAGTATCGCGACAAAAAATTCGACCATTTCCTCAATCTCATAAAATGTTATCGAGCTATTGAATATGTACTTAATATTATTTTAACGATGTTCCCCACGAGCATCCATTTATAGGGCAATTGACAGAGGACGTGGAAATCCACAAAAATCTCCATTCCCTAATTAGGGAAATCCTGGATAGTCAGGATTCGAACCAGGGACGTCGGCATAAGAATCTGTAAGAAAATCATTCTGCCACCGAAGTCTGCAAACTATGCGAAATTTGGAAGCTATAAACGGGTCATATTGTTAATAAAGCCGAGGCTTTTTCACATGGAAAATCAATTTCTTGCCCTAGACGCCAATGAAAGATAAAAACGTTGGTAATGTAAACTCTCATCACATTACCGAACTTTTCTTTGGTAAATATACACTTTTATTTTAACTCAACAAAAATATCACTTCTTTGTAAATATATGCGTGAAGAAGAATCTCTTACAAACATGTAAACAAACTCCCATGACAACATATTGTACGACTTTTAATGTAACAAAATATAAGGTAAGCCTCGCCATAAAATTCGACTTTACAAAAGTTAAAATTACTGTTAACAATCATAAGCAATAGCGTTAATAACTTCCAAGTCGTCGCTGACACTCCTCGTTCCATTCCGATAAATGAAATTTATTGCTTCCAGCGTCCTAAGATTGTGAAAGAAAATTTCGCGCCTATAATCGACAGCGTATTTTTAACCCACTACATCCACGATAACGAAGCCATTGACCATCTTTCCCCCACTCCGCTACATCCTCTTCAGACTTCGCAACGACTTTCATGAAAACATAACCAAAGCACATTGATGGCCATAACCAAAGATTTTAGCATTCTCTTGTATTTGTTTGCCGTTTTCGAGCAACTTACCTCCATAATTCTCTTAACACTTTCTTCTCGCTTCCCTTGGCGATTTATTTACCGAAGAAATTACAGCAGCGATATAGATTCGCGTCGTTCGTTTTCGGCTGAATATTTCATTCCCTCTTCCATTTCTCAGTCGAGAACTCAAACAAAGGCCTCTTTCAACTGGAAGAGGACTTTGACGATTTTTTACTTCATCTATCATCGTACAAAGATTGCACTTGATAGAGGCGGATCGATCTATCCCTTTATGAGTAAATCCCTTTCATTCGGAATTAATTCCCAATAAACACTTGGCGACTGAAACCGTTTAGATAAAGTGAGGACACAGAAAGAGGAGAGAGTAAAAAAATCCAGAATTATATTTCCTAAAGCAGACACACAGTCCATATCTCTTTCACTACTTAACACTGTAACAGTCAAGCTAATATTTTCTGCGAGGCCATTATAACATCTACATTAGTACCCTGCAAGCCGCCTTTCGGCGTGTGGCAGGGGGTTATAATGCAAGAATCATCATATAACTTGGCAAAACAGCAGCTCAAGTGCACGATAACAATAAAATACTTAAACTTGCAAAAATACCATCAACAAAAAACTTCAGCTTACAGGGAGGGAAAAAATATAAAGAGTTATACTGACTTGAGATTATTTGTTCATTTTTTCCACACCAATCTCTTACAAAAGAGCATACGACTCACTCCGTGAACCTTTAAGCAGAAGTTATACATATTACAATAACATCCTGTTCTTCATTGCTGGATTAACACCACCGACTTTAGCAAAACTTTTCACTAAATCGACAGCACTACGACGCCAAGAACATAACTTGATATGTCTACTGGGGCTTCTATACATCAACGGGTTATTTAACTCTTCGAAAAGACCATCAAAACAACCATCAAAACCTCCCATGATGCAAAAGAACCCATTTCCCTGACCACCAAAGGAGAAGACAACCCAGACCATGTTCTCGATCACGTTTTTTTGCCACCTTTTCCTTTACGAGACCAATTCTTTTCTATAACCAATTCCCACTTCACCCTCCGCAGACACATCAATTCCCTTCAGACGTCGACGCAAACCTTTCCGGAGGCGACGCAACAATGCAAAGCACGTAAAGCGATTGTCGCCGGAACTCGCTGAGTGCGCTCCGAGCCCTATTACGAGTCCTTGTGGAACGCCCTCGTCCACTCCCACACCGCTTGCACGGACAACCTTCCCTTCTCTCACACCGTTCTACTTTATTCCTGCTACCACAAAATTCTTATTTTTAGGTCGAAAAGTGATCGAAAAGAAGATAACTAAGGAAGAGGACATAAGAAGGGCTATAGAGGAAGATGAATAAATGCAACGTGTTTAAATAAATCTCGAAAAGTAGTAATAACCTGACAGTAACATTATTCATTGGGTGTAATGAAGGATGGAAGCACATGGCACGCCCACCACGACAAAAATTGTTGTAATATATTCCTTTCTCTTTAATAATTTCAATCCGAGTGTAATCGTATTTAACTCTGTAAATATTTACGCAGAAACGTGATTCAAAGATGGTTTTAGAGTTCGGAAGTTCGCAGTTTCAGAAAAAATTTTCCTTTCCATGGATTGTAGGTAATTTTGCGTTTCTGCAAGACTCGCTTCAACAAACGATTATTAAAAACACGGAAACGCGCACTAATACCTCGTTAAAAGCATGCTGAAACGCTAACAACATAATTTATGAAATTCGTTGAATTAAGAATCATCCAACAAGGCTGCATTGTGAAGTATGTTCATTAAATTTTCTACATTTCCCATTGTATTCGGAGTTTGTTTAATAATTTCTATGACTATGATTTCTCTTGAATAAACCACCCATAATTTGTCTACGATTTACTGTTGGAATTGTGTTTTTAATGGAAAACAAAAAGTTAGTTCAGGTAAATCCACACGATTTCAAAACACCGTTCACGATTTTTCTGAAACGAAAGAAAACAAACAGCGGCAACATTTCTCCACATTTAGAAGCAAAAAAGTCTCTCTAAAAATAAACCCAAACCAGAAGTACGCGCTTAAAATTCGTTCACAACCTATCTACGTCCTCGTATATCCGCGAAGGATAGAGGAGCACAAAGCTAACTGGGAGAAAAAATATAAAAATAACATAAATCCCAATTTTCGGAGGAACTCGAGGCGGTGTTTACGACGCGACCGTAAACGAAAAATAAATTGGGAAGCCGTGGAGAAGGGGGACGGGGCAATTAAGTCAGTCGAAAACATTAAACACACAAAAGTGCGAGAAGAAGGGGTCCTCTGGGCAAAGAGGACGGTTTCTTAATAACAGAACACGTGCTCCCGTGAAGAAAAAGGAAGGAGTTTTCACGAGGTGCGGACAGCCTCAGACTCTCTACCTTACCGACATCATCAAGCCAATTAGATTATGACCCGCGTCTGCACCAACGTTGGCAGGGACGCCTGCGTTTTAATGCGCGCCGTTCGCACACATTGTGGAAAGCACTCCGCCTAAATAGAAAGACAAACACCGTTGTGCAGGCTTTCGTCACTTCATCATTAGGCTAGAGAGAGAGAGAGGACGCATGCATTAACCATTGCCTCTTTGAGACTTATTTTTATGCCGAGCTGGGGACGATAAACAAAAGGATGAGATTCAAATACGAGCCAACTGGATACTAAGACGGCTACAAAGAAGTCGGCGAGTTAAAAAAAAATTAGCACTGAAAAGTTACAAATTAACACTACTTACGGAAACTTTTGACGAAAAGATAATCACGCAATCTTGAATGGAAAATTCTTAGGTTATTCCAATCAATCACCTTACCTTAATCATTAAAAAAATTCATTCAGAAGACTAAGGGAAATAAACAATGACAATAATGGACGAAAACAAACAACCTCCTGACAAGTACCAATCCATTCCGAGGAGAGTAGGTTTTAAAAGGTAAGTTACAAAAGCTTAGCTACATAAATTACCCGGAAATATAAACAACAAACCCATAGCTCTGGAAAGCTATACCATCCTTTTCAACAAACCCATATTAAGAATTCCGTAATGGAAGATTAAGTAATAAAGGTAACTAATATAGTTCCATTTCAAATTAATGATAAAACGAATATCAAATAACTGTTGCAACTCCATGGAAACAATCGTCTATAACATTGTTAAGATATTAATGATTAAATTCAACTACGAAGACAGCGGCAATTGCTGCCACATTGAGGCCACGTATCTGAGCCCGATGCATCATTAATTTCAGAAAATAAAATAAACAAACACCATCACTTAGCGACAAAGTGGGGCAGTAAGTGGCCGCCAGCAGACAAAACAAAAATCTTCGCAGGATTATCATTTAATCAATCTTATAAATCTCGTCTGGCTCACACAGCCATATTTTCAAGATATTATCGCCAGAAAATCACGCACTTCCTCAATTATCCCGCCAAATTTACTCCCAAAATGGTATTTTCGCTCGGAAATATCCCGGCTTAATTCGCATCGGAAAATCCTTTATAGAGCTGCCTAAAAACTTGCCACACCGTCGTCGATATCGAAATTCTTTATCTTTTTATTACCATAGAGGATAGCCTGAATTCGTCCGAAATAAAAAAATACACGGTCAAAAGGATCCCAATTTCTTCCCCTCAGCAATTCCCGACAGATATACGTCGAGCAGATGCTCCCTCCGAGCACGGCATTCCATTACGTGCGCACACGGCGTGAAAATTACTAGGAGGGACCTGCGGCTCCGTAACGAAGGGTTGCGAATTTTTTCATTCGGTGAAGAGAGCAAAAAGAAAGGGGGAAAACCGATGATGACCGTCAACCACGCAGGTAAGGAGAGATTCGAACCCCGCCTACGCCATTAAAAAGACATTCCGAAGTATTTTGTTCCCCGCCCAAATAGGAAAAAGGGGTTGATGTACAACTTTACGAGAGGGTTGGAACGAATCGAGAACGGAGATATGACCGTGCTCCATTGCCCCAGAGCAGAATTTTCTCGCCCGTCGCATTACGTTGCGCTCTTGTTTTTGCGCGGAGGAACTCAATGAGTTTCGGTAATTTCACTTTGAGGCTTGAAGCGGGTTTCTCTACCTAGGGAGAACGATTATAATTCGCTGCGAAATCATTAGGGAATTTTCATTATATGTGATGTGATTTCTCAAAAAGTACCTTAGCATGAAACACATTTAAACAGTCAAAATTTACTGCATTTAAGATCTAGCAGGCAAGAATAGACAGCATCACTTTAAAATTCTTTATTTTAAAATCCACGGATAATCCACGATAAAATGAAGGAAAACGTGAGTGTACTTATTACACAAAATTATGTGGAATTTTTTACGCTCCCATTTTCCTTTATTTTATTATTAAAATTTTTTCTTTATATTTTTACAAGTGCATCAGCGAAAACATTTGCAATCTAGATCCGTGTTCCTTGACCGAGTCCGAGAAACAGCGAATTGCCTTCATTGTCCGAAACATTCCTAAGCCGTGTCACTGGTCAAACGAGATATACCTGTATGCGAAAACTGCAAAGAGGAATGGTTAATGAACTTCTCATGTGAATTTTTGGAATGCGATTCAACACAAGTATTCTAGAATATGAGTCAATCAAACACTTTAAACTGCTTGGAATGGTGGTAGTTAAAATTGGTCTCAACAACTCAGTCATATTCGCATAATACAAGAAAGAACCAAATAAGAAATTCTAAAAAGCCCTAAAAGGGCTACTTCGACAGTATGGCGATTTTTATCGGAAAATAAAACTAAGCAGTGATTTTCATTTGCTTTTGACGTTGCATCAGAATTACTTGTGATGATATTCAATTAAATATTCCACTTTCGTCTATTCTGTATTATAGATAAATAAATAAATAAATAGAAAATTATCTGTGATAATTATTCTAAGGCTCAAATGACTAGGAACTATAGAGCCGCGCTAATTTCTGCTAAATTATAAATATACTTCCCAATGAAAATGTTAAACCTTCCATTTCAATCATTTTCACCCTCGCTACGCAGATTAAATGAAAGCAGTCCATAACTACGTTCCCAAATAGTCCCTCTTTGGCGCAGCTGAGGAGTTTTTAAAGATTGGCTCTGCTAAGAAAATGATATTTGTCATCAATTTGTTTAAGAACGCTTTTTAATGGCTCTATAAATTATTTTACTCCGCTCGTAAAAAAGAAGCCCCGCTACTGAAATCGTAAATCTCAATCGTGAATCGCGGGAGAGAATGAATTCTGAGAATCCTTTCATACTTGCTCGAATAAATCTCGAAAGACTTAATACCATCGCCCTTCACTTAAAGCCATTTGTGTTCCCAGGAGAAATCGTCGCAAAAAAGCCGATAAAATTGGAAAGCGCGTCGTAGGCTACTGAGGATTATGAAATATGGGTATTTTACACCTATGTTTTAAGGATGTGATAGACCTTGAGAACTACAACAAAAACCTACTGAATCACCACATCGAATTCATCCAGCTTTATTAGGCCTCGATCTTTCCGGTGTACCCGCCTTTATAGAGCCAATAAAAAGAGGCGTCTAAGATAATAAATGTAAAATTTTGACAAACTTCCGACTTTAAAAATGGAAACTCCTCGACTTCACTCCCGACTTCAAAATGGAAACCTCCAAAATCTAATAACTTTTGAACTGCATAATCAAGTTTTGAGATGAAGCAATGTTACATATAATCACAGAAAAATGTGATCGTTTACATTGCGAATATCACGTTTCTTGGACTTTTCCAGCCCAAAAATCAATAAGCACCAGAAAACAGTATAGAAAAACAATATAATCTACCCAAAATAAGCACCAAATTTACTCTAAGATAACACGAACGACTATATTCTTGTGATAAACTAAAGCACTCTGTGCTTCTTTTGAACTATCATTTAAGGCCTCGTCCCTCGAAAATGTCCTAATTTACGACCTTCCTACGCGGATTTTCCCTCTTTATTTCCATTATTCCAATCACATTAACATGCGATCGTGTCGTGAAAAACCCCTAAAGTAATTAAATCAATCCGGAGTGATTTGGCAAGTTCCACTTAAAATTTTATTTCGGCAGTTGTTAGCTGTCCGCCTTCGAGTACAGAAGTCAAGGGAAAGCATGTAGTGGTCCCGAGAGAACTTCAGTCTCTACTCGTTCCAACTATGACCTCACTGGTGACATGCCCACATAATTCACATGCGAACAAATTTACAATTTAATACTGTCATGTAAGTACTGAAATTATATACCGTCACGACGACGACCCTCATCTATTTGAATTGATTTTGTGATTATTAACAAACTAATATTAATAAGTTTCATAATATTACCCTGAAATTGTTAATGATTCCTGAATTGCTTTCACGGCCATCTTGATGGTCCCGGGGACCCTTCCTTCCTCATACTTAACACAATTTATATCACCGGGCAACCAATCACGACCGGTTATAGACAGTAAGCAAGAGAAGCATATCATATAAATATATAATAACAGGGATGACTTGGACCCAAAATTTATAATTTTTTGGACTTTCCAAACAAAAAAATACCTAAATTCCATAACCTGTGCTGATAACAAATTTTTTGCTATGTTTTAGATATTTTTCGATGATTTAAAAGCTTTTTTGAACAAAAATTTTCGCTGATTGTAATAAAATTTTTGTTTTTTAAATTGGGTCATAGAAACCCCCAGGTTGGGGCTACTTGGACCCAAGCTCCTTTTTTCATTGGCTAAACAATGTAAATATGTAGTGGGCCTAAGAAGGACATAGGATCTGGAAATATAACTCTTTAGAGGAATTCTGAGGCCATGAAACGATCATTTAATTGCAAAAACTCAATGAATAAATCTAAAACACTATATGGAATCATATGTGAAATAATGATGGGTTGAAATTTGTATAATTTTTGGCAACCAATTATGAGAAGTATCTACAAGGCGATAAAAATCACCCCCTTTTAATAAGTTTCGGTGGAACGATTTTCCTTTCTATATGACACCACTTGTACTGCAAAATGTCCTTCTTTTGGCCATTTCCAGCCTTCTTTTACTTTGGGTCCAAGTAACCCCTCAGGGCTCAAGTATCCCCGGTTTACGGTACTAATAAATAGGGCGTCGATGTATGAACAATGAACTACATGTTCCCCTATTAAGAATGCCTTCGACAATAGAAACTGATAGCTTTGAAGTATCAATTGTTTTCTCTGCAATAAAGAGAAGAAAACAATAATCGGCCCGAGATTGTAGTGAGGTTAACCAAAGAGGAAACGTCAATAATTAATATCGCTCATGAGCCCATTATCTCGCCTTGAGACGATCGCTGAATTGAAGCGCTTGCAGGCTAATCGCGCTACATAAACAGCTATTCTCATTCGAAACTTTTACGTAGGTGAGAATGGTACGATTTCGAGCCGTATTAAGAGGTAGCACTTCCAATGAGACAAAATTTCGACAACGATCTCCATTGAAGAAAGGAATACGAGAGGAGAGAGCACAGTTTTTATGCGACCATAACCCCATCACCCGAAAATTAGCATAGGAAAAAACTCCCTAACGGGCTCGCCCGTCTTACCCCATCCCAATACGACGCACACGAAAAAAGGCACACCCTCCGTGACGAGAACGCACGCGCACCAACAACAGCGGGCCTCCGGTTTTTTATTGGGGAGGAAAGAGAACGACCGTGGTGAGGGAGCAATGCACTTTGGGAAGGGTTCGATTGCACCAACCGCGGGTGCAGCACGGAGGCGGTGGGGGAAACTGCTCTCAGAGGACACGAAAGTGGTGAGGGAGAGAAAAATGTGGAAACCGGTGTGGTTTGCGTGTGGTGTATCGCTGAACAGCTTTGCCAAGGTCGACTCCTCCTCAAAAGACTGTGGTATGGGAGCCACTGCATGAGATATATAGCCGATTGGCCAATCAAGACAAAGAGGCGACCGCTTCAACGGTCGTAACAAACGGATGATTAGAACACCGTCTGCAGGTAACAAAAAAGGGTACAGGACAGCTCACGGGATTTTTATGTACGGTTGCGAAACTAACACGGCGTTAGATATGGAATGTGGAAAGTTTCGTGAAACTGAAGAGACAGGTAAAAGGTGGGATGTTTTCAGCTCGTGAAACTTAGTTAAATCCATAGCTTCCGCGATAAACTAAAACGGCTTACATTCACTTTTTATGAGAAAATATCCACAATTAGTATTCTAGGATTAATTTTCTACAGTTATAAATACCCATCTGATTTACACTGTTTCTAATTCGAATAATTTCTGTGTTATAAGATCGAATGAAAATGATAAACATTTTTCATCGTTTAATATCGTTCTACAACAATCGAAATATAATAAATAACAGTTGCTATACATGACTATTATTGCTGTTTATATTTCGATTTTTGTTTAGTAACGTTAAACTTTATTTATTCATCGATGGCCTATTCAATAGGAAATTATCCTATTTAAACATAGAAATTGAACTTTTTCGTAAGTACCGATTGTTAACCAACTATCATGCAGTTGAGAGTCAAGGAGATCTATTTAATCTTATCATGTTGTATGACCATGAAAAATTCAGCATTAAATTTACGGCGAGAATGTCAATATATCAAGAAGTCGTAAGTTGGGCAAAGTTTACTCAAGTTCGTTTTCATAGTAACCAGTAGTTCAACTTCCAACTGAGAGACAAAGAGTTATTCAAATACCGTTCAATGTAACCTCAGTATTTGTGAGTGCACAGTTTGAAATCGCAGCAATAAAGATGAGCATTGCGAGGAGAGATGAGGTTTTACCCTTTCCCTGAACATTCTCAAAGTTTATATTTGATCATAAACTTCGAAAGAGCGATGGAATAGTGCAGAAGCAAAATCAGATTTACGCGACGAAGGAAAGGAGTTCCTCTTTAAACCTATTCGAAACCTTGTGATTTCGCAGAACTTAACTCGAAGTTAAAACCGTTTGGATTCGAAAACAACAGAAATAAAAGTTAAATGCCATGAAACAGACCGGTTAACATAACACTAACGAAATTAGTAAGTACTTACATTCACCAAAATGTGTCTCAAGTAACCTAAGCGGCAGAGGCAGGGTTATCTAGTTTCGAAACTCATTATCGGTAACTTAAATTTATAAGACCAAGTTAAATTATTAATCGTAAATTTGTTTTCTTAAGCAGCAGCAAGAAGGTTAAAACCTTTTCTCCAGCCCACGGTCGGCTTGGCAGATCCAACTGATGCAAAAGAAAAATAAAGAAATTTTCTTCACGTTTCATCAAGGATAATGAGAATCCCTCTCAAACTCCTCTCTACGTCATTAAATAAATGAAGTACTTATCTGACTCATCTCTTATTGGGCACTCCTTGGAAAAGAATCGAGAGTGGTAATTAGAATGGGGAAATGGCGTAACAACAAGTAATCAGGATTACAGCCGGTAATTCTGAATACCATTATATTCCCGCGAAAGAAATCGCGCCAACATGACAATGATTACGCAATGCACGTGTTGAACTAAAATTTTCACTCGATTTCACACCAGGAAGGTCATTCCATCTCCCACAAAAACCACCTTAACTGTAAGTTATGCTATTCGATTACGACATAGTTGACCTCGAAATTCATTCGATCCTAATCTTAAGACATATCGTCGAAGTTACCCGACCATTACATATGTTCGCATAGCATGTAATGAGGAAGAATTAATAAAACTCGAAATCAACAGGAAGCATCATGGCGGCAAACTATAAACTAAATCAAAGAAATAAAAATCCAGATTATAGAAAATGTGACTCTCAATCACGTCCACCTTTTATTTGATAAAATCATACACCGCATATATGATATGCAATAATTTTTGGGAATAAAACGTCGAAATTCGTGCTTAAATTTTAAAATATAAATTAGTTTAATTAATTTATCACATGAGATAAAAATGACGATTATCGTTCGCGCGAATATAATCTCAGAAGGCGGGAATATTTAACGAAGCCGTATTTATTTGAGTAATAAAAATGAAGCAATTAAGCTCAATATCAGCAAAGTGAATCTGGCTTTAAAGTGGATGTTCATTAACATTAATTACGTAACGAATTCTCAGAGGTAGCCAACATTGAAGCGTAAACACAACAGTGGCCACCAGTTTGGACAATTACAACAATCAACGCATGTCCATACGGACGCCACGCAACAATACGGTAACTATTTCAACAAGATCATCTCTCGTAAATTACGCGCAAGAATGGATACATTGCGGCAAAACGCTTCCGCTTAAAACAGCCGACGTGATCGGGCGTATCCATCAGAGTGGAGTCAATGGGGCATCCGGGATGAGTCGTTGGCAATATCGGATAAGGAAGAGACGAAGTGAGAAGGGCGGAAGGAAAACGAGAAAGGAATTCCAGAGGAATAATCACAATTCATGATTTGGAGTAGATCGTGTGAACAATATCCGAACTGAAATTCCGAGGGAGAGATGCGAGGGAAGCATGAGCGGGTTTATCGGCCTCTCCAAATAGCGGAGAAAATGGGAGAATGAAACCGTTCGCCAATGGCCGCATAGGAAAACAATCAGGAAGAGAATCGGCGCAAAGGAATGCAAAGGTTACAACCGAGATTTTTCTTGCGGATTTCAGGAGACAAACGTGTCTGTACACGCTGTGGGTTTTTTCTAGACCTCGATAATTTATGTAGATGATAAAAGACTAGCAAGTTTCCTTCAGACGTGTTTTCAAAGAATAACGTTACTTTCCTTTAATACGCTTACGTTGCTTTAAACGCTTATAAAATATAATGATGGTATATCGATGATAGGTGAAGTGATATTTCCTTCGGGTGAAAGTCGGCTAGTCCGATTCCGCTTTTTTTATCGAACTATATTCTACAACTCTTATCGTTTTAGCATTAATCATCACTGAGATCATTACTATTCATTACGGAGTGAGTAAATCCAATAATTATTTCACCATATTCGTTCCGAACTTTGCTTTTATAATTATTTTTTAATTTCAAGTGGGGCTCCCGGAGAGCCAAGTGGGCAACGCGTTCGACTTTCCTGAAAGCGGTCCCGGGTTCGATTCCCGGTGGGTGCCAACGTGCGAAATGACCTTAGATGTCGAAGCACTTTTAACAGTACTACTACGCATTCGAAGTGATGGCGACCCCTACAAAAGGTGTTCTTCAGAATGCCTAATATAACTACTTGTTTTTTTGTTTTCTTCTTAAGCATGTATCTTAACGAAAATTAAATAAATACGTTATTATAGCTATTATTATTATAACTACTCTATTATATTAGAACTTTTATCTCGCTGCACTCGATAAACGTTGCTCGCCTTTGGGTTAGATCATTCGATACAGTTTTAAATTTTTATAAGTGAGTAGTTGATGTAACTAAACCATATAAACTCCACCTTCATTAACAATATAGTTTTGTAAGTCGCATGTCGGCGTGTAGCAGGGACGAATTCTTCATAAATACATTCCATTTCAAGAATAATTATACGTATTCTAATGAATCAGACCAACAATTACAAGTAGGCTCCAAAAACTTATTAATATAATGCTTCCTCAATTAAAAAAATTGTCTTTACTACACGAGCTACAAAGCATTTATCGCTACGAACAGGAAATTTCTACACGTCTCATTCAATCAAACCCAGCATTTGAACATCAAAAAGAACTTCCTTCACAAAACGGAAACCTTCAACGTAGAGCAAAACCTACCACCGGTTTCAGACAGGTGATACTTACATCCAACGCTCGCAATCCATCTCCTTCACGAGAGACAGAAGCAAATTAAATAACTGCGGGTTATTAATCCGTCCCAAACATTTTAACCGCGTCCCCACCCACCCTAAACACAAAATAACCACCCGGCTTCTTAACGGGAGGAACCCCTTTTACCCCTCAAATTACAACTCCATTTCCATAATTACCCGGGAATATTTCGGAGCGTAAAAAAACGTGAGACAGCGGAAAAGGGAGATGAAAGCGGACAAGAGAGAGAGGCCAAATGCCCCCTCTTGGAACATCCTCCAGAGATGTCACACTGCACTTGCATTCCCCGAATAAAAACAATGAGGGCGACGCCAGCGCTGCCAAGCGGACCTTCCACGCACCGACCTTACGAGGAGGATGGAGCAAAACGGAGACCGGAAGCGTATAAAAAAGAGGAAGAGGAGGATACGGGAATGAAAAAAAAGAAGAGCATCAGTAAGCGCAACGCCTAGGGGGAATCTCCTGTTTTTCTCGGCTCAAGGATGTTCGCTCGCTGGCGACCTCTCCGAGGTGTAGAAAGAAGCAAAAAAACAAGTGAGGGCGCTGGTGTTTCGTTCGATACATTGCGATCGCGTCTTCGCAACAAGACTAAAAAAACGTCATTTGACCGGAAAATGACAGAATAGAAGAGCATGAACAAATTCCTGTTAGTTGGGTTTGTGATGACGACTTTATTTATGATTTAATTGGAAACCAAGCAAAGGGAGTAGATATAATGATAGTACTGAAACTTCCGATAATTCAACAATCAAAGTTAATGAACTAAGCCCTTGGCTTTAATTATCCAAGATAAACCAACAATTAACGGACTTAATACCATTAATCAATCACAACAACCTTGACTTTAAGGATAGTTAATGGTAGAGTTAAACCGTAAAAGGCAACATTTTCTGAGATTTACCGTAAGATTGCATTTTTCTTTTTCTAAGGCGGTGTATGAGAGAGAATAAAGACAACGTGTAATGAAGAATGCCTTAAAGTACATTAACACATCGAATATAAGGAATTGAAATAGCAGCAATCTCTAAAGTTAATTAAGTCTTCAGTTAAACTTTCTCAAGATCAGTATGGATGATGATAAAATTAAGCCTAGCTCTAAATCATTCACTAACCTATAATAAACCAAAATTATGCTGCAAATTTTCTAATCTTGGCAACAATCATACCTTTAACTACGAAATACCATACAAAGAATTCTCTTCTGACCCCATCCCACATTGATCTCGTCTAGATCAACCGGCAGAAACTGGATAGGAAATAATTTACCTAAAACAACGATAATCTTTCCAAGTAAAACCACCTCACAAATTTCTCATCGTACAGTTATGGGAAGACTGCTGTTCTGAGAGGTCACTTAAAGGGAGAACAGGAAGTAAGACAGATTGACACCAGTTTCGCGCTATTAATAACATCAGTGAGGAAATAATTCCATCATAAAACGAACCAATGAGAGCATATCTAATAGAGAACAGGCACTGTCATTACATCGAAACTCAGCCTAATTCCAGAAACGTGCGGACACGTGAATCCATTATCAGTATGCCCACTAATTATCAATAGGGAATGTATACCTGAGTATACCCTATACAACGAGCTTAAAAGTAAATGGTTTGGAAAACTATAAACTATTTAATTAGAAACCGTAGCAAGGGGAACGAAATCTAAATTTTCTGAATTCGCGACAAAGTCCATGCAAATTAATAAATTGTGCATCACGAATTTAAAAAGGCATAGGTTAAAAAAATATTTCTAATTTGTTAATTTTTTACCTTATTAGTGATTTATGTTCATTTGTATGATTTGTTTTTATTTTAGTTAACGTTTTGAATGTTAATAGATACATTAGGTGACTATAGATGAAGACATCGCCTATACTCTTTCAGATATCACATAGCGGAACATACGACGTACATTACGACTCGTACATTCTAAAAAAGGCGTGCGCCGTAAAATAACGGTACATTCATGCAACCTTCGATTAGCCAACTGAAAACTCACTTACGACGTAACTACTAAACGGTAACGAATTCTTTCTCGCCCGACACATTTCAAACCACACTAACCAAGACTTCCCACGCACCTAAACAGGCCTTAACATAGTGAATTCCACAAAAACACAGCTACACGAAATATCTCATGGCGATAGAGTGTTTTGTGTATTATGTCTTCATGGGTCCTCTCTATCAATACCCCTAGAGCGCGAAAACCGCTGCCAAGAAGAAAACCGGCTCCGAGGCGAACAAAAAATCGAAAGCAAAGCGACACAATGGGAAAGCGCGGGGATCCACACGCGTTGATGCGGTCGCAAAAGACTTTTTAATAAAAAAAGGCGAATAAGCAGGAACAATAAAAGAGGCTCGTAAAATCGGTATTACTTTCGAATATGTGAGCAGAGGGGAGTGGAATTATATCACGCTGAGAGATGCTAAAATATAGGTCAGGCCCGGTGATAAATTCGTGCGCAGAAAGAGACGTGAATTGAATTAAACAAGAAAGACTACAAAACAAACGACGTCATTACCGCGTTATTGTGACGTTAACTCCAGACGTATTATTATAATCCATGACATACGGACAAAAAACAGCGCGGAAATTCGAAGGTTGGTATTTCCAGACCTTGAAAGCTTGTCAAGCTCGACTTCACGAAATAATTTACTGCTTTTTTAAGGCTAGGAAAAATTGCTGCTACGTTATGAGGTAGGTAATTTTGTTTGGTTTTCGAAATATTCCAGTGAATATTTTCCTCGGAAAAACAAGCATTCCCGTTTTGAAAAGAATCATTTAGCAAGCAACACCAATGCATGTTCATGGAGAAAAAACTGAAAAGGTGAGGTAGAAACAGTCACGTGAGTATTCGAAACTTTCCAACAGCATCAAACGCTTGATTGGCGGAAGAGCAGCGTAATAAAACCAAGGAATTAGCTAATGTTAAACATTAACGGAGACGTAATGATAGAAATATTCATCATCATCGCCGCCAAAACCATAGAACGATTACTGTAAACGATTTATTCTGTTTGTAATACTATTGAGAAGGTAAAGAAACAAAACTACCTTTGATTCTTTATTCATAGTTGAATATAAATATTATTCAAACGATTGTTACATGTTGTATTTTGCTAACTTTGGATAGTATAATAATTAATAAAACTGTATGCTACGAATATTTGAATTTTTATAATTTCACATTTGAATAAATTGCACATTAAAATTGCATAGGAAAGTTTCCCGATTTTTCTCATTAATACAAAATTTTACTAACTTTGAAACCAGACTGTTTTTACGATTTATTTCGAATATCCCGAAATCGGTTTCCGATAAACTATCAAGGCTTACGTTTTGTTTTCCTTAAACAGCTCACTTTATAAGAGTCCTCTTGTTTTTTTAAAAGCTTTGAACCTGGATTTAATAAGGGCAGTACACATCAATCATGTTACACCGATTAATTTTTCGCACATTCAGAGAACGAAAGCAACTATAAATTGCATTTAGAAGAAGAGGCAAATAAATACTCTTCTCATCATCTTCTAATAACTGTTAAACTCGTAATTTTATTAAAATTAAAACTGAATTGAAAAAATACACTAAGCAAATTAAATCATGTACATTTAGTAGTAGTATTATTGTATAGGTAAAAGTGCTTCGACAGTTGAGGTTATTTCGCACCTTGGCCTCCAACGGGAATTGAACCCGAAGCCGCTTTCATCGAAGTCGAACGCGTTGCCCACTTGGCTATCCGGAAGCCTCAGTAAGTCCATTTCATAACAAAGAAGCACCATTGCTTGTAGACTGAATTATTATAAATGCACACTTAAATAACTGATAAAGCAATAGAAGAAAATTGAAAAAAAATAAACGAAGGAGAAACTAAACAAAAATGAGACTGTTAAAACTATTTAAATTATTTCTTTTGACAAGAAAAGCGCCCTGGAACTTCGTGAGAAGGTAGAGGAGAAAATTTCTCGATAAATGGTCTGAGAAAGGCTTTAAAAAAGACGACATCAAACGGATAAAGTGACGTACGCAAAAGGGGAGTGGCGCGGACTTCATTACGATCCCAAATAGAAAAAAGAGGATGTGGATGCATTAAGAGGGAGAAAGACAGAAACAAAGGGAATGAGAAGTCGCGTTCGCTGCAACCCTTGAGCGAAATAACCGGGCAGAAAAGAAAAAAGGGAAAAGAAACAAGAGAGAAATGCACTGCGCTCTGGAGCTAGGGAAAAGAAATGGAGCTAGGCAGCAAGAGAAGAGAAAGGGAGGCGAAGCAGGAAAATGAAACCAAAGAGAAGAAAGCAACACCTACGCTACGAATGTTCACGAAAGGATGAAATCTCAAACAAAATAAAATACGAAATTATTAAAGCAAACGGAATATTTCCAGGAATTATAAATACAGTTAATCAAATGATTATAATGAGTAAGATGCTTTCGAAAATAAAGAAACTGAAAAAAATGAAGATACAATCCTCTTCTTAGTGTTTCTATCACCATCACTTACAAGGTTGGAAGAGATTCTAGCAGAGACGGGGGCACTACCTTATATAGGCTAATCTGAACTCCAAAAATATAAGGGTTTAATAAAATAAGAAATATGGACTCCGCAATTATACCCGAGCATTTATTCGCGGATAAATACTTAGGCTTTAGATGTAAATACAACGCATAAATTAAATATTAAAGACACTGCATTAATTTTAACCTTTTAATCTTTAAAATATGATAGTAGCAATTACGGCGCAGTTAAATACAATGCGGTAAACCGAAATAGATTTCAATTCAACCTAAGGCGAAATAGTATTCAAGTACATATCTGTATAATATCATTAATTTCCACAATATCACGGCCACCTCCGTAGATTTTATTTATTCAAGTATTGTTACACGCTGCAGACGAGACAATTACGTAACTCTAGCATTATTGGCACAGTAACAATAAACAAAGCAATTCTTGCGTGACAGCAATGAGGTCTTTATAAGTCCGAAGGACGAAGATGTTACACGTGAGAGAATATATTTCAAATATAATAAGCAGCAATATTACAAGAATATACAAAAACTTCTTCAAATAATGATATTAAGTCACATTATCTTGATGAAATATCGACAGGTTTATATAAATTAGTTAATGAATTTGGCCTTAGCCCTCCTCTTTCCTGTGAGTATAAAATATAAGTGCGTGGGTGCGTAATCAAATATGGTTCAGGTTTCGCTACGTAGCAGAGATAAGGACGTGGGTGCTCGGCATCCTCGAACCGCTTTGTTTGAAAATCGATATCCATGCAAACAAACGCTTTAGAGCCGTAGAAAAGCTGCTATGGCAGTAAAATAATCATCCGTCGAAGAAATAGAAAGTTCCAAGAAGATCAAATTATTATTGCCTCTCACGTTGAAGGGCATTTACGAATGGGTAACTCCACAGGCGTCTACCAAGAACATTTCCTTTCATGGATTCTTAACTCGATTTGATCTGTGAATCGGCTATTACGAGGAAAGGGAAAATATGCACCCAAAACGATTCCTTTCTTAGTGTTACAAAAAACAGAGTTTTGTCTGTCATATAAGACAAGTAAATTAACGAGCGATGAAAGGATAATCTTAAATGATTTGATTGCTCGATAACCTTCGACCTCTTCTCACAGCTGTTACTCGAGATTTCCCCTACCACAACACAACAATTGCCAATCATTTTGGTTAGTTTACCTTATCATAACAACATAAATGACATTTTTTTCAACTAACTATCTTTAGAATTCAAAATGAGGACAAATTAGTTACTTCCAAAGAAAATAGAAACATAAAAAGGTAAGAAATCTTGGATCTCAATCACACTCCATGTTCATCCAAAAGAAAACAAAGGGGACTTCAGCGATTCCAGGGAAGCTTCATCGTAACATTCAAACGTACGAGTTTAGTTTAGCCACGAGAGACAGGAAAACGATTCCATCATTAATATTCTTCATGTTGGGTCTGACTGATTTTGAACTGTTATAGTTCGTGACAATAAAGAACTGCTAAATAAAGTAACAAATACTGAAGCGCTTCCGACATCCAACAATGATGCCTCGCTCTTTATGATTAATAACACGAATGATTGTTGCAACAGGAGTAGCAATATACAACGGTAAACTATATAACTATACCATTCCTGACTTCATCTAGCCGATACAAAAATGTAGTAAAAAC
Organism: Ladona fulva; assembly: GCA_000376725.2. Classification (NCBI taxonomy): domain Eukaryota; kingdom Metazoa; phylum Arthropoda; class Insecta; order Odonata; family Libellulidae; genus Ladona; species Ladona fulva. Next base: position 54,508 of record KZ308210.1, on the reverse strand, counting down.
ACCGGTGATTGATATAACAGCAGCTATTTATCTCATCTGTTTCTATAGTAATAAGCCCAACATAGGAGCAGCCAGGATATATCTATGGGGGGTTTCGAGATAGTTGAGAGAACGAAAATATGGCTACCTTACTGTAGATAGGATAATCATGCACGCTACATTGAACAAGAGATGTTAAAATAATTCCCTTTCTAAAAATTAACTAGATAGAAAATGACATTGAACTGCATTGAACAAGAGATGTTAAAATAATTCCCTTTCTAAAAATTAACTAGATAGAAAATGAGGTTTACACGGTTATGTAGCAAAATAATTGGTATTTCCGATATTGGGTAACTAGATCGAGATCTTTCTTAAAGAATTTAACCCTTTCGGGGGGATTAACCCTAAACCCCCCTCACTGCGCCACTGGCCCAACATGAACCTATATCCCTCCACCGTTATCTACCAACAACTCTGGAGATCGGGAAGACGTAAGAAGTGAGGTATCGGTATCCTTGCTTTCCTCAAAGACACGCATCTGATAAATCCACAAACATTGCAAACTGTAGACAAATATACTGGATAACCTCCTCAACAGTTCACATTATTTCAAAAGGAAACAGAAGCGTCATCGTTCCTGAAAATGAAACGATTGCTCCGTCAAAAATGGCACTTCTCTCAGACGGTGCCACCCACGATCAGAGTGCTTGCAGACAGGCGCTCACCACACGCATTGAGAAGGGGCTAAAATAAAGCCATTCGCCCGTCTAAAGTGAGCCCGGTAATAACGGCGTAATTGGTCTCCCATGTAGATAAAGGCTGGCGGGGGAGAGTGTGTCTGAGATGGGGAGGAGCGATGTAGCGAAAAAAGCAGCCACCCTTCCCTTCTACGTGCAAGAGACTCCAGCCAAAGGCAGCTCGGTTCACCATCCGTATCACCGACGTCAAAAGCGGCTGTGTTCCTCTTGCGACCATCGAGATTCTTTTGCATCGCGATAGCTTTAAGAGTAAAGCTTCCAATTTTCGGGTGCGTTGTGGATTCTTTATACCATCATCATCACGGTAAGCGTTGCAAAGACAAAGAGGAAAATCTTTAGAGTAAAACAATTCCATTATTATTAATTAAAATGTTAGGTTAGCTAGATCAATAAATGCAGAAGTAATTGGTTCTCGGAAGACGCAGTAGATTCGCTTTATCATGTTACTTATGCCGATCAGATAGTGCCAGCAAAATCAGGGAATTAGGTAGCACACGCATCAAATACTCGAAATAAGTACAACTAAAGACGACACGCTGTGCAATTAATAACTAACTTCAGCAAGAATGCAACAGAAATGAAACTATAAGCTAGAAAATTACTGAATAGCATTAGATTAGAATTTAAGTCGTAAAGATGGGCAAGGGAAAGAGTTCATTGGAATACAATTTCTCTTAGCATGCTTTGTCTCTGCAAGAATCAAGAGTATGTTGACAATGCAAAATAGCACATACAAACTAAAATCAAAAAAGGCACGACTAGTTTCGACGCATAAGCGACATCGTCAAGATCGACTTGCAGTGATTTTATATTAAATGGGATCTATTCAGTATAAAATCACTGCAAGTGATTTATATATTAAATAGTGAGAATGCACTATGAACTGTTTTGCAACAAGTTTTCGCCAAGTAAGCGCTATTAAAAAGCGATGTCTTCAAAATATTACGATTCCCTTTAGCGAGGATCCTCAGATACATACCAGATACAGGTCGGACCTAATACCGTTTATTGCGTCTATTAACGACACTGACAACAAACTCTGATAAACATCGGGAACAATTATGGAAGCTCGAGTCCCGACAACAATAACGGATTAACCGCGCTGTATTGGTATATTGATTTGAGGTTGCGGATAGTTACATCTAATCGCATCGAGGCTCAACTTACTCTACGCCAGTCATGGGGCTCATATTACATCCACCTCAAAATTATACCCCGCAATTTGTCGTAGGCTTCTTTAGCGTCGAACGAACCGGGACCCGACAGCCCTTCACACCGTCGGCGGAAAATCTTACGGATGACACCGATACGAAGAGCCATCACGTGTGAACGGACTCCTTCGAAGCCCCTTGCTTAGACCACTTTTCCCTTCCGCACATACCTACACGATGCTTTAAGCCCAACCGCCCAACCTTCCTCGTTCCTCTCCGCTTGCGACGAGACCCCCCTCCCACCACACGCACGCACACGGACACGGACTCCGATTCCCACATGAGAAATATCCACGGGAGGGAGGGAGTCTGGGAATTGGACGGAGGGGAATGGAAGGATGGTGTATAGGAGCCGTGAGAAGCCTGTAGATGGGGGAGGACAATTCCGAAGAGACGTGGAAAGGAGAAAAGCGAGCAATTTCACGATGGGAGGGGGATGAAGGAATGAAAAATGCAGCGAAACCTCACGAGCATTGTTGAGGTGGAGTTCAGCATGTCTAACTTGGCTACAATTATGACTTCGATTCCTGCCAGCTTTCATTGTTGCTAAACCAATGCTGACAATTTTATTTTATTTCTATGCCACGACGGGCATTTTTGTCACAAAGGAATTGTCTATAAGCGGATTTCAATAACGTTGACTGGATATACAAAAGTGGAAACAACCAATGTGGTAAAGAATTTCAGGTTACTAGCGTTGATATCATGCACGCACAGTTTTATGTAGTAGAGGACGTACTTTCGAGCAATTTGCCTAATAGGTTTAAAGGTTTGAGTACCAAAGTGATGATTCGGGTCGTGTATATGAAGTGAATTCAATTAAATAAAAATACGAGAATACAAAAAGTATCACAAGTTGTCGATATGTTTCCTTAGACAGAATGACTGGCTCTATTAGGAGATCATTAAGGATTTTGATTTATTATAGAATGATTTTGGCAGAATATTGAAGCAGCAATGTCGTAGCTCTGTACACAAGGCAGATTGTCGCCTGTTTGCGGTAGAACAGTTATAGAACTGCAGGTCTCCAGCTTTTATTTCCACCGGTTTCGCGTCTCTTCACCGCAATACGTAACGTTGTTGGCCATCCTTTTAGATTGAAATAATTTAACCGGTTAATCGGGAGAAGAAGGTAATCTACGAACAAAAGAACAACAAACGAACAAGTTACCGTAATGAGATTTCTCACATTACGGTAACTTGTTCGTTGTAACTTCTTCTCTGGTCGAATGAAGGTCTTCAAACAGGAAGTTCGCGGCCTGCAACGTGAAAATCTTCCCTTACCGCAGCCTAAATGAAATGAAATGAAATACAGGAAAACGAAACAGGCTGTCCATATATCGTTTTACCAATGTAAACTATCCTATCTTAACACACGTCGCATTGGCTCTTTACTTGCGGACCATTCGATAAACGTTCAAGTGAAATTCAATGGAGACGAAACATTCCGTAAGAGCCATCGAAAAAACCTGCTCGACATTGCGCGTGAGGAAGAAACGCCTGAGGGGAAATTGCTGCATTCTTCGGGAGAGTGAAAGTTTGCTGCACCAGCCGATTTCTCCGCTATTACTGATCAGCAAAATTGCTTAGAGGTATAAACGGGCTATTTTAATCAACCTCCCGTGTTAACACAATGCTTCTGCCGAGACAACTACAAGAAAAGCTATCCATCATCCGCCAAAGATAATTTTTACCCTCATAGATACACCTTAATGACATACTGCAGCCGTTATTTTGCCATAACACTTTAACAGGAATTAATATGCCGTAAATTTTCTTTAAGAGCCGCCTTCGCATGCTTCTACGTATAAGTTATAGATTCAAGAAATTTATCGCACATCAAACTAATAAATTCCACAACAGAAGCAGACCACAGAAATTATTGCGGAGTCATTCTTTTCAATGATGTCGTCCGAATTAACAAACGAATACGAACGCGATTCTTGATTAACAACCAGTAAGAGCGGCAACAATTAAGCGCTACATTACCAATAAATACCACCACCTTATAATGTTCAACTTTCGCAACAATGACGCGTTAAAAACATTACATGAGGTACCAGCATATTCTGATGCCGTCTAAAGGACGTGGGAACGTTGAAGACTTCGTTTTTAAGACGTATCCCGGAATTTTTTAAGATGGAAGGAAGACAAAAAAGAGCATAATCATGTTATTAATTTTTCTGTTCAATACACTCAAAATATCATCTAACGAAAATTACAGTCCTTCTGAGATGAAGCTATTCGAAAACTTTATCGGTTCAAAGTTTTTGACGACGTAGATGGCGTAATTTTGGTCAACAACTAGCACGAACACCAAAAATAGGACAAAATGTTGCTAGGAAATCAAAGATTTGACAGAGTTGTTTTTTCTGGTGGTTATGCAACAAAACATTTGTTGAAATACACATACTTAAGTGAGATAAGGAAGTTGGCGAGTTGTATATACATCCCCTGCCACAGGGCACTGGTGGAAATTGGGTAAATGTGAATGTAACTAAAAGCCCTTAAAAGTTAAAAATAGAAAGGAAGTAAATTATTCAACTTTTTTAGGAAGGAAATGTGCACCTTTCCTCCCTCCTGAATGCGACTGCGATCAAAGATTAACCTTTTCTTGGTGAAGCAAACTGACATTAAATTAACAGTTCAGTTTCCTAATGGAATCATAGCATACAATGGAAAAATCCCGCCCAGCTCTCGGCTGCATCTCATCCTATTTAAAGGGGGCGAGAGAGATGGATTTCACCTCTTTTTTTCTCGTCATCGCTCAATTATCTCCGCATGTCCGCCCTCAATCTTCTCTCAAACGGACGGAGGAGAAAAAAAGCGAAAGCCGATCGCGTGTGCGGAAAGATCGATACCCCTCTTACGTCCTCTAATTCATCAGCCGGAGTTATAAATGAAGGGAGATGTTCGGGGAGAAGAGATGAGACAGTAGATTCGTCATACCTTTTATAGCATCCTCAAACCCACATACCTCACATTCATGCCGCATTGTGCAGTCCTACGCAGTGCATATATCATACAGCAAGGAAAAGAAGAAAGATCGACCGGATTGATACGATCACAAATGAAAGGGTAATGGTCTGAAGCAGAGGGAACACATACGGAGACTTTCGACTATAAGAAAGGATAGACTGATAGAAGTGACCCAAAGGCACTCAGCAAATGATGAACCTGTGATGTCCAAAATGGGTTTGAGGGATTTTTATAGAGCCGATTTCCGTGCCTCAGTCACAGATGTTTGAGAATCGGATGAGGTAAAATCATGTGTTTAGGCTTCGTGGAAAACCATCACATAAGTTTTTTCTAATTCTCTTCTCATGGATTGAGATATTACTGCGCAAAGTAAAATTATACCCGGGAGGAGAAAGTGAGAGGTGAGGAAAAATGTTAATACGATTGCTGAATGTAAGCTCAAATTAGAAAACATCGACCTGATACTAAATTCGGTCGGCGTTCATTTCCCATTCCGACTTCCGAAGATAAGAAGGTTCGTCTTCGTGACGACAAACGTGAGAACAACTCTCGACTTTGATTGGATTATTGCAATGCATTATTACAAGCATGTTCTTCGTTTTTATCATATTTTCACGTTTATTTATTGAATTATTTAGAGCATACGAATGAAGTCCTCAAACAAAATAATTTCCATTAAGTATTCTTCATATAAATTTTAGCTTGCTGTTCTTCCCAAAGTTTTCCAACCTACTTTCAAATTAAGAATACATCGTGTAATGTTTACATTCAATATTTTTGCTGTTTTTCTAAATAACTGCAAAATACGATATTCAGATGAATTGAAGAATTGATAAAAAGAAAGGCGCATGCATTTCAGAATATAACTGTTTATTAGTTATTAATATTTGACGGTTTGGAATTCGCTCTAAAATAATCCTATCATTGTACGTCAATCTATTCAATAAATAATTAAGTATTTTATTTTCACTATAATCCTTAATTATAAGCCAGAAATTCCTCGTTTTCCTTTTGGAAATCCAGAGAAAGGAGCATTACTTATTCGATTTCATCCGCCGGACCCCGGATAAACGTTCCGATATCCGTAAATGTCCGGATAAAACCGGGATGGGTAGTAACCCTAGTTGACGGCAGCACTGAACTCTGGGCTACAACTTCATTATTTAAAAAAGCTGTATGGAACTGCATTAAGACATGGGAGAGGTGAAAAAGACCCACTTAGAGATAACACACAATTCATTTTACTGACAACAGAAGAATTCATGAAACGCAACTCAACGTAGTCAATCATAAAAAAACATGATCTTATTGCTCTTCTGAGTCGAAAGTTCCTCAAATTCTCTCAGACGTTCAAGAGACACTTTAATTCTTCCGTTCTTGAGAACTTAAAACAACCGTTAACAAGTCTCGCGCGAATGAAACCCGAGAAGATTTCAACTTCATAAATTACACTCGACTCTGTCACTATTTCCCGGATACATACCGTTTACGACCTTCAACACTTCGAGACTGGGAAAAGAGTAACTTAACCCCCAGAATCTGTTCACTCTCAAGTTCCACCAGCGAAAGAGATAACGCCACTCAGACGGACGAAGCAATACCAAACCAGAAGAATTCCTCACGAAGAAGCGTAAAAGGATGCGCTTCCAATCTCCTTTGATATCCCGCCACGCTTTCTGATAAAAGATGGATTGGTGAAATCGGGTGTGGAAAAGGGAAGAAGAGAGAATATGGGAAGCGTGGTGAGGAAATCCCGGCTGCTAAGGGAACGGAGGCAACGTTTTGCGAAGTTAAGACCTTCTGGAAGAATCAATCCCTCAGAAAACTTCTTGCTAGAGGGGAACGCCTTTAACTTGCAGCCAGACCCATCCTTAAGACCTACACCCACACCTTCTAACCCCGCCTTTCTCATCCATTCTTCACAACACGTTCTCTACGCAGAATTTCCCAGTTTTAGCATTGTAAAGGAATACATTTAAAATTCTTCAGCTGGTTCCGGTTTAAACCTAACTCCACCATTACCTACGAGTACCCTGGGGTTAATGAGGCTTACTAGGATAGATGAGGAGTGATGTACTTTTCCCAAGTTTTTCTTCCTGAGAGCAGTTCAATGACCCACAGAAATACTGTTATCATAGCATTCCATAAGGAGTTACAAACATGAATACAATTATTTCGTTGTACTCATAAATCAATATCTTCCTATGATCACTGCCAAGAACATGACTGAAACAAAAGTAAATTAAAGATAAATTTTTCCTCTCCAAAAGAATGTAATATTAAATTCATTAATTGTGATAGCAGGACAAACGACGACATACCTAAATTGGAACTAAACTTGGACTTAGCAAAGAACTTACAAAGCGATACTAAATCATGAAACATATCTTTTTAATTATATATGAGGATTAATTTGTTGGAATTTACAGTAATCTACCTGTTTAAACTAAAGCAATATTTTATATTGCAATTTAGCAGAAGCAGTAACGATTTTGAATGTAATCTGATTCGATTAAAGGATGTTATCAGGAATAGCAGTAGTGATCACAGCTGAGAACTTATGAAAAATCATACGCTCAAAGGCATATATGGTATTAACTGTTTTGCAAGGGTCTAGCGTTCTTACCCGTCATTCCAAAAGAGGTCACTTTTTACGTGATACTCACTCTGCGCAACCAGTTATGTAATAAACTTCATCCAGTATTGACCTCATTTACTCTTAATGTTTTACGAAAAAATTTCCCGATCGATAAATAAACCTTGAAAGACCATTACCTACACATTGAGTCAGCACATCAAATACGATTGCCAGGAAAAGATGCATCGCAAGAAAAGTGGAATGGGTCGTCTTCGACTGAACCGTTATCACCTGTAACAGGCCACTTTTAGTCGAAACTGTAAATACTTAAGACCCTTTCCTGTCTCCTTTGACTTCCCTTCATCCGTACCTCTTTCCATTTCTACCACTCCTCCACCCACACGACCTTTTTTTCATCCTCCCAAACCTCTTCCCACTTTACGTCCGCTGGAAACTCTCCCATTTGGGTTCCCACGTATCCCACTGCACAACTTATGCCCTCCTCTCCAATCCACTTTCGCCAGACCGTTTGCCAGACGAGGTCATGAATCACCTTTAACAACTTGTCGCAAAAAAAACAATTCGATCTGATTCAGTGTATCCTCTATCATTCACACAGCAGCGACTAACTCAATTACCTCGGCAGCTATTACGCCAATGAGGTTAAATGATCCAAATCCTCAGGGAAACAGGATGAAAAAATTCTCATCCCCGTGATTGGGAGCGGACAACAGGTCAAATTCGAAAAATAAAAAGGAATCTGAAAATTTTCGCTTCATTCCCGAACGCGGACGTAATAGCTTTGAAAATTAGCTCGAGAGTGGATGTTTGAGTATCCATTCCTCCAATATAGCGATTGTTGTTACTTTTGTAAGTGACCATTATAATTTTTGAGGTTCTAATCATCATTAAATTTTCTATTTACCGGATAAAGAGCAGCGAGAGTTTCCGGAAATTACGGTAATTTCCAAGCACTCCACTCGGTTTAAGCTTGTTGAGCTCATGGGGAATTCAATAAGAACCGCTCAGACATTTGATACTATCCCAATAATAAAACCGAAAACATTAAAAACAATAGGGACATGAAATCCAGCATTGACCTTAGATGCTTGGATACCCTTAAACAATAATTGCAGGTATTATTGTAGAACAATAACTCGTCACAATTACTGGTTTTTCGACGTTTCAACAATCTTGACCTCTGTTATCGCTAAACAATGCAACGACAATTGAAACTAATAATTATATTCAACAAATCTCAAAAGCGAAATTAATAATGCTTAAACATAGAAAACGGGTATGGGAGTTCTAGCGCAAGATGGTGCGCACCCAGGAAAAATCCCGAGGAAGAATGGACTTGAAAAAAGTTCGACGGGACCGGGAATCAAACCCGGGACAGAGCACCCGACCGGCAATTGGGAGACCCGGGTTCGATTCCCGGTCCCGTCGAACTTTAATCAAGTCCATTCTTCCTGATAATAATGGTTATTCAATTAATTACAACTTAGTTCAACATCTTCTCTTTTTTATGTCAATAATTAGTATAAATTTTCAATTTTTTTAGTTTTACGCGTTCTTTTTTTCAACTCAAGCGATTCTAAAACCTCCTCATATTAAGCAAAACTCTGCGTTTTTACTTCGGAGCATCACATGTAAAGCTGCAATTCCACACTGAAAAAAGACATGATTTATAAAAATTCGAGGAAAAGATCCTATCTTTATCATCAACCGTCGTCGTATCAGTTGATTTAATCATTTTTTAGGAGGAATCTGATGAAATTTAGGTGCAACCCTCCACTTAAAGCCTTTCATATGCTACTTACAACCTCCGCAGTTTTTCTATCAACGGAAGGGTCAAAATGAAAGAGAAAATTTCAAGATAACAGAATTTCTTCCTCATTATGCAAGCCTTCATCGGCTGTTTTATAGCCATTGGACGAAAACCTAACCTATAATTACGTTGAAAGGTGGGAGATAGAATGCTAATGTTTCCGAAATTCACATCATCACCTTTTCTCCGAATCCAAACTATATTTTCTTTTCTTCAATATTTCAACTTAATTTTTATCCACTATGAATCACTATTAAAGTCGCACAATGTTTGTACAATAACTAACTGATTTTACAACGTCATCGGGCTAATGCAATGGTCCTTGCTGGGAAAACAGAGCTTTGAAATTCAATGCCGCCAAATTTAGAGTTGAGAAAATATCATAGAGAACTTAGCACAACCGATTTTCGTCATCTCTTCCAACTGTTCTTTCAACCTGACGACGCCATCAATAACTAACATAATGACCTCCAAGAAGCTTCCTGCTCCGATTCGAAACTAAGTGAATTCATCCGTGAAGTCTTCCCACTTTCTCTCCGTTCTAGTTGAAAGTCTTCACGTACACCTAATAACGAACCTTCCAATTTGAACCACTACACAACAAGACGTTCTGATCGACTCGCAAGGGTATGATAGGTAAGCAAGGCGAGAGTAACTGCGAAATAAACTGAGGAAACTCCTTGTTGATCACGTACCATTCTCTTATTAAGGGAAGCAGTCAGAAGAAATAATGTGCAAAGAAAATATTTCCAGCGCTAAAGAACATGAGAGATTGTTTATTGCTTCTTCGACATCTCTCTTACTAATAAAATATTCACGGGAACGTTGATTCGGAGGTAGCGAGAGGAGTGAAAGAATACAGAAAATCTTACCTCCTCGGTGTTTTGGAAATAAGGGCAGTCACTTCAAAGGGTTGTGGAGTGTGTCAGCATTCAATGAAAGACTATGAGATAAATTTTTCTGCGGAAAGCGGAAACTCATGATTGAATATCTCGGTGAGAATGAGCGCTTCACGGAGAAAGAAGCACCAAATACACAACTCGAGACGGACACACCGATAAATAAAATCGATACCATCCATCATTGGAAAGTAGGGGAAGGATCGATGAATCGAAAGCTCAATCAACTTCACTCGTGAACCAGGAAATAATCCCAAATTTATCGCAAAATGACTTCAAAACGAATAAAAATTTCCTTCCCTGCGAAATTCACAAATTGGCGAATAAAATTATCGATTGCCCGATTTTTGCTTCGACTTTCGTCGTAACAATCCGGTAAAATGAACCTGGAAGATCTAAATAAAACAACTAGTAATATATTAATGGGTCGCAATAAAAATGCCACGAACATAGAAGACATAAATAAGCATTTGATTTGTAAACAATAAAACTCAGCGAGGGCCTCCATGAATTACTTTCCGTTCGACATCAAAGAAACCCCTACGTGCAAGCACGATTATGACTCCATCATAAAATCGCTCCGCCGTTTGAAAGCAAATTAAAGGAATGAGAAGCAGAGCTTAATAATCGATTCGATATCAAATGGCTTATAAATAGCATTTCATGGAAAGAGAAGTACAAGAGAAACCGGCCTCTAAATTCGAAAACAAAAGAAAAACTGCTCGCGTCATGAACGCTCCGAGATCAAAGGCATAAACAGATATAATCAAACAGCATGACTGAAAGAAAACGTTTCGCAATTGACTCTCTCTCGAGTGCTCTTGTTTTAGCATTCATATGTGAATGGAACTAGACATCAAATGTAACGTCGAGGAAAATTTGCCTCCTAACCAAACTAGATCTGTCGAGTGGAAGAATTCATTAGAATAACTAAATGAAACAGTAAAACCAGTGAGTGGAATTACATGAAGCTTCTTCAAAGGAAGGAAATCCCCATTTCGAAAATTCGATTATCTAATTACCAGGCGAGCGAGTTTCTTTATCAGCTTCTCTAGCAGATTTATACACTTCGTCTAAGTAGTGCTTAGAATACACTCAGGGACTTCTTTAACCTTTTTTCTGCCCTGAAAAGTCAGAACCGTATCTCCGAAAAGGGGAACTTTTTAAGAATAATGTTTCGCTCAAGAGACCACCTGACAATCAAATGTTACGTAAAACATATTTTTCCTATAACAAAGTTCTAACCAGCAACGAACTGTGTTTTGATGGTTTACGTTAAAGTAATAGAGTGACTTTCACTTAATTCTTCCTTAGAGAATGCGAAATACAATCATTGGGTACAAAAGAAGACTTAATTTGCCACTGTCAATTAATGCCAGATCAACGTCTGATCAAAGATTGAAATTATCGCACCCAGATATATAAGCCTCTAATACGTATTGCTGTAGATAACGGCTAGTGGACAAATATTTGTGAATTTTCCGCGAAATATAAATACAATGAATAAATAGAGTAATGAAAATTGGTCAATGAAAATGCTTTCGTCGATACAAGAAAATAATTAAAATTTAAAGAAGGGAATTGACAGATTTGAAAATCCAGGTTTACGTTTACACTGCAGAACTATGACAGCTGTAGAACTGCGGTATATTTTTTACTCTACACGTAAGCTAAAATAGAATAAGCAAATGAAAGCATACGTTAAATTCGTAAAAAAAAATTCTCTGTAACAAGCATTTTTCCATTGTATTTAAATGAGACAAAGGATACCTAAGTACTTTAATCGAATTTGAAAATTTATCATTGCTTCATAATAGGAATAGTCGAAAAATTAGCGGAATCTTATCCATGAATCCAAACAAAATCAACAAATAATGCTAATAAATACAAAAAACTCAACTTAAAATGAAATGCTACACTTTTTCTCGGTATAAATTCAACCTTCTATGGATACAGCAATCGACCTCCATGTCCGGTTTATGACGTGACAAATACTTCGAGAAGGTGTCGATAGAAGAATACATAATTCCAGGCAGACACATAACCTATTTTCCCTTGTAAGCGACCCTCACGGCCATCACGAGCGAAAGAATGCTGTGGAATACACGAGGGAAAAATGAGAACTCGTCAAACGGAAATGGCCACGCAAGGGGAAGCGATAGGGAAAAAATCCCAGTTCAAAGAAAGCTACGTCGACAAAAACTGCAAAAAATAAGACGAGAAATGCGTTGTAATCTAAAGCTCTCTCGAAAATTTCGTTCCGATATACAAGGAGGAATCGAGGCTGTAAAGAGTGGCCGTAAGAAAAAACTGAAAACGAACAGACATTAAAGTAACGGATACCTCCCAAGATTTCGCAAGGTCAACATTCTTTCGCAGATACATTCAATGATATGAAGTCAATAAAGACACCTGATAAACCTTTTTGCCTTTATATCAAGGGGAAAAAATACAAACTATACATTTCAGCTACAGCTGGAAAAATGCTGCCTAAATTACAGAAACGGAGCCGATCTGAGGTTGTCTTGGAGTAAAATGCTGCCAACATTTCAATTTGCTTATTTTGATCACAATGACTAAAGCCTAAGGTATGCTAAAGTGGAAATATCCTGTGTACTTTTGAGAAACAATTGACGCACGATTTTTCATTCAATCTCTTCGAGAGAATTATCGATCCACTAGTATAAAATATTGCATTAATCCTCATATTAAAAATTTGCTTGTTGCAAAATTCTAATAAGATACCTATCAATATTATTCGATTATTTAGGCAATAGTTGATTTATTTAAAACGACTGCATAAGAATATTAATAATTACAACAATATTACCCCTAACGCTGTATCGACTGAATAAGTCTCGATTTATATAGTTTCTTTTCGAAATTAATAACACTGGCCCCACTTTTGACACCCGTTACGACATCCGAAATCATCGGAAAGGACGTTATATAGCATTGCCTTCATAAATAATAGAATTTTCATCTTGTCAGTTCTTCAACGTGAACCAGAGGCAGAAGGAATGGGTTGGTCAAACATCGATAACGGAGGTATTGTCTGAAATAAAACGAAGACAGGGCCTACGGGAAAAGAAGGAAGCGAATACAGAGTTCAGTTTGTATGATGATACAATAGGATGATAGGATAGAATGAGATTACCGATCAGGAAGTAAAGGAAAATCCATTGAGTGAGGAATATTTCAGGGCATTAACCAACCAAGACTACTAAGAACGGGCTTAACATAAGTCCCATTTTAAGCGAGATTGTCTCGCTTTTAGCGAATGGTTTCAGTCAATTCTTCTGTTGTAGGTACCAGTTTCAAGAATAAAAAAGGATAAATGAAATACGAGGAGATATCAATTATATAAATCGTTTAAACGCGAATATTAATGAAGTAGCGTCGTTGTATCCTCTGCCACACGCCGAAAAGCGGTTTGCAGGTTATTTATGTAGATGTAAGAGATGCCTTGGAAGCGCATTGAATCAATTCAGACTGAGTTTTAGGGGGGGCAAGGTCACGGTTTCTTCCCGGTTTCATCCAATTAAGAAAATACCCCAGTTTCTCACTATCAGGACAAGGTAACCCTTACTATAAATATAAACGCGTGTATTGATTCGTCCATTGATTTCAATTTCATGGGGCTTCCATTGACGAAAATCATACACCTTCGCTACATCGAATAAATTAATTCGGTTACTCACTCGAATGAAAAACACCCTAAGGGCGAATCCACGATTTGGACAGCCAACATTTGGCGAAATCCACAAACTGTTAAGTCCCTCTTAGCACTATAATATCCTAAAAATAGAAAAGCTGACCGCGCAAACTCCGAGATCAAATTATCATCCTTTACCATTTCCTTCCCTTTTAAGGGAACGTGCTAAATAGGACGGAAGGAGGTAAGAAGGCGAATAAAGGTCGAAGGACGACAGAGAGAGAGAGGGAGGAAGGCTGAATAGAAGACCTTGGCAGCAGCGTAGGCGTCTACAGACAACACGAATGGAATCAGATTGCTTCAGACCGAACTGGACTGAGAAAGAACCGACGATGGGTTGAGCCGCTACGACGTTGCCAAATCGCGCAAAGAATATTCTCTCTTGAGAAAAGGATGAGCGAACAATGTGCTTCAAGAAAAGCGTCATATTAAAAAATGACAAAACTGTGAAGGTACCTATACTGCGCTGAAAATACTATAGAAACCTTATTTACTAAAACGCCGAACACAAAAAGGAAGCGGTCAACAGGAAGAGTCGACCGCAAGATACTATTTTAAGCTGTGAAAAATAAATTGAGATAACGATTCGCGAGTTTACTTTGTGGAGAGCTCTCGTGCGGGCATTGACCATTTCCCTCGCGAATAAATTGAGTAATTTTCAACTCCTGATACACTGAATAATTTTTTCTCTCGATTGGAACAATTTTTAATTCAATACCGCAACATAACAATTAAACATGGTAGATCGAATCACTAAAAAAATGCATTGAAAATGATTCGACAATAAAAAGAAAAAATTTCTAAAAAATGTGGTACTTCATTAAATGAATATCGTGACTAGGATACGATTCATTTATTGACGAACTGGGAAGCACGGAAACTGAATGAAATCGAGAAGATAAAAATTGATTGAATAGGGCTGTAATACATTATAAAACGTATTATTGCAATTGCAATATACTTAAATGAATAAATATAACAATAAATTATACATTGCAACGTAATTACAAATAAAGAAATATTCCTCATAGGATGAGTTTATATTCAGAGAATAAAGGCACCCGAACTACGCAAGTGAATTATATTAGGTACATTTTTGGGAGATAAAAACTTTTACTTCAGACAAACTGAGGAAAATATTTCATTTCTAATTCGGCAACATTCGAAGATAAAATATAGAAGGAAATCATTCCAGCATGTCACTTATTAATACATAGCTAAACTATTCCATTTCATTCAACCATTTTAATACAGATTGCAATAATAATCCAAAATGTATCTCATAAATTCTCGATTTGTGATTCTGAACTTGAAAAGTCCTGAATTACGTACTGAGAAAGTGAAAATGTTAATGAATTATCCTATACAGATTTAAATGAATGCATATAGGTCTCGCAGATGGCTAATTGTGCCTCATACTGCCCCGCCTGTCTCATCCATGGATTCACACAGATGGTTCCGCGTTTGAACGAATTATTAGGTCTGACAAGTGCAAACAGTCCTTCGAATGTACACCTGGATACCATAAAAAAACAAGTTACACGGCTACCGTGAGGTCTGAATGACGATGCATTATATAAATGAATTCCCAAATAGGTGAGAATTCGAGCTACTGACGATACAATTCAGAGTACCTAACTCACATATTTGGCGCACCCAATCCGCCGCTGCATTATTTTCCTTGAATTAGATATGAAAATTTCATCATCGTGCACCGTCTACAAAGATGAGGAATCTGAAATCTTCTTCCAAAAGTTAATTTCATAACAGCGAGAATAATAAAAAGACGCGAAATAAATACTTCATAGTGATTTATTAACAGCTTCAACAAAATGGATTCGAAATATGGGATGGCAATTCTTTATAAATTCCGCGGAAAACAGTAAAGGATTAATAAAATGACGATAACCACTAAGGGATAAAGCAACTGAATAGATATCGATCGAATCTCAGAAAACGTAAGCCATAAAAATATATTTTTTCATAGAGATACTCACCGAGGTAAATGCCATGTTCAAAAGAATTAACACAGTTAAAGAAATAACAAAATCATAGCGTCCAATTTTCTAGTGTTATCAGTAACTGAGTGCGAAAACTATCCTACTTTCCTTCAAATCTAGGATACCGAAAAGATCGAAAAAACATAATGGCAAACAATGTGGACAGACCTGGAACAAAAATACTTTACTGGCAATAATTAAACATTTAACACGGTTTATGCATCCTTTCTAACAGGAAAATCAAATTAAACAACAAGAAAATTCAATATTGCTTGACAAAACTCAAAATTATAAATTCTGAAATCTTATGGAAAAGTACAATTTTATTCTCTTTCAAATTCTTCGAATGATTGTCAATATCGAAAATTGCTAAGCGAAGTAAATTTCCTAGAGTACAATAAATTACCGCCCTCGTCATTATCATTGTAAAGCCTTGATTTTCCACCGACAAAATGTTACAGGGAAAGCAAATAAACACTTTATAGCGAAATAACTGCCAATCTTACAAATATGTACCTATAAACGACGCAAAATGACCGTCAGCTGTTAAGCAATTCACCTATGTTGACAAAAACGTCAGTGAGCAAACACCGCGCCTCAAACAACACCTGATTCGCAAACATTGCGCTTGACTGAATTCGCATAGAAATTAGCACAACCCACTCTCTTCGATAGGGACGAATTCTTCGATCCGATGACCAACCTTTTTCATTCACATCGGTCTTGCGAATGTAAAACACCAACTAACGGACACAAAAAATTGCTCCAGACGGGAAAAACGAACGTGAGGGCAAAAATAGCATCCGTTTCTCTACTTTAACACTAGTCTAACTCGAAAGAAAGAAAGAGGCTAGTAAAGGAGAAGATATAAATGGAACGGAGACTTGAATAGGTCCCCTCTCTCCCCATTTCTCTTGCAACACCGCAAGAATCCCACTTCCAGCCACCCATCAATCACGAACACCGTGAGAGATTGCCGAACGAGGAGAGGGAGGGAAAGAATGCAGTGTTGCCAAAAGGTTTTTTGTCTCTCAGTTCAGTTAACTTCGAAAAGTAAATAGAAAATTGAATGCGGTAAAAACCCTTAAGTCTCTTTAAAGCCAAAGAGAGAAGTCGATTCGTTAAGGGAATAAAACAAAGGCAAACAAAGTTAATTGAAAAAGCTGATTCTAAAACGTTCTACGTCTACCTTCAATAGAGCATTAGTAAGAAAAACATAGAAAAGACATTACTTCATACGTGCGTTATGCAGCAACTATGATTCAAGATTGATTCTTTCTTTACCGCCAAGTTCCCCGGCGAAAGACTTTAGATATTTCTTCAATAATTATTTTGCTATCAGTTAATATCAAGATTCGTCAATTTTTTATTTTGATCCTACTTATTTATACACTTTTGATAAATAATCAAATAAGAACGATTAATTACAGCAACATCGAGACTGAGTAATTGATTGAATTTTTTCTTTCTTCGATCTTGAGGAAATTTTTTGGCATGTGAAGATTTAAAACCATTTATTCAGGATATAAATATTTATACATTTATTTCTATAATGTCCGTAAGTATCGGATGAGGCATATTTGGTTGTATGCCGAAAAAAATTTAAGTAGCACTTATTTACCAAGACATCGTCTCGTGAACGCGCCTTACGTAACAATTTACAATGTATTTATGACACTGCTTCAGAATTTTCTTGGCAACAGAACACAAAATGTTACATACGATGCCCAAGAGAACCAGAAAAAAATTTCAAGAAGCAGAAGTAACAACTGCAATAAATCGAAATTAGTCAAAGGTCCACTGGATTCGGAAAGCATCTTCATTTAATAATATTTGTGTTTCGAGCACTTGAGGAATCTGATATTCTGAAACAAGACAACGGTTTATTCGGGAGCGTCTAACGAAACGGATTTGACTACAACGTACGAGAACTATTTTTCGCTCGATCCAGGATTACAAAATCACGAAGTTTTTCACTGCTCAAGGAATAAACATCTCGGAGGTAAATCACTCCAATAACATCATATTATTGGAGTATGTACTCGTTCGTTGGATCATGTACGTCAACAATCTACGGACCGTGACGACGATCTGCGGCGTACAGCTCTTGAGCGGAGTGGAAACGGCGTTGAGGTGAACTAGAGTGGTTTGGGAGGACAGAAGGAGGTAGTGGGAAGCATAAGAGACATCGACCACGAAGATCCTGCAACCTACATACCAGTAGAACAGCCCCTTTCTCCTCAACTCTCCCTCTCTCCTTAACAGAAGAATAGATACGCTTCCCGCGGGGCTAAAGTAACACGAGCGCGCACGCAATGTTAACATCTCCTTTAAAGTGCAAACACGCGAGGCGAAACAAAAGCCAACCGCACCGCCGGCCTACAATAGTCAAAATATTTACGCAGAATCACCTCGCGCTGGACCAAACGTTAAGGAACTAAATCCATGCACACTCAAAGGCTTCAGGTACTAAACGCGAGTCGATTTGATTTGAAAGAAGCAATAATGAAGTATACTAAGTTTTCCTCGTCTTGGCGTGATGAAGTTGAGAGATTTTGGACGGAAGTTCTCGGGATAAGAGATAGAAGGCTTCCGGTGATAACTGTTGTCATTCGAATGAGAAAATAAAACTATAGCGAGACCTTGACTTAAGAAGTAAATTTTCCTAAATTCTAAGCTATAATATTTCACAAAACAGCCCTTTTATTAACTTAAACTGGTCTATAAGAACAAGAAAAATAACAACACAAATAATTATAACATGAAAATCAAAAAATACTGATTTCCTTGGTAAGACTGGAACTCAAAACTGGACGAAAAAGAGCAGAAAAAGTGTAAATATGAAAACGTGAGTGATGAAATAAGTTGTGAGTTCACCTTCTGAAAAACGTACGTCACTCGCTATGCGATACATGAGGAACGCGTGACACTTAACAATTCCAATATTAAGAGATATAGACTGTCAATTAAAACTGACCCCAACCTATTAACATAAAACATCGGCATTTTAATTACCACATTGAAATTACGAAATACTTGCTTTCATCAGTACAGATGCAAATAAGTATTTCCAAAGGAAAGAATGAATCCTTTTAACGAAAGGATAGGAATTAAAAATCAATTTGAATTATAATACTTCCCGTAATGTAGTTTGACAGAGGCATTTTCAATTGTACATGAGAAGAGCAAATTTCAACAACAATTGAGGAAGGCAATATTCTTGGCTCTTCTTTAATTCAATTGGCTTGGATCGAAAGCTATATTCATTTAGAACGATTCGTTTCCACAAAAAAAGATTTACGTTTTTTTCGGTGCGGAATATCGCAGTAATTAAAGCTTCCGAATTTCCCTTAGCCTTAGTCTCCGATCTCTTGGAAAAAAAACATCCATTGATACAATGAGACATTCGGTAAACGATCGAAGGAATTAAGCCTCCCAACACTACGGCAAACACCGAGGCATAAAGAGGAATGGAAAGGCCATAAACGCCTTTATAGCCAACCTAAAGGAGATCAGATATCAGACGAAAAAGCGACTGCTATTTTTTCCTTTACCCCTCGATCGAAGATTACCATTCCAATCCAGCCTTACTGAAATAAGCGGTAGCGGCATATTCCATTTCGGGCCAAAAGGATCGCGCGAAAAAGATTATCTCAGAAAAACTCTTTGACAGCCTAGAATTGATACCATGGGAGTCGGCAACAAATTAGAGAACGTTTACGGAGATTTCCTAACCGGTAGCGACTACCCGAAATTATTATAATTTTCTTTTTCTGAGCTGGAATTTGTCATGAACAGTTAATCTTCACGAGAGCAGAACAAATGTAACGCATACGACATACTTAATAGATTTCACATGGCTGACCCGTGAAATTACGAAATTAACATTTGGTGGCGCCTAAACTAAAAAAGTAAGATAACTCACTGTGGTAACAAACTCTACAGCGATATTTTGCTGATCCTCGGTCTTAACTCAACCCGCGAATGCTTTAATAGACAAAAAATAGATATTGTACCTACTAATATTCCTAACTTTGCCAACTTCAGAGAGAGCCCCCATTTTTCAACCCAGTATAGTTGGCCGTGTTGAGTGACTTGTTGAAGCTATTATACCATTTCTTCGGTCTGGAAAAGGACGCAAACGTATATACTCACGTCTGGCAACTAACCAGCGATCTCCGTAGCAGCGAAACGTTCAATAACATTCCCCTAATAAGCCAGAGTCGAGTTGCGCTATTGGAGAAAGCATCCGTTCGAAACCTCAAACACCATTAGTTCGCCATTATGACCATATTCTAATCGAAAGCTCATCTCGAGATTAACATCGTTATAACGGTCCCTTACGGCTGTAGAGTCGTCTATAAACCGTGAACCGGGAAATAAATGCCGATCAAAGCTAGCACGAGTGCGCATTTCCGGCGAGGCGAGTCCTAACTCACTCCCCGCCATTCGCACAGGTGAACACGCGCCAAAGCGGAAACACGTGATAGTTCATAGGCGATTTACCACTGACGAGGGCTGTTTAGCTCAACGAACGGTATATCCCGTAAGCCATTTGGAGAATCGCCTAGTACTCATGTTCACAAAATTTACGTAGTGAAATATAACGTTTACAAACCTTTTAATCTAGGTACCTTTGAAACAAATACCATTTGAAGTGAAACGAAATCGAAGTTGCCAAGCTACATCATTACACTGAACTAAATGCATACACTGATGGGCTGTGAACTAAATATATCCTATATCATCGATATAAATGTTAAGTTTCATCGCCGTAGAAACTCAGAAATGCCTGTAAAATATAAGGGTTGCTCTGTTTCACATCAATTACGAAATTACGACGAGGTAAATGTAATTTCAAGGCCATTTTTTATGTCAAGAGTTAGAAGGAAAATGGATTGAGATTTCTTCGCTATGAAATTCTTCAAGATAGATGAAAGAACCGGACTGGCTTTTGGGTCTCAACATACTTTAGAATAAAAAAATACTAAATAATTTACGACCGGGATATCCTGGCGATTATTTCCTTTTAACGCCTTCTTGTTTTCTCTTGGAGCTCGGAAACGTTGTTATCTAGAGTAACAAAATTAACTATCTGGTCGATGAGATCAGAAGTGATAAATTTTTCGAATAGCTTCCGTGGATAATCAAGTCTTCTATCCTACAGCGAATCCCTCCTGAGGGACTCTATTACAACCGAAAAACTGCTTAATGTATTTCCCGACTCAACTACTTGAGCAAATCTCTTACAAAAAAAGAAACTGAATTCCTTATAGCACTAGACCTAGCATTTATAACACTGATTTTTCTCGCAGAATAGCCCTTGTAAAAGATCTGACAAAACTAGCATGCCGATTACAACAAACACGAGAAATTCAATACAACAGTATCGTTTCTAGTATTATAGTTCTTCATTAAGCTTCCAAACCGATTTATAACGTATATAAGTAGATCGTTAGGTCAATGGTTACGAAGAAAAGGAACTAACTTCTCCGAAAGAATGTGAGAGCAATAAAAGCATTTCACCTCCCTCTTTTCCATAGCCTACCTTCTCCCTCACGACCTAACGTCCCACTACTAATTGTGCCGGAAGAAAGCAGAACGTCGAGACAGGCCCAAGCGGGAGGAGGACGAAAAAAACGAGCATCGGAATGCGGAGCGGTTCGGGTGGAAGGATGATGGAAATGTATGAATAGCTGGGGAAAAGGACGACGCAGCACGTCATAAGGCCGACCTTTACGGCGCTTCTTTTTCTTTTATGAAGTTCGTTCCCTCGCTCTCTGGAAGTTTCAGGGTAGTAATGAGTGTTTAATTGGAGTACTCCTTCGCATGCCCCTGAATTTGTAATTCTAGTCTCACAATTGAGGCAGTGAAGATTGTGAAACTTAGCACGTGCACCTAGATAAAAGCTGATCTAAATGATATAATAGAGCATAACAATGATTGGATATCGTTTCAGAGAACTATTATTTGATTACTTCAGTTTTTCAATGAAGCCGCCACTTGGTGAAATTCCTTATCAATGAAGTAGTATGTTTAAAATAGGTTAAAATAAAACTGAAGTCACTCCTTTTTCCCCTTTCGTCAGAAATAACGTACAAAATAAGCGATGCAATGGTGTATACAGTATCTAAACGGGTTCTTTCAGTCAAACGAAAAAGAAACTCATAGCAACAAAAAAGAAAAAATTCTAAAATATACAAAATGTACGAAAAAATTTTTATATAAAATTGCGTGAAACATGAGAACACGTTCCGACAAAACTATTATACCTGACTCCTACAAGGAATAGATCTGCGTCGATTTTTTTTATCTTTTAAAAACAGCACCAGCTTTATTCGTGCGGCCGCATGAAGGAAAGCCTTGAGGTTTCGCCACACCGAACTTATTAACCTAAGTTAACCACTTACTTAACTATGTTACTATGCAATTTGATATGATCATAATCAATACATTTTAAATATCACGTTACTAACATCTGTGACGTTACATTAAATTAAAAATCAATTCAGTGAAAAAATTAAAAATCAATTCGGTGAAAACATGAGATCTTTTATCAGTTGATACACTCATATTCAATCGTTGTAAATACATTGACTGTTGCGTCATGAGAGGGTTAAGTAGCTATCGATCAACATCTTACATTCAAAGCGGTAAAAGAAAATGAAATAGCTAAATTTTTGGGAGAAGATAAAAATTGACGGTGCTTTTTACGAGTTCATTTTCAGCAATGCTACCTACATGATGTTCTCCGCACCATACGAAACAATATTCTACTTTAGTTTGAATTAGACTGATAAAACACAACTCCAAGCAGCACGACCCATTTGTTTGCAGTGACTACGAGAGGAACATCGAGACCCCGACATGTCGGCGTGTTTTCCACGTCGCATTAGCTGCTTATTTAGTGCAAGGCGGCGCGCGAAATTGAAAAAGATTCCGAACGGAACCGAAAGCAATGGGAGACCTCTTTTCCTCAAAGACTTCAAGTGGGGCTCGAAATTGAAAGGCGGCTGGCTTTCCTCCGCTACGAAATGAAATTTTCGCAGTGGAAGTCGGATTTTAATGGGCCATAATGCGGATGCGGTGCCACGAGCGACTTTTCCAGTTCCGTCACGAAGCCAGTTGAAATCGATTGCTCTCGGCCGCTGTTTCGGAATGATGTCGAAGAAGAACTGGATTAATTTCATGAGCTGGAGGAGAATTTCCACCGCAGGGCCTCTGGTAAGGTAAGCGATGCAGTACACAGTATGGAAGATGCTTAATTTTTTTTACTTAGGAGCTTCTCAAAACCAGTTGAATCTTCGGCTTCCATATTTTTTCAGTGTTATTTTCGCAACAGGACTTTCCCGCATGAGAAACCAATGAGCGCACTGAGTGAAAATCTAATCTAGGAATTCACGGTTAGGAAAGCAAACGGAGATTCACTTTTATTAAGTTAGCAAACGTAAAAGAAAGGAGTTTCTAGTTTTGAATTACGATTAAAATACCTGACTATTTAATAATTACATCTTCTGCATAATACTATATTATATTTACAAAGTCTTTATAAAATCTTCAATGTACTACAGTGAAAAAATTTCTTCAGAATTAATCAAAATCGACAATGTACATTTTCGGGCTAAACCAGAGGAAGGGAAATCTTTACAACCAGGACTTTTTCCAACTTATTTACGAAATGTAATCGCTATGTATTTGAATTGAAGCTAATTCATAGAAGATTAAATCATATGATATAAATCTGTCTAACAATAATATCCGTCTCGTTTTACCACATGAGTCTCATTAAGAAAAAAGCAGAAAACCAACCACAGGATTAGCATTTTTATAAAAGCAAAAAGATTTAACAATAAAAAGCTGGTTCGAACGTTAAAATGATAAAACGATTTCACACTTATCTATCATCTGCAGTGAGTGATTGAGTTCATTCCATCATTCATATTTCGGCAATTTTATATAAACGCAAATTTAAATCTAGCTCAATTTAAGCCTAGAAAAGGGCAATTATATCTAAACATATTTCCTGGCGCTGCCAGTACTAAATCCAGTTCTCGTACTGACAAATAATTCTTTAAATATAGTAAAGATATATTTCTCTTAACTCTTCCCAAAACCAAACTAACATTATCCCACAAAAACCACAAGGCTCCAAGACTAATAACCCAATGGTTACTTATTGAAAATGTAACGGTAACCCACAACCATCATTCCCTCCCCGATGAAGACATTCATACAAATGCGTTTGTATTGGAAACGTGTGACACACCCGTTGCATACCTCACGAACTCCAGAATGACCCTACATTTCCGCCGATTACACCTTTCCTTAGCGTGTGGGGTCCCGAAAATGAGTTGGCCGGTCACCGGTGACTCACGAACTGGACGAAAGATCTGGGGAGTGATGGAGGGCGGTCGGAAAGACAGAAAGGGGTGAGAGCGACGTGGGAGTGAATGGAGGGCGTGGGCGATGAAACAGAGGGTTTCGTGGGAGCGCTACGAAACAGAAAGAGAGGGCCGACAAGAAGCGGAGAGATCGGTTACCATAGCAACGCTTCTTTCGAACAACAACGAAACCTCCTTCCAGGCGTGGAAACTTTTCTAAGCACGCCAGAAGAGCGGTGGAGCGTGAAGACGTCGGGCAAAAGACAAAAAATAAAAAATGTATGAAACGCGGAGAAACCGGAAACATGCGCTGTTCATCGCGGCCAGAAGTGTGGGAAACGAAAGAAAACCCCTTCACCATAAGGTTTTTGTCATCTATTTTAACTTAACATTCCGCGCTCCCGAGTTGACCTGGAAATGAAACATAATTGTCCACTAATTTCCCGAAGAGCTTATAGCAGCGACGTTGAGCAAACGAAGAGTTCGGAGTGAAGAGTGAGGGGCGAAACAATTAATGAACATGTCAATTAGCTTTCCACACTGATAAACTCCATGATTTTTTGCCTCGGAGTGCGGGTCAATTTCCAGTTACGAACCAGCTATTATCTCATTCTGGGTCAGTTGGTTAATCCAATAGAGTTCGCTAGTAACATCCTCAGGCATATCTTGATGGGATGAACTCTCTTTCTCGCTATCGAACTACGACCCGCAGAGAGGTCGACCCTAAGCTGCTGGAGAGATTATCTAAGAATCAAAAGACTTGACAGGCCGGGTAGATCTGATAACCCTAACGTATTTGTCTAAAAACACCCGCGCCTACAGCGATAATGGTCCAAACTGTAAACGGCAATGGTACGTTATATGGTCCGAAGAGGAATATTTTCTTCGAATTCAACAGGATTACCTAGAGATGACACACACATACGCCACCAAGCTTACATCAACTTCAAATAAGGAGTAGCAAAGCTTTCAGCAGCTCTGACTTGATGGAGACTATTCTTTAAATTCTTATATCCTCGCAAATATACACAGATAATATAAACTAGAACGATACTTACAAATTCATACAAGTTTATTGTTCAAATGGAATATTGGGATTATGAAGATAAAAGAACCTAAAGTAATTTCGTTAAAGTTTGCTCTACATTTTTTCCTCATTAATATTCCTGAATTCTTTTCCGAGCTATTTTATTGCATTCATTCTATACCTGAGAAATAATTGTCGAGAGCGGAAGATTTTCGATTCGAATTGGTAGAATTTTACATATTGTTTCTTTCATTTCATTCACACATATATTAAATTTTATTTTCTCCACTTACTCGATATATAATTAATCGGTTAAGAATCAAGATTATTTGGCCGTACTTTGCTGAGCGAAATCTGAAAAACAAGCAAAAAATATCACGTTTTCGCCGAACAAGTATTCGACAAAATACAAATACTTTGAAGCAGAAAGTGAAATTAGAAATAATGTTACTCTGTGATTTTATTGTTAAATTCTAACACTTTCTCAGATCAAGCGAGAGGCAGTGTGCAGTTTCAAAGGCGAAGCAAACTATCATGCAAAATAACGCTTTGGATTAACGGGTAAGGGTGGTTACCGGAAAATTTCGGAGGAGTTTCCCTTTCGTTTTTGGGCGAATACAGGGCAATATAATATATTATTATATTAGGGTTATACAGGGCAATTATACAGGGCAATATTAAAAACTATTAAGTAAGTTTAACTACGATCAAACGTTGCCATCGGGCCAGAAAGAAAAATTGCTAAGCAGTCATTAATAAAATGTATACCAATAGCCCGCTGTTTGATTCAAACTAATGTACAATTCTATCCTAAATGGATCCGGAGGGGTAAATGTATCAGGGACAACCGCCTTTCAAGAAACATCTTTTGATTACACCCCTCATTAAGTCCTCCAGTTATTATAACATTGACCAATCAAAAAACGAAGCTCCGGTCCCACTTCGACTCGGCATCCTAATGACTCCCATTCTTCTCTCAATTGTCCCATTCAACCACTTCACAACTGGCCCGCTGATGGAAAAACACGACCTTCATTCCGCCCACATCCAAGACGTATTAGAACAAGACCTTTTCACGACGTATCCATCTCCCTAGCCGCGGAAAAATAAGACAATCCGGAGAAAGCATGAGGCAGCGATACATGGAGAACGATAGATCGATCAATCGAAATCACTCAGCGGACCCGAGATTGCGTAATTGAAGGCTTCGGGATGAGACTTTGATGAGAGGAGATGAAAAAAGTTGACGGACGCTACTCCGATAAGCGATGAGAGAAAGAAAGAGCCAGAAGATGGAGTGGGAGCCGTATTAGAGGGGATGAAGAGGCTCAAGGCCGTTTGGGAAGATGCTCGAATCGAAGGGAAAAATCTCCCGCGATTTTCGGGAACCTGTGGGCGGGAAGAACTAGTAGTAGAGGGTGGTTCCACCGATTGCGAAGGAGATGACGTGGACCGTGAGATAGGAATGCCCTCTACTTCCGGTTCCGCCCAACCCTTTTATAGGTTCAGTGAGATAAAGGCGGGAGAGAGAGAAAGAATGAAGGCCGCGAGGCTACCATAGTTGCCAAAATTAAACACCCGGCCAAGATTGCCTTGAGAAGTGGTCTGGAGATCGCTGAACTCAATGTATCTAAAGAGCAGCTTAAAACTAAGACTGCTGAAAATCATATTTTACAAAGAGTGTTCGAAAAAATGCGTACTCTTACAATGACTATAGATGCAGTTTCTATTCACAAATGGCAAACATTGATGGATTCGTAATTAAAACAATACAACAATACATATTAAATACAAATAATGAAACAGCCGACCAATACTTAGGAAAGAAAAGAATTTTTGAAAATGAGTAGTGAAAAAGGACAGGCATTCCAAGCCCTAGAGATATTGCTGCCTTCCGATATCTTAATGATGGGGAAACAACAGTTATACATTATAGTAAATCCAAATACATACGTAAAATAATGATTATATATACATTGTTTATATATTATATATATATATATATATACCCTAGTAGTGGTTACACATTATTATTGAGTATAAGGAAANTATATATATATATTACATTATAAATACATATTGAATTCATCCTCGCTAAATGATTATAGCTCGAAACACCCCATCGGTTAGAAGTATATTATACTTAGCAACTGAACTGACGGGATTAACGGATCCAGAAATAGGTTATTATTTTAACACGAAATACTGCTCTCATGTCTTCCGATAAAACAAAATCGACAAGTTCTCAATACGTTTATTGTTTCAGTTTAGCAAACTCAACCCATAACATTAATTTCTTTACCATGATTTTAAATGAACTATGATCTTAAAATAAGAGAAAAAATTATCCCCCACGAAGAAACAAAAGTCAGCCAAATCAACTCTCAAAATCTCTTTACTGGCGAGAATGGGTGAGACGACAGACTATCGGAAGAAATCTTTTACGCGAACAAACGAGGGATGACAACGCCTTTTCGAGTGATGACGCGGCGATTCTCGAATGGGTTGGGCTGAATGGCAAATTGCAGGATCATTTATTGCGAGGATGTCGAACCTGAGTAAAATTTGCATACTTCCGAGGGATGGCTTTCCGGTTACCACTCCTTGGGCTCTAAATGAATTACTGACTAATCCAGGGCGGACCCTTGCAGGGAGCAAGACAAAGGCACGTACCCAATTATTTACCTAATATTGTTTGAACAGACTCCAGCTTCAAAATAGGCTAATGTTGCTGTCAAAACTGGGAAAAATGTAATTTTGCTCAGCATTGAGCATAATTACATACATCAAATTCAGTAAAACGTGGCAAATAATTATACAAATTATTTAGATGAAATATCGACAATAAGGAGCCAAAAATCTAACCACTTTACGACTGATGCTTCTAAAATACATAGAAAAATATGTAACTACCTTTTGTCTATCTTAATTGGAGAGAATTTTCAAAACTATGTTGAAGTTCACTAAACTCGCAACTTCCTGATACTTCTAAATAGCACGGTACAGCCAGATTTCTTTAGCATATTACTACATAAATTTTTCCTCAATTTTATTTTTTATAATATAAAGCCCCTTCAATGCTATTCAAACACGAGAATACTAAAATTGCGCGTTTGCGAATTACAAAAATGAACGTTTACAGAGTTAACAGAATTATCACATTTTCATACAAGAATATTTCAAGTACGAGTAATTACTTTCCAGAGTGAAATCAGCTGATATATAGCCTAGAGACTAGCGTTCCCTAGGACCGGCCTCATGTAGCTAATGCCCTAACATCTGTCTATCACTAATCTCACAGTGAAAATTCCGCAAAGGATTGGCCACGACATACTTAAGTCCCGCCAGAAAGAGCGCTATTTGTTCAACCCTTACACCTTGACTCGTGATCACCAACCTACACCCCTCCACCAAATCGAGCAAACAGTTCTTGAACAAGGATGACCCGCCATAAAACCCCCCTAAGTTTAGTCGTTAGAAAGGTATAAAAAGGCCAGAGGAAGGACGGACGCTGCTGTCGCCACACACACTCCACCTGGCTGGAACAATATCCAAGAGAAACGTGACAAAACGCGAGCGTGACCTGCGGCGTCGAAAGAAAACCGATCCAATCGGGTTTTGCGAGCAAGAGGACGGAGGCAAGGCGGGGGCGGAGGCACAAGTGTACCGAGAGAGAGTATTAGGTTCGGCGAACAACAACACGAAAAAGGATTTTTAGTTGGTCACGTACTATGTACGCCACAAAGTCCTCCCGAGGGAGAGGGAACTCAACACGGCCGCTGCCGACTACAGCAGATTCTTATCCATGGCGAAATGAAAGAAAGGTTTACGCCTTGTTGGACCACGGAGGGAACAAGCCGTTAGCGAAGAGAGAGAATAAAAAGTACGCGCGGAGCCATTCCGGAGATCAAATTCCTCGCCATCCAGGAAGTCCCTCCTTTGAAGCAGAAAGGAACGGCGTGATTTTAAATTGCGGTGCAAAAGCTGCTCCTGCTTCCCGGTGGCCCATTTCATCCCAAGAGGGCCGATAAAAGAGGATGCAACGGTGGTTTTTAGGACGAGTAAAAAGGGAAGGAAGTCCTTTTCGGGCAACGATAATCATCTCGGATTATTCAACCGAATGTACCCTTGTCTAAACGAAATTCAAACTTACGTGAAAGGGCCAACTCCTTGAGTCCTAATGCGGATTGCCGAGTAAAGTTTTTCATCAGAATGACGTCAGCAATAATACAAACAACTGGGTCAGATACTTCACAAATATTGTTATCAAAGCAAACGATAAAGCGCTGATGAATAAAATCATATCGCTGAGTGAGAAACCGAGGCAAAAATGGCGGTAAATAGAAACGAAGAATGTTATTAGTGACATAACTGCAAAATCGGAATCAATAATTAAAGATCAGTATTATATTTAAAGAAAAATTTGCAATACTTTGTATTTTTCTACAAAATAATTAAATGTCTAAAACAGGTAAGTAATCAGCGGAATACAGAGAATTATAATACATAAACGTGAAGGAACGAGATGCATTCAAACAAGCTAAAAATTTAGCAGGAGAAGTTGTACTGATAAAAGTGCATCTACAGCTTAGGTAATTCCGCACATGTGGGTTTGAACGGGGGATCGAACACCGAACCGTTTTCTATAGCATTCAAAATTACGTTGTTCCAACTATATATCCTAGTATAGAAAGCTGTAAGTACGAAATAATGGTACGTTTTTAGTTTATAGATGCACTACTGACTTACACAATAGCATACATTCCTAATTCTAGGCAATGCTCAACCTTTTAAAGGACTGAAAAACCCAACCCAAAAGAGAAAAATAGGCTTAATCAACAATGACAGCGATTTTAATCAAAACCTAAATATTGATCAAGATGCACAATTATATCCCACCTAATATCCATTGAAGTAGACGCAAATTTCAATGTACGACAACATCTGTTAGAAACTGTATCCTTTGGTTTACAATTAAGGTTACATTTCAAACCCCATTGGGAAAGTTATATAATTAATACCTCCTTGTTGTGACCGCAAGGTAGTGCTAAAACTCCCGACTGCGAGTGATGAGTAATTCAAACAAAGGACATAGAATCCCCTTTTACGCGAAGGCACGAAAAACGAAAACGACAGCGGTCTACAAAGTGACTGAAGCGAAGAAACAGCCTCCGATAAGAACGACCGCGCGCAGAAATCCCGCGAGAAAAAAAATCCCCGCGCTAACTGGATCTGCGCGAATGGTGACGTGAAATAGAGACCAGAAAACGTAGGAAAATTGCGAGAAATTAATTTACGGCGCAAAAATGCTTCGAGACATTTCCAACCCACAATGGAAAGGGATGGAATGTCTGAAAAATAAAAAGCCCACGTTCCGCGCGCACATTCAAAGCCAGGAGCAATTAATAAAACCCTTCTTTTTCCTCCCTATCATCCTCCGAAAGAAAATAAGAGACTCTGTGGATTTAATGGGGCCATTGACGCGAAGTAAGGGAATTATGCTCTCATAGTACGTCCTCCATCCTTATATGGAGCCTCTTTAATCTAGTTATAAAAGGGTTCGCGGAGCACAGGACTGTTCACGGCAGTGATTTATAGAACGCCATTGGAGTTTGCGTTCTGAAAGAAATTGCCTCCCGAAGGTGATAAAGGGAAGTGAAAAGACAAATGTGGACATTGGGAGATGGAGAATAGCGATATAAGGAGAAAAATGAAATAGGACATAGGAGAGGAATACGAAAGGGACGAGATGAAGTATGGAAAGTGAAAACAGGGAAGAATGAATGGATTCGGAAACATCGACAAAAGACTATGAATTCATTGCTTAAAATAAAAAAAAAACTTATTGGAAAAATCACAAACGGAAAGAGGATAAAAGTATCACTAATACTCGTAAGAAAACGACACTCATAAGTACGTACGAGTTGGTTCCACAAGAACTTTAAATATATTAATGTGCTATCTGAAACTGAACTATAGGTCCCACAAAAAATATAACGATTAAAAATTAACCAGAAATAGAATGAATTAATACTAAAAGATTGCACGAGGAAAAATGCAGAATGAGGAAAACCATACATTTTTGATAAAATATTTAGGACAGAACACATACTGACAAATAAAAAAAATAATTCCAGAAAGAAGAAATAATATAATGGTGAACAGTAATAACCTATAATATAAATGAAGAATCGGTTTATCTAAATTCCTTTAGTCAATGAACAGTAATAACCTGTAATATAAACGAAGAATCGGTTTATCTAAATTCCTTTAGTCAATATAACTTCTAATTTATTATCTATTACTGCAAAAGTTTTGGAGAGGGAATGAGGCAATGAGACAAAATGAAGAGTGAGGTAGTTTGCTCTTTCTATCCTGAATCAGCCATAATCCTCGAAATGTGATATGTCAATGTAAGTCGGCACAATGCTCTGATGAATAACGCTTTCCACAGCTTCCGATAAGATGTTACCAGGATAAATGTTATAATCCAACATCACTCTGTAGCTTCTATATCACCACAGTTCCACAGAAAACGGAGACAAAAGTAATTACAAGAAATGTTTTCTTTGATCCTGCACCAAAAACAACGGAATCGTACCGCTAAATATTGAATGAGATGTAGAACACACGAACTTGAATAAAGGAAGAGAAATAAGGCGACGAAGAGGAAAAAACAGCACAGGAAAGGGAGAAAAGCCCTTGGAAACAACCGAAAGAGAGAGAAAAACAGGAAAAGGGAGGGCGAGAATGTATAAACAGATAAACACGCCCAATAAAAACGGAAACGAAAGAGAACTGGAGAAAAACGCTACGGCCGAGGGGATGAAAATAGATAACGCGAGGTAAAAAACGAAACAGGAAAAGGAGAGAGAAAGAGGGCGCATCTTCCAACCCACACTTCCCGTTGTATCTTTTCATCTCTTTAAAGGCCTCCTCTTTTATTTAAGAGGCTGATAAATAAGAAGAGAAGGAAAGATGCCTGCTTCGCTGCAAAGATGCCACGGAGAGAAACTACGGCGCTGGGCGATACTTCCGTCCCTCTACAATTTTTTTTCGAAAAAATTGAAAAGGATGAGGAAAAGGAAGTGAAGAGGAAAGGGAGTTAAAGCCGCAATGCGGGCAACATCGAGTGCCCGTAGGATAAATTCTCCCGTTCCTGAAGAAACACTGAGTCGTCTATATTACCACGCCACCTACTGGATAACCTCATCGCTCGGCACACCCTCGTCCTTTTGGAAGCCACGCCGCTGCTCACTTTTGAGAGGAAATCTCGAGCCCAATCGGAGAAATGTTGCATTAGGACTATCATTTACCACATTCCGCGCAGAAATATGCCAAGGATAAAATCTAATTTTCATAATTCGTTTCCAACAGAAACCTCAATCGGTATCCTAACAGTGGCGGAAAAGGACCAATTCTTACTATACAGGGGAAGAATATAGATAACCCCGTTTCATTCGTTTTAATGCAGGTTCGAATTACTAGCATATAATTTCTTTATTTAACTCGATTGAACTGGAGAGTCGTCAGAGCTCATCAGAGGAGCGGTCTGTATATAAAATTATGGTTGAATTTATTTCGACATCTTCTGAAAGGCATTCTCTGCATAAAGAGCAAGAGATAAGAATGGATAGAATATATTGTGCATAAAAAGCAAAAAAAAAACAGTAGCACTACAATTAGTATAAACATCATAAAAAGTAAACCAATGCGTTTTTTTACACAAACCGTGAATATTGTATTTCGTTGGTAAAAATTAAATAACTTTAAAGCACTGCTAAGGGAGAATTTCTAAGCTTTCACGAAGTATCCGTTAGACCACATTGGAATAAAATACAGTATATTATTTTCACCTCAAATAATAAATATATAATAATTCGTCAAGTTGCAGAATACAAATCTGGAGTCGCACAGAGTTACAAGTATTTCTCATCAAACCCTCAAACCCCAAAAATTCGATAGAAAGTGCATATACTTATACTTTCCCCGGAAGATCAAACTCGCAAAATTAATTATTAACGTTTAATTACTCATCTATCATCAGACCCAATAACTCATAATTATTTAACGTTTTCATCATATGACGAACCAAATATTTCATTTATTAAATACTATTTAAGAAATCTAAATTAGCTTTCGTATTTGTGCCCACATCAAAACTACAGAAACTTCCAACAAGATTATAAAGAGATATATTATCATCCGACTCACACGAGAGTACACCTGCACCCATAAAAAAGATAACGTAGTATTACCAAGAGGTGACTACTTTGTAGCTGATAGGCACATCTGCTTATCTCCACTCCGCTACCAAGACAAGAATGCTTTCGCCTTCCGTCTCAATTTCTTATCTAAGGCTTCCATCAATTCTCTGCCGGAATCCCCAACCTCGCCGCATTCCTTTCGGCTTTATAAGCGGCAGGAGCGCCTAAATATTTCCCCGTGTGCATTCCGGTCGTATAAAAAACAACCACACCTTCCCCTTGACGAACCGTTCCGCCAGTGGAGGCTGCACATTGGAAGTACACGCGCAGGAAGTCAGGAAGCGTATCTGTTTCCCATTGAGAACCTTCTGCAGCCCACCGGATCGGGCGTTCAAGTTTCCCATCCATCGGCAACAATTCCATCAATATACCTTCTCGTTTTTTGGAACCTTTTCTTTCACCTTTGCCCTATTCGTACCCTGCCCCCTGCGGCTGACCCTTTTGGAAGAAATGAATCAAGTGCTACCCCTAAAACCCTCAGAACAGCTGACAGGAATGGGAAGGGGTGTCGATTGTAACGGAGGTTCCACGAGGTGGAGAAGAATCGGAGGAAGGAGTGACCGAGGCTGCCGGATGTTCGAGCTAACAATTTCCCTGCCAACTTGCGTGTTTCAGGCCGTGGAGGGGTCACACATGTCAGGCTGACATGAAGATATGGCGGGAAAACTGTTTATTAACGAGGCTTATTCTAGGCATACAGATGAGAGGAGAGTTGGTGAGGGAGAATAGAAAATTGTGATAAGCTTCTGGGTTACTGTCTGACAATTTCGAAAGGGATAACTAATTGAGGAACATATTTAACAATACTATGACCGAATAAAAGCAAAAATAAAGAATATTTTACAGATAGTTTATTGAACAATAACGCACGAGGTTATGGAGTAAAACAGTGTAATATTAATTAAACGAATTTCGCGGTAAATCCACATTTTACAAATCTAACCATCCGTAATTTCGTAGCCAAACATAATAACCAGGCCTGATCACTACCATTAGTAAATGATGCTTCTCAGCAATTAGACAAATGTTAGTTACATTTTATACGATGCAAGTTATTTTTTACAAAATTAGTCTCATCAAGCTAGATATTTTCCTAGAGTACACGTGAAACTATTTCCTTCACTGAAAGGAGAGAAAATTTTTTACTTCTAAAACTTCTTGAGCAAAAGAAGTTTCTTGTTTCATGAAAATTCTTATTTGTGAATACGTTCTTCAGAAACATTTTTTCGTCTTGATGAAAGCATGCAAACTGAATGCAAAACATTAGCAATCCATAATGCACGGTGATAGATGCGATACAATAGAAATATTATTATAATATATGAGTCACATTAAATTCTGAAACTGAAATAATGATTAAATGCCAAATATTAGGTGAAAAAGCATGAGTTCTGTAACTCAATAAGTAGAATATACTATTGCACCGAATATCCCCCTGCCGTATGCCATACGGCGGCTTGTGGGGTACTAATGAAAATGTAAGTAACTCTAACAGGTAATACCAACATTCCGGGTCAAAAGTTAGCGGCCTCTCTGTTATTACTTAGGAAACCTCACACGATAGTAAAATAGTTTCCGTCGACACTGACCAAAAGATAAGCACCGAAGCAGCCGCAGAATACAGCCACAAATCATTGTGGAGAAAACGCCTCAACTGCATATTCGAAAAAATAGGCTTCGTCCGGACGAGTTATGTGGTCCAATAGAAGAGATTTTCCCACCGAACTGCTGCCGGTACGTAAATCGACTGCGGACATTTCGCTCAAATACAGATTTCGGATAAAGAAACGATCGCAAAAAAATTCGGTTGCAAAACTATGAAAGGAGACGCCGTAAAACCTGATTAATTTATAATGCGCTGAGTTTGAAACACGGTGAGACATGTATTACTTTCAGAAACACATACAGTTTACGGAGTGGAGTTGGAAAAGGTTTATAAAAAGAAAAGATTATCCTGATTAAATACGGGTAAGCTATCGGCTCGATAGTTCGCAAATCTAATCCAGAAACTTGAAAAATAGAGACAACCATGAATAACAACGGATTTAATTCCATAAAAAGGATGAATTGCGAATACGAGGATAGGAATACTAACAAAATAAACAAGTTTAGAGCTATCTATCGGACAATAACAACTAAGAACGGGAAAAATACGTAACTCCATTGAAAGATAGCAATATACAGCTCAGAAATTACAATACTACGGTCATACATCCGGCTGTGATACACGGTCACCATTATTACAGTGATGACAAAGATAATTCGTTCCGGAATCAACCGAAATACGATGTTATCACTTCTCGCTGTCTTGAACATCTACCCACTTGGGATGGTGGGTGTCCCCTATGTGATGTGGCCATCCCCTTTTTTCCTCAACACATACAGACGGAAAAGATAAGATACTGGAATAGCCCTTACATTTCAATGTTTCCTGATTTATGCTAGCACGCGCACTCACCAAAAAATTCGTTGGCCGAGTCCGAAAAACAGCGAAAAAATCTTCGTTTGGCGAAAAGTTCGCTTGCGGGGTTACTCATTAACTGAGATATCACTATATTATGAAACTGTTACACTATTTTTAAAATGCTGTAGCAGTTCCTTCTTATCATAAACGAAACATTTTTACGCAAAGAATGCGTGCTTTAGAATGAATGCTCGATCATTTTTTGTTCAAATAAATGATCTTACCGGAATTGGACCTTTTTATTTAGAGTAGAGTTTCCCAAACTTTTCCTCCGGTGAAACACTATCAATTCTATGATATCAGCGGAACACCTAGGTTACTTTTTCTGTCAATAAATATTAGTAATAATTGATTTCGTCAAAGTAAGAGTCAATGGTTTATTGAAAACACAATCTTCTCATATAATCAAGAGTCCCTGATTTTAAAAATATGTTATAACTTAATTCAAAACTGAAATTCATACAAGAATTATCATTCTTCGTAAGTTTCCGCGGAACACTTAAAAACTCTTCGTGGAACACCAGTGTTCCGCGGAACACACTTTGGGAAACCATGATTTAGAGGATAAAAATACTCGTAAAAATGAATAAAAGGTAGAAGCAGCAATATAACTGCGGACATAAGGATACGCCGAAGAAATAAGCGATAGCGTGATGACCAGAGCAAAATAGAATATTTTCTATCATTTAACGAATGAAGGAAATGCCCTACGCTAAATTACTTTGAGTTAGCCGGAGGCACATTACAGGAAAAAATCAATTATTGTAGTGTGTTTCATTACAGTTTCTAAGTAAAAAGGAGATTCTGCTAATAAACAGACATCTACCGCTTGGAGAAAACAAATCACTTACGAAGAAATACCACCTGAAGACAATAAATACCTACGGAAAGATCTCCAACCCCATTTGTATTCAGCGTCTTCCCCAACCGAACAATTAACTCCGGAGAAAAACTCGCGCAAGAGTCAATTCTTTGGTAAAAAAAATCTCAAAACCATTAACAGGATTTCTCTTGGAAGCAAAACGCTATTTAACCACTCTATTATCTATTGGAATCCAACCGCCGAAGTCGGGTAGGAAGGAAAAATAAAAAAAGAACTCAGAAAGGAAAGGAATTAAACCTTTGAAAAAGCAGAGAATGGAACAGTAGGTACGTAGATCTCCCTTGATTGTAAATTATAATGATAACGCTGGGAGTAAATTCTAGGCGCTCAGAGCAACACTTCTTTCTTTCCTGAAAACTCTACCTACCTTTTTTGTTTCCTTCGTAATTTTAATTTCCGAGTCCTTTAAAGAATGTGAGCACTTTCCTCTTTCTCGATGAAAAAAGAAACGGGTGGAAAGTGAATGAATGCAGGAGAGGGGAGTAAGAAAAGAGGGCGAAGGAATATGAGAGCGAACCACGAGATAGGGGTGTGGAAAGAAGATAGAAAGAGGGGACGATGGAACACAGGTGATGAATAAAAAAGAGGGAGGATATGGAAGAAATGAAAAGAAGAAGAAAATGCGGAGAATGGTGAAACAGCCGGCATTAAAGGCTCAAATGGAAACGAATATACGCCAAACGGAACCAAATAAACACAGGAGAGAAAATGAGAAATTTACGAATGACATACGAAGAGGACTAAGAGGTGACAAAAATTCAATAGACGTTGATAGGATAACAGAACCTGGATGTCGTTGGAGTGCAAATATGTTTTAAAAGCATATATATGATATAAATGGGAGATGGGTAAATTTGTAAATACGAAAAAGGAACGGGACAGTACAGAAAGTAAACAGAACAGAAAACCTTTTTAATACGGATAAATTTACAGAATAAATAATAAATCTTCCAATTTGAACGAGGTTTTGATCGTAGACTATATAAACTGGGTAAAAATCAACAACGATTAAGGCAAACATTAATAGAAACAATATGTGCAAGTTTTAGTATCACTCATTAAACAGAATTTTATCATAATGAAAATGCAACAGAGAGTAGAAAGAAAAAATTGAAAAATTATCAAATGCTTTGAAACCGACTGGAAGTTAGCATCCCAGGAAAAAAAAACTGATCAATGAGGCTGGAACGAGATGAAATCGAAAGAAAGATGGATAATGAGAGATGAATAATGAACGCAATGAACGATGAAGGAGAGATGAATAATGAACGCAATAAAGCAATAGGAGCCGAGGAAAAAGCTGAAAGATAAAGAGTAACAAATGTAATGTGAAATTATAATAAATGCCATCAGATATAAACAAAAATAAACGGGGAAATGAGGAGAAATAATAAAAAATGAGAAATGTAGAATAAAATAGGTATAATGGGAGTGGTGGAAATGAAAATTAACATTTGTTAAAGATACAAAAGGAAAAGAGAGAAAACTAAATGATGCATAAGACTGAATTTTGGTCAAATTAAGAGTGAAGTTTCTATTATAATTATTATATTATATTCATTTTCATCGCATTAAGACGTGCGAGTGCTATCGTAATACGTTTAACTTTATCATTAACCTCTCAACTAATCACCAAATCATTAACAATGAAGAGTAACTACGTCATTCTACAAATATAATAAAATTACTTAGATATATAATTAATGTAAAAATCACCTGTCATTGTTACTTATCAATTAATATTTTTAATTTCATACTACAAATGCAATTTAATTTCATTAAAGATGCATGCTACGGTATGATATAGTTAAGAAGGATTGAATAATATATATACATATATAAGGGTTTTATCATAGACGGAGTATTGATGCAGTGGAAGTAGACCTAGTAAGGAATTAACAAATGTCTAGGAACAGCGAGAATTGCAACAACAGAGAGGGGAGAGAAAACTGGCGAAAAAGCGATGCAGAAAGAGCAGCAGCAACGAGCTGCGCCGACGAAAAACAATAACAAAAAACACAGTCCCTGGAGTGGATATAACTCCAGCGGACGTCTAGGGGCAGAGGCTGGGGAATGTTGTGTGGGCGGAGGGCGACGCGAGGGGAGGATGGCAGATAGAGGGAAAGGCAAGCTGGTAAAGGAATTGGATAAGAGCGGCGGATGGAAAAGCTAAAGTACTTGAGCTATGCCGTAAAGTCTCGTCATGGTCATAGACAAATGACGTAAACACACCTCAAACAAAGGCGATTTTCCCTTATTTATCGTCTTTAAACTATAACCAAGACAAGAATCCAAGGCCAGTGACAGTAAGGGGGACAAACTTCTCAGGATGCATCGATCACAGTGGTATCAATGTTTATCAACGTACAAAGGTTCGACTGGCATTTGCAATGAATGAAATAACTTATTATAATCATTGTGGACATTGCAGCATATCCTCACAAAAATATACGAATAAATGGATTAAGTGCGTAATTATCGATTTTTGTGTTAGACAAAAATAGTATCAGCGTATGAGCAACAGTTGAAGAACAACAATCGGCGTAGAAAAATGCCGCGAAGATAGTTGAATTTGCACTTTCGAAACATTATATCAAAGCCTTAATCAGAAAGGAAAAAAATAGTTTAAGTCACAGGACATCATCATGTGTGCTTATGATCGAAAAGGAACGCTCTTGATCGTACGTTTCGCGATCATGATGGAAGTGTTCAGAGTTTTTGACGTACACGGTTCTTTCACAATCTACAAAAGAAATTATGATAGCTCATCTTTCACATTTAAGATCAGTAATTTACCGCCCACGCACGGAGGAAACCAAGGAAGTGTCGCTTCTAAACCATCCTTAGATGAGTTATCAACGTTATCATTACACGAACGGACTGACGAAACATTATATTCCCTTTTTAACGCCAATCACTAAAGCAGAAACATTCAATTTACATGGAAGAGCGGAATTGGACAAATTTCAGACAGTAAATATGTTACTATGGTGAGTTTGTTGAGTTGGGGTGAGTGGTTACAGTTTCTACGGTGATATCAGTGAGGTATCTAAAGGATAAACTGCAAAATATGGAATTAGCGAGTAAAAGAAGATTTGATAGAGGGGAAAAACATCGGGCTTATGCGAAGAATAAACATCATGGGCGAAAAATCTTCCAGTCGGAAGGGAGTGAGATGTTATAAAATAAGGATGGATGGGAAGAGGAGAAAGATTATTTTGGGGCAGAGATGATGTTGGGGTGTTTACAACCGAAAAGATAGAGGGTAATGTGTCGAAAGCGACAGAGAGGGAAGGCTGAAGAGACGGCTAATATCACAAGGGAAAAGCAAATACGAAAGAAAGGAAACAAGCTTACTAAAGTAAGATTTGTAGAGGTCGCATAGAGGGAGGGAAGGCCTAACGTGAATATTAAAATCTGGGAGAAAAGAAAAAGAGATAGAAGGGAAATACACAAGACTAAAAAGAGCCATCAAAAGAGGGAATCCCATTACAAAAACAAATTCGAATGGTAATGTGGAGAGTTAGCCTTAGAAAAGCGATGAAAATTTACACCGTCGCTCGTAACTTTATGAACCCCCCTCACTCCATTTGAACCTCATAACATCCAACTAGGAAATTCAGAAGGTCCACTCCATTTATAAATAATACCTTTAGCGTGAGCTGTGATAATTTTTCAGATCATTCAAATGTCAAAGGAGTATCTCGAGACATCGCAGAAGTTCACAACTGAATAAATTTCACGTATAGAAAACCGCGATAACAAACTTCACAAAATTCACCACAAATATTCCAAATCCAACTTAGAATCGTCATTTTTCGTTTAAGAATATAAATACTATGCCAAAAATTCAATCGAAACCTTCACCATCACTGAAATTCAATTTAAGCAAAATCACTATAAGCGGGATGCTGCATATGGGTGGCAAATAAAATGCAGCGATAAACGACTGTCTTTTATTTACTACGGTAGATGACGAGCAAAAGGCGACCATGATCGAGGTTCATTGTTGAGGTTATCTCTGGAAAGACGAAACAAAAAAAAATAAAAATCCCACACACGCTCCAAACCTCGATTTTTTGTATCGCTGCTTCCAGATCAGAGGCGAAATCACTGAGGGGAAAAAAGAAAATCGGGCCGCGCCCTCTTTCCGATCGGAGATATGAAAAAGAATTGAACATCGTGCATCGGGCGTGGGACGTTCTGGAGGACGACATAGAGATATCGCTTAAACTGCAAAGGACTTTATTCAGGCAGCGGTCCAGTTCCTATTCCTCATACCCACGTAAAAAAATGCTATACATATAAGAAGTATTCACGTCACAGAAAACCGGGGAGAAAGCATAACCTAACGCCTTCGGAAAGATTAGGGAATCCGATCCTATAAAGCGAAGTATTAAACATCAAAATTTGATTCTGAGCATTACCAAATCAATTTTCCTGCACAATCATCTTTATACGTAAGTGAACAATCAGATTAGGATTACTCCTACCAGTTCTACATAGAAAATAAATATTTGGCCAACAAAAATATTTCACATAAGCTAATCTCTGCCCGGAAAATTAGCGTCAGCAATTGAGCTATTCTTTGACGAGACATCTGTTCACTTTCGGAGTTATGTCTGAATGCAACTGTAAACGTTTTTATGTCAATAAACTACTACTACTACTGCTACTGATTCGAAAGGATTACCATAACGGTTAGTTAACTCATTATAGATACGCATCCACATAACTAACCGATAACGAAATATTGCACATCGCGTGATATATTATACTTCATTATTCCCAACATAATATACAATAATTTTAGTGGATATCAAGTGCGGAGAATATATATATATATATATATATATATATATATATATAT
>KZ308209.1:1445414-1590928 GCA_000376725.2 Ladona fulva | reverse complement strand
TGAATAAACATATATTGCATCGAAATATAAGTAAATAAGTCATATCAGCAATTGCATTATGTCATTATAAAATAATTAAACATTACAAAATATATAGCATTATAAAATATTTATAACTATGCATGAAAGATGTACATTTTACACCCTTGTTATTTAAAGAAAAGTCATCTCAGCAATTGCATTATGTCATTATAAAATAACTAAACATTACAAAATATATAGCATTATAAAATATTTATAACTATGCATGAAAGATGTACATTTTACACCCTTGTTATTTAAAGAAAAGTCATCTCAGCAATTGCATTATGTCATTATAAAATAATTAAACATTACAAAATATATAGCATTATAAAATATTTATAACTATGCATGAAAGATGTACATTTTACACCCTTGTTATTTAAAGAAAAGTCATCTCAGCAATTGCATTATGTCAATATAAAATAACTAAACATTACAAAATATATAGCATTATAAAATATTTATAACTATGCGTGGAAGATGTACATTTTACACCCTTGTTATTTAAAGGAAAGTCCGTTTGATTATGTATGACGCAATCGGAGGAAAGCTATGACACGTTGCAAATCTCTGATAAACTTCGATACGCACGCAGAAGCGTTAAAGCAACTGAATACTCTGAAACGGCATTTCAAATCTGTGTGCCTCTTTCTTGAACGCGATTCAGATGGGCTTTATGGACAGCCCGACGCGCTGCG
The DNA here is from genome assembly GCA_000376725.2 of Ladona fulva. Taxonomy (NCBI): domain Eukaryota; kingdom Metazoa; phylum Arthropoda; class Insecta; order Odonata; family Libellulidae; genus Ladona; species Ladona fulva. Next base: position 1,590,206 of record KZ308209.1, on the reverse strand, counting down.
TTCCCTTCATCCACTTTGAATGAAATTTATTTATAGAAACAAGTAGAATCCTCTCCTCTATCAATTTAATTTTAGTTCTTCGGATTCCGAGAGGAATTTTCGCTTCCCCGAGAGCTAAAAATGTTCCGGGAAATCCCACTTCCCTTCACCTTTGCCATTCACTCATATTTTTATCTCGGAATTTCTTTCCGAATTTCTCCTCCGCTCTTCCAACCCCTCTCGAAAGTTACTTGTGCACGCGTCTCACGGTCAGGTTCCGCCGCTCCCTTCCGCCACTTCAGAGATTCAAACCTTAGAATTAGAGGGGGCTCTAAATGAAGCTGTAGCGTCGCTGAAACCTTGTCGAATGCAAACTGTNTGTTTCTATGTATTGATTTGTTTTTCAAGGTGTAAGCTAATTGTAGTCAATTGTTTTTGTTTTAATAGTGTAAAATCATCAATGAATGCCTCGAGAGGTTAGGTGGAAGAGAGGTCACTTTGGCCTAACCTCGCCGTAATAGTATAATAATAATCATAAATTACCATCTTGTATATGGGTAAGGATATATCGAAATTATGGTATGCTTACTCGATAATGATCTTCGTCCACTTGTCTACGTGAAGGATTTTCTCCACCGATAATGCACGAGCCAGTACCGAGGACTTAGCCTTCTCCTTAGAATATGAGAGGAAGTACGCCACCATTCCTCCCTTTTCCCCTATTGTCACCGCGAAGTACTCTCCGAGTCCAGGTTGAAGCATTAAAGGTATCAATGCCGTTCCATTCCCACGCATAAAGAAATAGAGACGTGTAAAATTACCATGGGTAGGATCCTCTTGGCGTTGAATTGGAAGGAGTTTAGTGAAGTGCTTAGTGGAAGTTCTCTCGATGTGGCATTCTGTAAATAGAAGTGAAGTTTTTCTTTTACATTCCCCACCCCGAACCTTTAACTCGTTTCGTCCTTGAATCAGTTCATAAAGAAGTAGCTACATACTAGGAACTCTATACATAGGAACACGGTACATAATAATAATAATAAAGGATTTTATTCAGGGCTAGATTGAGACTAACAAGTCTCTTATCACATCTAACCCTTCGTCATATGAGACGAGAAAAGATAGCTTGCAAAAGTACAAAGAAGAAAACTACTTTGTGGATTAAAAAACCTAAGCTAAGAGCTCAGGGAAAAATCTCCACAGCAGGAAAACACCCTCAAGAAAGAGGGTGTGAACAACCTGCGAAACCTACGGATAGAAAACTAAGTTTGATGATGAAAGTAGATTAATAGAGTTATAAAAGACATGAAGACAAATCAATAGAAATAAACAAAAAAGAACGAATAACAACACATTAACATAAAAAACCTGAATCTTACAAAAATTATCAAATTTGGAAGTGATTAGAAAAAACATAATTTCGCTTAGTAAAAAGCACGTCAAATATTCAGAGCGAAACTAAAGTTAATCAAAAACTGCCCTAAACACATTTTTCTTCGTTCCGACCGAATATTCTCTTAACGAAGCCGAACTCCTTAAGATGAAATATTATGTATATTGGCATGGAACTGTGCTTAAGTACAAAGTCAACTGTGAGGGTTGGCTTTAGGCGTGAAGCAAGTGAGGCATTCTCCTTAGGACGTACATCAGACATGTGCGGTCTGAAGCCGTACTTGGCTAGAAAAACTAAATTCTGCCCAGAAAGTTTTTTGCCCGAATGCCGGTTGGATACTCATTCCCCAAACATTTGCTAGGGAGAGCAAAGAGAGGGGAATGAGGCTTACTAAACAAGATGAGGGGTGAGGTAGTTGACGCAACCTTATGTCAACAACATACATCTCACTGCGACATCGTCACTTGTTGGTTGGGTGTTCTGGTTTATCGGGATCTGTCCCAGACTTATTTACTTTTCCCGGTATTACGAAAATGCTTTAGAGGGTTCGTAGAAAACACTCTCCGGAGCACGAGCAGTCTCGGTTATTCAAAAGCATTAACTTGTAATAGTTTCCACTATCGATTAACCAATTGAGGTAATTTACCACAGCTGAACTGCCTCTATCGAAAAATGTTACCTGACATTGGGTTTCATAAAATAATACAAATATAAAAAGATCCTCAAATACATCTACACACAATGGACGTGTCTCATTGGATTTTATACCATTTTACGTACGAAAATTATTAGAGCATACGAATGTCTATGTTATGTTCCGGAGTTTTCATTCTCGACGAAATAAATATTCCGTTACTACACCATTATATATTAGCAAAGTTCAAAAACATTCGGTCGCTGTAGCAGTATTTTCCAGGCTTTTTGACAGTGAGAAAAAGGAAAATGCCATTCCAAGTCATTTAGAGTGAGAATTCCCACCCTTCCCATCGGCTTTATCCAATGTAAATGAAGAAAATACAAAAACATATGCGAAGAACGACCGGAAGAGTGATTCTGTTCTTTACGAAGTAAAATAGAAGACAAGGAGTATACATTTCGCCATAAGAATGCTGATATTTTGAATTCGGCCACGATGATATTCTCTTTGAATAGCGAAAGAGTTAATAAGAACCTCAAGCAATCTTACTGCAACTTATGCGGTGTAATTTTATCTATTATACCTGACACTCACGCTATTCCCTCATATACTCTCTATTACTTCATGCTTCACCATTCTTGTACATACCTTTCGCTATTTATTTTACTAGATTTCTTTAATATCCTTAACGAACATTCCTCCGAATTTCATTCGCCATGTTGAACCCCCTTTTTCCCTGTCTCTTCGCCAGGTCGCCACATTCTCCCTTTAGCACAATTTAAATTCCCTCATACGCGAATTTAGTTACTCTGCTAACATCAATACCACCTTTCGCACCTCCCAACCAGAGCATCAAACCAGAACCGAAAGAAACCGTTATTTATGCCAAAGTAAAAACCGAACTCTTACCGCAAAAATTGGTATTCTTCCACACGAAATGAAACGGAAAACAGATATTTATTCCGTTTCAAATTTTGATTCGATAAAATGCACATTTTATCTAAATCTAATTGGAGGAAAGTTTACTAACTAGCAGTTAAACTGCAACTATCAGTCAAGTATTACTAACTTTTATTGCAAAACTTAGTAATACGTAGCGTTCTTTCAACCTTCATTAATTTATTACCAAGTCATTACTGGATTCTATTTTGACTTTTCTTTCACTTTCACCTCGCGCCGCTCTAATAATCCGCCAACAAAGATGTCGTACGTTAGATGCGTACTTTCATATGAATTACCACACCTAAGTCATAATCTGGAACTACTATTATGATTGCATAAAAGAAATAGAGGATACTATGAACGAGAAGGTGTGTTAACATGACTATCGGTTTATTCATAACGATAGAAGATTGGACTAGACTGCTTTACTCCGTCATTCCGAACATTTAAAGCAGTGAAAACTGGTTTCTTTTGCATGTATTATAAACTACTAGAAAAAATTAAAAGTTGTTTGAAATAACAGGAACTATCCCTTGGTGATATAGTACATGCTGGATGGAGAACGTTTTGCAAAATATGTTTTACAGTAAATCTAAAATAGTGCAACCTGGGGTTGTCAATGAAAATTTAAAATAAACGGGACAATACACCTGAACAATACCAGGACAGAAATCGAAATCTTTGCACTCTTAAATCCCACGATCGTACATTCATATCTTCATTCCATCTTCTCCTTAGGAAATTAAAAGTAGCAGCGAAATATGATTTTAGTTCCGAATATGACGAAGCTATATGTTTTAATAATTTTCAACCTAAGATATAATACGCTTAAGTAAAATAATAAAGGAATAAGTGTTCTGATAGTGTGAGTCTTCTTTTTTAAGATTCTATCCCGACGGAAAAATCATTTTTCGAGCATTTGATCACAGTAATCCGTTAACATTCAGAAAAACATTAATTGGTCATTCATTACCGAAAAGGAACGAAATATTCCAGGTAAATTACACAAAATTATATTCTTTTCAAGAGTTTTAAATTAACATATTAGGATGACCTAATTACTAGCAAATTTCATTCGAGGACTAAGCAAATATATTTACTGTTTCTTCCTCGCGTCCTTAATGACATTGCCGGGATAACAGGACGGGGCAATAGAGTGAGTCAATAATCCCTTGTGTGACAATACGAGTTGAATTAGAAAAAGAAATAAAGGACGGAAGTTCAAACCTAGAGAACAAGGGAATAAACAATATTATCTTCTTTATAAACGGTGCTAAAACACAAATAAATTGCTTCCGATGAAAAGGCAATTTATCTAGGAGCGTTTACGAGTATTTTGTCGTAAAATTGCTCGAAAAATCGCCCATAAAGTAAAGGGCGATACTTCGGCCAACTAAGCCGAAGGCGTACGTGGAAAATTCCAAAGTAAATACGGGGAAAAGTCCGTGATTTATCAGTACAATGCAAGGTGGAGAAATACACGTAAAGTAAATCAGAGCGAATTAATTAAATAGCGCCGGCGAAATCGATAGCACATAAATTTCAGTTCCGTTTTTGTGGGATCGATCCCATATTATTTATGCACGGATTCGTGAAATTAACCCAGTTCTTGGGGACCGAATCGATGGAAAGTGGTTTCCTGGAACAAAGCGGCGATCAAACAAACCTTTAATCCGGCTTACGGCGATGAATTTACGGCTGAATAGTAACGCAAAGTAAAGTACAATGGAAGATAAAAAAGTTCTTTGACTGTGACATTGCCTTATATTAACAATCCCTTTTTAGAAATGTTGCAATTGTCGAATTAATCCCTGTAATGGAACGATTGCGTCCCGGATGTATGCCTCGTACGTTTCCCTTGTGCAAACTACCTCACTCCTCAGGTCCTGCTACCATACCTTGACGAATGGGATATCTTTCATTTGTTTTTGGTACGCAATGCAGAAATAAGTTATTGTCAATCTTGTTCATGGCTGTGATGGTTTGAAAGAGGTATGAGCGATACTAAATAATGGTATTAACTAAGGTTTCTCCTAATAGAATGTTACGAAAATTGTTACTCGTAGGGTCACTGTGTTTCACCTACGTGAACTTATTCCATCAATGGCATTCTGGCTAACGGAGGAGGGCAGGGGTATACTATCTCACTCTTCTCTTGCCTTGTTAGCCTCATTCCTCTCTTTTAGCTCTTAGTAGCTCTTTTTAGCTTAGTAGTAGTAGTAGTATTAGGTAGAGGGGATGAGGTTCCAATCATCTTGTTATCGACTTGAATACTATATAGACAGACTTCACTCCTCATCTTCCTTTTTAAACCTAAATCTCTCCGTGATATTCAAAATTAAACCAGGAATGTTGTTCAAACCCGTCTCAGGAGTAATAACTGCATTGATGGTTATGCTAAAGCTGTTTAAGTTATTAGGAATATAGTATAATTATCAATCAAACCACTTTGAATTTGAACGTAAAATTACGTACGAGGTTGAAAACCGATCGACCGTATGGCTCTGCGGAAAAAGCGTCATGTGTCATTTATTTAATTTTTATTTGAGATGCACCACACAAATTACAATCATGCAAAATAAACTATAATGTTCTGAGCACTATACTAAATGCCATTTCTAGATTTCATCAGTTGGACGTGTGACGAGTATATGCATTTGTGCGTATCTATGTCAATCAAAAAACGCATTTAAAATTTTTTAATGCACCACTTTCGACTTGCTGAACAGGTCGTGCAACAGCTTTGTATGCAATGGGATTGAACGTGAGTGCAGCGGAGGGAAACTTTTTGTTTATTAGAGCATAAAGTGTTCTTTAAGCAGAAACATCGCTTCAGTAGAGAGACGAATATCCGAGACGCAATTTTGCAGCCTCGACAAGCAACTCGACGGATGGACGAGTTGAAGATGAGGGAAGTATCGCCGAGGCTCCCCACCGACGGCGTAAGAAAACATGTTCAACATACATTCATACCTCATTACGTAATTCACTTTCGGTGTGAGCACAATATTTGCCTGATTTATTCATAACACTCCTCCGTAACTTCCTATCCTTGCGTACATCTATCGCCACATCCGTACACCTTCCTTTATGCACTCCTTTTAATTCTGACAAGGTGTATAAATCTCTTCGGCATATCATCACCTCATCTAAACACCTCTTTCGGTCCTTTTCCTTTTGAACCAGCCCTACACTCTGCGTTTTTAGTCAATGCGATTAAATCATTCCGTTTTGCTCGCCATAACCAAAGTATGACACTTCTTTCATATTGATAACGTATTCTTTCTTTTCCTAGTCAGTCAGTGCCAATGGACAATGGCCAACTGGGCAACGAAAGGGTGGTCCAGAAGACTGGGCATTGCTTTCCCGTTTCATTGTAAACATAACATTGTTCATTGCTCAGGGCCGGCACAAAGTGCGTTGGCGTCCAGGGTTGGGAATCATGCAGGAACAATTCCATTTATATAATTTAAAAATCTCCATTTGAAAACAAACAGGCACGTTTTGATGAGAAAAGTTTTTGGATTTCTTTAAACTTATTGTCAGCAACATTATTTTTTTTAATATAATAACAGAAAATTAATATGCCCAAGAGTGATTTTGTGGAACTCAACACACATGTTGAAAGAAAGAATATATACTTCATAATTAATAAAAAGTAAGTTTTTATTCGACAAATTTTGTCAACTAGTTGACATTTTCAGGTTCACATTGAAGACGTAAACTCGTTGACAAAACAAGTAAATACAACAAAAACCTACTTTGGAAATTAATAAGTATTTTTTCTTCAATACACATAATAGCATTATTATTTCTATAATTATCGTCACCATATTTTTTATAACTTAAGAAAATATGTTGATTAGCAGATAGCAGATGAAAAAAAAAATTAAATTTCTGTCGCTGATATTGGATCAAATCGATTAATTCGTGGAAAATTTTATTTCAAAACAATCACAGGTGAAACGCATAGGTTTGGAATCACAGAACCTAAATTCCGGTAGGAATGAAAGAAAACTTTTACCCAAAATAAAAATTCAAGCACGTGGCCAACGTCCATCTTGGTAGGCCATCTTCCGGCCTCCTTACAAAACAAAAAAAAGTTTCGTCCCGCAACAGCGTCATAGTAATTGAGAACAATGTGATAAAGGGATCCTACGTCATTCGTAGTCAATAAAACGTTCCTCGTTGTGTAATCCGTTTCGTTTATATATCCTCGTTGTGTGCATTGCATTCCATCGCAACGAAGCGATAAATCGTTGGCTCGGGGGCGCGATTACAGCGCCGCCGTTTAATGGGAAAGCGAAGGACGTCGTTGCACTTGCTTCAGGATATTGGAAGCGCGTAAAAAAGCGGGCGCGGCGCGGGTGCCGCAGATAAGGGGGAAAAGGCAGATAAGAGGGATGTCTGATGGAATTGCAACCTTTGTTCCGACATCGATTTTGGTCTGCTCCTCGTAAAGAAGTCCGGAATCGTTGAATTTTTAACAATTCGCCGAAATCTTTCCTCTCGAAAATAAGAGCGGCGGTCGGGAAGGAAATGGAGAGACGAGTGGGAAAAGGATGGCGGAAGAAGTGTGCCCAAAGCAAAGGAACGAATTTCTTTGAAACTCGCATTGAATGGGAACTAAAATACATAAATACAGGTTCCAGTGTTATCTTATCCTAAAGCCGGTTAAGGAGCGAAAGAGAGAAAAAATGTAGACATCTGTTTGTTTGTTTATTTATTTCAAGAAATCAATAAAACATAACTTCGCCTTAACAACAGCGAATGTGAAAATCAACATGAATAATCAATAAACTTTACAATCAGGAAGAACAGCAGTCAAAAAGTGATAGACATGGATAGCGGATGGGCTTGGGATAGATGAAAAGCTTGGTGATAGCAAGACGGGGACAGTATAGCTGTGGAATGAGGTTTTTCATCCCGCTGAGCATGACAAAGGAGAATATTGAAATCAAATCATTGGATCTACATCTGCAATTGGGAATATTCACGAAAAAATGAAATCAATGTTGGTTGTCAGTAAGGGAAGGAATCTTAATGGAACAGCGGATAATATCAAGATTTAGGTTATGGCATTGGGCGTTACGATAATGGAGGGCAGAAAGAAAAAGCAGAAAGGTTTTTGCAAGAAATGGATATTATTTGTGGTAGCAGTTACCCAGGTGGGGGAAGGAAATCTACTGTATTATGGAAAGGGCACAACAAAAGAAGAATGTTCTCAAGGCTTATTTCTCAGTTAAGTTGATATTGAAATGTAACTATAAAGCAAAAGTATTATGATACATTTAATATAAAGTTTTTTGTATACGGGTTCACGTGTATTCATTTTTAATTCTCTTAAAATAACTATAGAAATCTACGTACAATTATGGGGTACAAAGAATCTTACATTTTATGACCTTAGTCATATAGTCCTTTCCTGAAGTTTACGGAAGTGAAATTTGGAAATGAGCTAATGTGGATAAAACAGGGTAGAAAACCTCAAGATTAAACTATAAGGTATTTGAAAGCATGTACTAGGCTGGAAAAAAGGAAAGAAGCGTATGTAAAAGAGAAAAATCAAATAAATGCAACTGTTTTTCAGTAAAGTCATCAGCCCAGAGGCTGTATGGATCCTTAACCATTTGCCACAGCTAATCATTAGCTTCGGAGAGGGAATGAGGCGTTCTTGGCAATATGAGGAGTTAGGCAGCTTTACTTTTCTTTCCTAACCGAACGAGAATATTATGATAGTGAAAAATACGTATATCTAGTGCGAAGACCCTATGAATAAGTCTTTTCATAGTATTCCATTAGAAAAGAAATCAATGAATATGGCATCAATCATACAACAGTAGCTGAGAACTTAAAATAATGTAAAATAAGATTGTTTCGATAAATATTTTAGGAAACATCAATAGCAATAATAAAAATAATCACAACGACAAAAACAATAATAATGAAAACTATAATAATAGTAGGGATGATAATAATAGCTTCTTTAATGGAAACAGGAATATCCCAATTAAATCCATTTTAACAATTATTATTATTAACAGACACAACAGCCTAAATGTAACAGACAGAACAACCTTAAACAGAAAAAAATCGATTAGCCGGGACTCGAAACCGATAACTTGGGGTTGGAGTACTAACAAGCTAATCATTCCCCTATTCGCGACCGATGAAAATCGTCATTACCACTATATATATTCTTACAATAATTGTTTCATTTGAATTTGTGGCAAATGGGTTGAAAACATAAGGAGGGACTTCCATTCCCAGAATATGAACAACTCTTGAAAACACATAATCGGCACTTGCACAGTTAGTGCAAACATTGGATCTTTGGAAGCTTGGTAAAAAGAATTCTGCGAGTCCTCGCGAACTTTGTTCGCGTTACCTAGGATGGCATTCACGTAACGTTTGCTGTTAAAATTGATTTCCTTCCGTTCTTCTGGAGAAGGCTCTAAATAATTTAAGAGGCTTGTTAGAGGTCTGAAAAGTACTAGCTGGAATGGTAAAAGAAAATTCGTCCGTAACTTCGGCATGTCTCGCATTATTACTTAAAATTTGACTTTGGAGAGAAAAGAATAGCAATATGTTTCCCATTGCTTCTCTTGTGACTATTATAGTGCTATTGGTCGGTGGTTTGTAAAGGAAACTACAACTAAAATAGTCCGTTTTTCAAACCTATCTTATTTTCCCAAGGAAGAATGGACTTGAAAAAAATTTGACGGGACCGGGAACCCGGGTCTCCCAATTGCCGGTCGGGTTTTCTGTCCGTTGAGTTATCCCGGCAGAACATTTCTTCAAGCCCGGGTTCGATTCCCGGTCCCGTCAGACTTTTTACCAGTCCATTCTTCCTTGGGATATTTCCTGGGAAACCATCTTGCGAAAAAGTCACCCTTACCCGTTTTCCTGTCTATCTTATTTTGTTTAGGATATAAAACAGAATTTGACTAAGTCAACAAATTAGAAAAAACATATACGCGACCAGCTTAGAGTTTCTGAGCCAGATGATGGGGTTATTATCCTGACACTGGTCGCGTATGGGTTTTTTTCTAATTTGTGGATCTAAGTTTATTTTTTTCATATCCCTTATAAATTATGGACATGTTCCACCAAGTATCGCTTGATATGTTTTGTTTCGCCATCTTTCATCATCATCATTCCGCGACAATACGCGGTCGATGCGTCCTGAGTCTGTAAAAGATAAAAAATCCCGCAACAACAACATTTTTAGCTTCTCTATGCAGTATCCATCGGAGGATTTCTTAGTCGATTAGGGAAGTTGAGCCATTGTGCATGAACCCTCCGCCATACGCCGAAAGGCGGCTTGCAGGGTACGTATGTAGAAGTAGATGAAATTGACCGGAGAGGAATTTGATCGCTACGTAAACTCAGGTAGAATACTTTCCAAATTAATTTTCAATTGAAGTTGCAAAAGAAATTTGGTGGCAAAATTATATAATTGCGAATGCATATTTTAGAAAGTGGAGGAAATGCCGGGTTGAAAGCTCGAAAACGCCGTGTGTGCCGCATTAACCGGAGGTTCCCCACGTAATATTTTCCTTGAGATGGTTTAATTACACACAGAATATTATAAATAAAATACATCAATTTTGGCTGCCTATGCAAAACATTTGACCAAAACGTTTAACCCCAATCAAAAGAGACCGCCCATGATGTTTATCATCGTGACTGAACATATTTCGAGTGCGCTGGAAGGGAGCCAATTCCATTAGCACCATAGAAGAACCGCGGAGTCGAAGTTAAACCCAAGGGGACTGAATTTGGACTTACAAATTAACTTTGCGCGCAAATTGAGAATGGCAATCCAAATAAAATGCGAATGACGAAGAGGCAGTGGCCATATCTTGCGCGATTTTATGGAAATTACGTCGCAGTCAAAGATGGCGAAGTCATTAGAGAAACAAGTGAATGCGGCGCAACTCCTTCCGAGGATTTAATCAGTCTCTGGGTTTTATTGGGCTGCGAGGAGTTACTTGATCAAAGCCCTCACGATAGCACATTTGTTCTCACGAGACACAGCAAGGTTATGAACGAACCCAATCATCCTGGAGAGAAAAATTACGGTAAACGTTTCGCCTTCAATTATAGACGTAAGATGATATGGAATTATGCCAGCAAAGGCAAAAACAATCATAGTAGTAGTAATGTTTAAAGTGTTTCGACAGCAGGTAGTGTTTCGCAGGTAGGCTCCCACCGGGAATCGAGCCCGGGACCGCTTTCATCGAAGTCGAATGCGTTGCCCACTTGGCTACTCGGGAGCCCAAAAAGAATCACTTCGCACGTATGAGCTCCCACTGGGAATCGAACCCGGGTCCGCTTTCTACAAAGGCAACGCGCTACCCACTTTGGAGCCGTGTCAGAAAGAGGCTGGCTCTAAAGGAAGAGGACGACGATGAAGGAAAGTATGCCTCAGCACGCGTAGTGGTTAGCGTGTTAACCTTGCAACAACCGGGGTTCAAATCCTTGTGATGGTATGGTTATTTGTGAGCATTTGTGTTTTCTTGAAAGGGTTTATTGTGAGAATGGTCCACCTTAACTGAAATACGCGCAATTCATAAAGACGAACATTGGAATCTGCGGAGTTCAGGAGAGAAACATTCGTAAATAAGTTAGGACTGGTGTTTCTTTAGCATATATTAAGTACGTACTGTGCGTTTTCTGGACTTATAACGATAAATAGGTGATCTTTAGCATTTTGTGAAATTGTGTGTGAAAAACCGTAAACAGTTCCGTATCCAGTATCGTAACAATACAGTTCCGATATCCAGGTCCAAATAATGCTCACTTTACTTATGAGTAGTTGGAGGAAGGTTTACTAAACGTGTGTTACTACAACTTGCAAACGACTATTGCTAAGTCTTACTCTAAAATTTGGAGAAATGCAACGTATTATCATTATTATTAATATCATTGAAAAGGCTGCAATATAAAACCTACTCTGTGATGGCAACCGTATACATAATTATACACCATTCGCCAATCATAATTGAACAATAGTAACCCCAAAATAAAACAATACATACAATACAAGTAAAATTACAATTAAAAATATTGAAAAAAACTAGAGACAAAAAAACAAAATTTCGCAAGCATTATTATATAATGATGATGAAATGGTAGAAAATGACATAATAGGACAACAAAACACAGTTTAGTCAGTGCTAAAGTTAGAAGTTATGAGGGAATCAATGGATTGCCAAAGAACTGGAGGATTGGAGAGCTGGTGACGAATGAATCCCTGGGTTAAAAAGTCATGGGGAGAGAGATAATGGAAAGATCGCATCAAGAAAAAACATATCGAATGATAGCAGAATCGCACATCACAATCAAAACAAAGCTCCAACTCGCAGATAATACGTCCAAACGAAACAGGTGCGACATATCCGAGTTTAAAACGTCCGAATGTTGCAAGCGAAGAAAGGTGAAATGTGTTTGGCGGTTCATTTAGGAATCGGCATGAATTATGCAGGCGGTGCATTGAGCTTCAACAGGTGATTGTTCTCACACATTTCTTCTTCCGAATGTGAGGAAACGATGACAGAGGGGGAGGAAAACGAGAGGGAGGGAATGAATGTGCAATTCAGAGCAGATTGAGGAGTTTAATACGTGATTAGGGAGAGAGGCCGGGTAAGTTCATTATATCATAATGATACACTTATCGATTCAAAACGGGAAAACCTAGGAGAGGGATAGCTGTTTATGTGATTTTCTGACCTTAAGCCTAAACGATATGTTTACAAACAAAGGCCCAAAATTATCTATTGTACACATGGCGATGTACCTTTATCTAACGAGAAGAATCGATCTAGAAACAGACTGCAAGGATAGTCACCGATTAAGCGATTTCATCGCTTTATCTAACGACTTCCTTCGTTTAGCGAGTTTTTCCTTACTTAGACACATTCGCGCTCTATTTGGTACGTTAAGTTTCGTCGATTCTCCTCTATGAACTTATGACGTAACAAGTTAGACTTATTAATGGGCCAAACTAGCTCTAATTAACTCGATAAGACAACATAAATTTGATCGGCACAATTCCTGTAACATCTGAACCGAAATGAAACTCATAGGAGCGGATTGAATAATTTAATTTTAGCGACACCTTTTAAGAGTTCAACGCGATTGGCTTAGCTACTTTTCGCAGTACAACCAACGACATTTTCAATAAATGAATATGCATCTCACGTCGTAAGTTTCAGGGATTGACGTTGAATTATTCACATTTTGTGACGTTAATATTCATATTTTCGGCTTTCATTCGCCAAATGGTTTTTAGGTCTAATAGAAGTACAAAATGAACCGGAGAAAGGGAGAAGAAGGACAACTTAGATAACACACCTACTTGCTGTGATAAATTAGTAACAATAGCAACAACAACAATAATAAATATTTTCTTTATTATGTATAGATTTATCAAATCAAATCTTACAATACATCAAAGTGTCATAAAAAATAAAACCAAATTTATCAAACAAAAATACATGATACCCATAAATACAATTAAGTATTATATATACACATTTAGTACAGAAAAGGTGTAATCAATACTGTCACAGAAAATATAGATAAGTGTCTATTCCTATATATTACATATATAATTGACACAAATATAATAATTATAATTATGATGACGATGATGATGATAGAAATAAAGAAACTATCGAAGTTAAATAATGTTGCATCTTACCCATAGTAATATCCTAAACAGGGCTAGTACCAAAAACACTTGAAGAAATTGAACGTTGGAGCCAGACAGAAGTTGTAATATCTAAATATCTGCAGTTTAATTAGATCCTTTTTGAACGAATATGAGTGGTCATTAAAATTAAACGGAATTTAAAATTGACGGAGAAGGCAATCACTTTGTGGGATATACATTTTCTTTTTTCTTCAAAACCGAGTTTCATTTAATAAATCCTCGTCAATAAATCTTCGTGATAAACGGAACTTGAAAGTAGTCCGTTCCTATGTCATAACGGCATCACTTGGTGGCGAGAAGGAAATAATAATAATAACTATATGTGCGTAGCCAGGTAAGCAGAATACATTTGCTCCTCCTGCAGCAGTTTTCGATGTCAGATGACCATGTTGGCTTGGGCGGATATGCTATTCGAGTCGACAACACTGTGACGAATCACATCCTCGCAACTGATTTCCATGTTTGTTGTGATTTCTGAGTATTAACGGATTGTTTGCGTTCTCTCCTTACATTCAATTTCATATCCGGCAACATTTTTCGCGACTGTTTCCACTTCTTTTTTATTCCATATTCCATCGTTGCGGTTACCCTCTGAGGCACCATCCATGTATGTCATAACACCGACTTCGCTCTTGATTTTTCATGTCAGGCCTTTACGGCTACCGTGATGATCTCTGGGAATATTCACACCATATTTCATCCCTCACCATCTTCAAGAGAACGGTTGTCACTGCAGTTTTACGCATTACCATGTGTAAATACAAGCCATACATTATTCGTCCTATTTTGATTAAAAAACATTACCCTCACATATTAGATTTAACATCCCGGTAAGAGTTTGAAGAGGTACCAGAAAAGAGGAAAGTGCAGACGTTCGGATAGATTGGAGAAGAGCCTGAATTTAGAATTAAAACGGAAAAACTGAACAGGAAGAGGTAAACTGGGAAAGGAGGTGACACGTTTTAAGTTGGCTTTGCCGGAATATGTGGACGAGAAGGAAATATAAATTTAGAATGAGAAATATTAAAGGGGAATGGGACGCAGGAGGAAAAAGTGAAAGGGAGGAAAAGGTGATCTTCGTGGAAAGGAGACGAAGAGACGGAAATCGATGAGAGAAAGGGGATTAAATAGAAGAGGATTTGAAAGAAGGGCAAAGGGGAAGAAGCGAAAAAAAGGGGGGAAAGGGAATGAAAGATGAGGGAGGGGTCGATTTTTACAACAAGTGCTTAGAAATACTCATTTAGCGTCGACAATTTTCCATATGAAATGCATTGGGGCATTCTTAAAAAGCTATGAAATGCAATATCCTTTGGAACAGATAAATTAAACTTTGTGAGCAAAGAAAATTCTAGTCGAAATCTTCGATACTCTTTTTGAAAGTATACAGAGTTCATTTCTAAGCGCCTCAAAATACCTTACAGAATATTTACCTTAAGCATCGCAACATTTCAAAGTTAAGTTGGTGCCAAACAGAGATTTTTGTGAAATTAAAGTCGAAATAATTATCGCTCAAAGTCGAGACAACTGCCGTACGTAACAAAACACAACAGAGATTCTTTTAGTTAAATAAAAACAAAATCTGACAACGTCCACATAAGTAATATTTGAAAAATACGACTGGCTTCGACGATTGTAACCATATTCAGGGCTGAAGATGGGGTAGAACCTGTGGATGAAGCCAGATTTTGTTTTTATTCAACCAAATATGAACAAGTTCCACCAGACATTGCCGTGACTTATAATAATAGATTCTTTCCATGAACCAATTTTGTGTTTTTCATAAAAATTACATTACATTTTCTCTCAAAATTATTACCATTTGATTTCAATATAAGTGACACATTCTCTTCTAATTAAATATTAATATCAGCTTTAAGTTACAACAATTTCTTTATAAATAAGGGAAATTAGTAAATACTAATTTAAATTCTACATTCATGACAACCAATATCACAGCACAATTAGAATTTGTTTAGTTTTTCCCTGTTGTCATAAGATTAAAAGGAAAAATGTGCCCTTACGGAATTCATGGTAATATCTAGACGTACTTTTGGTCTCAAATCCACATCACAGACAATTAAATTATTTTATACATGTTTTGCACAATTCTGGGGTTTGCCTCAGCAAATAGAAATTGTTCTAACCGGAAAGATCGGCCGATGTTCAGTCTATTGGGTTTTCTTCGCTTGTTTAATGTATCATCATTTAAACAATAATTAATTAATGAAAGTTATTCCGCTTAAATCCGCTTTACTACCTTGCGCATAAACACTCGAAACAATGAAAATCACGTATTTCTCACAGTGATCCAGCATTTGCTGTTCTCTTCTTCCCATGTACATGTATATGGGAAGTTGAAGTATACAGCAAATAATCAAAACACTACATAGAGAGTATAAACTATTTTTATAAATTTGTATAAATTTTTTTTCTCTGGGGTCTAGTAAAAATAGTTTATACTCTCTATGGAATGTTTTGATTCTTTGAATATTAAGAATTACCACAAAGTTAATCCTGATTATGTGTCGTTTATACAGCAAATGCTGGATCACTGTGGGAAATACGTGATTTTCATTGTTTCGAGTGTTTATGCGGAAGGTAGTAAAGCGGATTTAACCTAATAAGCATTAATTTACTTTTAATTAAAACTTTTGAAGGCCTTTGCAGACATTCGACCGCTTAGCATAGCTTCGGGAAAATTCAATACACCATGATGTTCAGGGGAAGGTTAAGTTTAAATTCAATAGGGCACCGTAATCGTTCATGGGAAAACAAAATCAATCTCTGGAACAGAACCTTCAGAGAGAGTTACTCAGATGCTACAGGACGCAGGGTGGGAATCTCTAGTAGATAGAAGATTTAAACAAAGACTTAATTTACTAAATAAGTTCAGGAAAAGTACATTTTTAGAGGATGTATCAGATACTATACGTCTTACATTTTGCATAGGCACTTCTGATACTGCGAGAACAGTAATAAGAGAAAGAGAAATAGATGCTACAACTATTCGTTTCAAGAATTCATCCCTTCCCTGAAAGCAATCGATTAGTGAAGTAGAGTTACGGTGAATGCATCCGTTACCTCACATTGAAAGCGGCTATTTCAAGGAAATACTATTTTGCGTTTTCACGGGGCGAGGCCTGAAGCTGGAGACTAACGAATAACTTTCATTGATTAATTATTGTTTAAATGATGATTCATTAAACAAGCGAAGAGAAATCAATAGGCTGAACATCGGCCGATCTTTCCGGTTAGAACAATTTCTATTTGCTGAGGCAAACCCCAGAATTGTTCAAAACACGCCACAATTGAACATCGTCTCAGTAAAGCCAGCATTTTTATTTTCATCTCCGCGAAAGAATTGCCTAAATATTGGTCTATCGAGGAGTTTAAAACCGACTCAGCTCAAATGTACCGACAGAAAATCCTCAAATTTATTTCCGCGGAATTGCGCCATTGCATTTAATCCGTGAATCCGCTCCGAGAACATAACAATTAGAGTAACATTGCGGTTTAATCATCGCTGCCTTATGTGACCTCGTTCCAGCGCCATCTCTTTGAAGTGAGCGGAAATAGTTGTGGCGGAACTAAAGCCACTCGTCCGCCTTAAATCAAACAAAATCTGTGCGGCCATTGACTTCTCCGCCATCCGTTTAATTCCGCTCTCGGGCGATGGGGGCGCCATTCTGCGCTTCTCCGTTACGGACATCTATTCAAACTAATTGTAACTTATCCAACATGTATCTAATACAATACTATTTGATATATTCATGAGAATTGTATGCCTCGAATGAATCACGCATGGGGTTGCCACCCATTCCGGAATTCCCAGTGACTCCTGGATTTTGGTATGGCCAAAGAAACGTCTCCCTTCTCATTGCGAGAAGATAAAATATCCTGGGATATTTACCAATTAATCTTCATCTAGTTCAAATGTTGTGGGATGTCACTGATTTTTATTTATTTTGGAATGATTTGCATCGCATTTGAACTATAACTAGGAACACCATTACCTTTAGTGCATCCTCGAGGCAATTATTGGAATTCCACTTTATATAAATCGATTACTTCGTGGTTCATGTTTTACAATATGCAGCATAGCCATACATTGGCAGGAAACAGAGCAAAATCACATTATAATGTGATTTTCTTTTGTTTCCTGTACCTGACGATGACGCGACGCGTCGAAAACAAGGTCGTTTTATTAAATATCCTGTGGTAACGAGCATAAGTTTTGTCTTATTCCTTTCATTTCGTGTTGATATTTTCGCCAAAAACTCGAAGAAAATTCATTACAAATAATGGTTAACATCCACTTATCAACAAATTTTCTACTGTTTGTGCCAATTTTCTTGTATCTCGTACGTTTGCCGGATTGTTAGGATGCGTTGATTTATTTTCCTAGATTTAAGTTTTGTAGTAAATTGATTTTGGCTATTAGTGTAACATTATTATCATGTAGTATCTCCGAAGCTTAGGTAGAAGAGAGCCCATTTTGGGTTAATCTAGCCGTAAGAGTAAAATAATAATAACAACAATATCAACTACAACAACTAAAACAACAATAATAATAATAACCCTAAACATTAGATGTGTAAGTACTCTGAAAATAGTATGTATATTAAAAATGATAATAATAATGTTTATTACACAATTAAGTTATTATAAAAAATTACAAAAATCGTAAAAATATAGTTACACAAGTCACACAAAAGCTAATTTTATCAACAAGGACCTCCTGAGCCAAAGAGGGATCATCAGAAAGTGCATAATTTTACATAAAATGTTATAAAGTTAAAAGGAATAACAAGTGTGAAGTGTGAGTCCCAGTCGTGTCGCTATTTTTCACACTTGTTATTCCTTTGGGATTTTCGTAGGTTTTACAATCTACTAAGTTACCTTCCTTTCCTTTATCCTTGTTATAAAGTTATTAAAAATCTTAAGGAAAAATAAAGCAATATCACATAAATAATGAAGTTGAGAGAAAAATTAAGCTATAACAGTGTGCTTATAATATAGTTAATAATTAGCAAAATAATATATGTACTACATTATTTACAATTCTACAAAATTTCAAGTATTACTGATTACATAATTTACAATATTAGATATTAAATTATTTTCAGTATTACATATTACACGATTTATATTACTACTTGTGGATAATAATTTACACTATTACAGATAACATATTTTTACTGTAGCTCAAGACGATTTTGCTGTAACCACTTTTTAATTTTCCGTTTCGCTTCTCCAATTTATTCAGAGAAAAATGTTAACGTAAGAAGTATCACCCGATTAAACCATAAAAATTTGAATCGCTATTTCAAAATTAAGTGACAAATAGTTTGAATGAGCATTATATATTTGGAGATGAGAAAAAAGACCTCCCGGAAACTCCTGGAATTTTTATTTTCATAAATTAAAAATCTCCCGGAACAAAGAATTCCATGAGTGGCAACCCTGTTCACGCGCCCTAAAATTTCCCACAGCCCCCGTGTCCTTTATTACTTGATAAATTGTCCCAACCCTGACGATATATCATATTTTTCGTTATTTTGACGTTTATTTTCATCCTCAACTCCCTTGCTCTATTGTCCATGGAATTTTTTTTCGCAATTCACAATTTTTCGTCTTTTCGTCTTCTTTTCGCATTTAGGTCGACTTGAAGAGAAGTTGTTTAAGTTATTTTAACCCTAATTTTGTTTTGTCATGCGTTGATTTATACTCTGGAATAAAAACCCGTTGCACTTAATATCTCGGTTTCATCTTGTTTTCCTCGCATCGAGGTTTCCCTATCTCTTGCACTTTACGCTTTAGTTCAAGTATTAAGGGAGATATGATCGGAAATTTTCGCTTCTCTTCGGATGATCGTAATTGGCGTCTACTTTTAATAAATATCCTAAATGGGTCTTGTATCCCCAGATAGTGGCACCGTTCTTTCGGGATGATTCGAATTTATTTTTGTTTTCGGTTGAGGTGGAATTGTTCCGTTAATATAACGACCAGCGCGATCATTTTGGATTTCCGAAGAGGACAAAATATTCCCTTGACTTTGGAGCACACAACGAGCGCCAGTTTAATAAAAAATAGCTGGAAACGATTAAAATCGTATTTAAAAAACTCAAGTGTTTGAAATTAAACTTTGACTTACAATGGAACGAAATAGCGTTAAAATCCTGAACATTTTGTAGCAATCATCTACAGCTAAAAGGGAGAATCGAGAGAAAGAGCCAAGAGAGAGAGAATTATCTAAACGGTAGGCATAGATGCCAACTTTTGTCTGAAAGCGTCGCTGAATGAGCCTGGAAGAGTGGCTAAAAGTCTTTAAAAGTTATACAGTTACCGCCAAAGAGTGGTTTTATGGGTACAGTTGTTAGTGGATAACGGCTGGATCCTCAATCACTCTACCACTAGCTACACTACTAGCTTAAGAGGGGGCATGAGCATTACTAGGCTTTATGAGGAGTGAGGTAGTCTGCATTCGTCTTTCTCAAGGAATAAAAAGTGTGAAAAATAGCGACATGACTAGGACTCGAACCCAGGTCTCCCACTTTCCGGGCAGGTATTCTAATCACTGAACTACCATGCCGCATCTCTTCCACACTGCTTAGGGAATGCTTTGTGGGCAGCCTCCACATTTAGTGGAACGAACTGCCGCCAGAGATCCTCACTGAGGCAGCCAACTCACAAAGCAGGTCTTATGAGGATAACCCCCCAGAGGAAATCACAAGGATTAAGGAAAGTTGTAAATACCTCGCACGATGAAGTCGTGACTTTACCCCTTTCCTTATTCGTTTATCTTTCTCACTGATGCGGGATGCTGTGAGCGGCGTGATTTGAAGAAAGTGACCCAATGAATACCATATTTTATAGCAATTAATGAGGAGAGAACTATATAAACAGAAGCATTCGGCTTTACCCATACTTCAGCAGTTTACTATCAATAATTCAGTAGCTTACAATCAGTCTGATACATGAACAAGAATGAGACGTTAGCAAATGAATGGTGCAAAAATTTTTTCCGTTCTCTTTCCAATATACACAAAAAATATTCCATCCATCAAGATATCCTATCTGGAAAAAAGCGTGAAAGAATAAAGTATGCAGTTGAGACGGAATATTTGAGAAATATGTGCGTGGAAAACAGGAGGGACTTGGTCAGTAATTCATTCATTGGACTCTCAATAATTTAGTCGAATGAATGAATAAAATGGAAGAGTGAGCGATAGGTTACGAGATCAGCTTAAAATCGGAGTTTCAAAGTGTTTTGGTTATACAGAAAGGCATGGTGGAGGCAGAAAGATATTGAATTTTGAGAATTTAAGTGTTACAAGTTTAATAACTCTCCGTAAGCCGTGTGTCGGCAGATGGAACTCGCAAAGCAAATTGGAAGTTCCGAATTACCGATTTTTAGGAATTGCCCTATGTGCATTTCGAAAACAAAGCTTCTATTCTCAAGAGTTTCAAAATAGGAACTGATTTCTCATTTCTTTCAGAATGTAAGTGGTTTGGAGGGAGAGAAAGACAGAGAAAGCTGCCCGAAATGCCAAACGAAATAATGAAGAGACGCACGTAAGTTTAAGAATGAAAAGGCCCACGAACAATATTTATACAAATATAAAGGAAAAATATATTATCCTCCATGATGTAGGAAAAGATAAATGAAAAACATTTCATTCATGAAAATATGGTTGCAGCAACAACAGTAATCAAAGAATTGAATGGCTTAATCTCAATTTGATGAGCAAGCTACCAATTCAGGCATTACGTTACTTATTTACTTAGCTCAAGCACGTAGGACCCACTAAGTTGAGTTATAATATACACATAATAAATGCGTCAAATACAAATACCTTAAGTCGAATAGAAGTTGACACTGATGGTTGAGTTTGTTGCCGTTTAGGACTCCAAAAACCATAAAACACAACGTTGATGGTTTTTGGAGTCCTACTAAACTGCAAAAAATAAGTTTAATTAAAATAAAGATAAAACAACAAAATTTAAAATGAAATATAATGTAAAAACGGGGCAGAAAATCAATTTGATTATTTTCAAGTCATCATACATACCAAAATTGTCAATGAATTACAGACTCGTAAAATATTTTAGCGCTCTCGTAGAGTTTCAACCTTAATACTAAATATGTCAACATTTCGCATTCCATTGGGAACTGCACTGCCAGTGCTAAGCATTATACGGGTAGGCGAACGTTTGTATACATCTTCGCGACATGTAAGAACATAAAATGGAAATTAGTTGAATGTATAAAGTTCTAATTAATATATATACACACCGAAAGTATGAACGGAGGAGAAAAGTCTGATCATACGACCTGTCCGGTATTCGAACCCGGATATTCCTCTACCCTAATGGATACTCTAATTTTGAATAAGTTCATCATCATTCAGTAAAATGTTGAGTTACGAGGGCGAAGAATCTAAACAGAGCGATACGTCGCCAATGCTGTAAGATGTTAGAACGAAGAAATCTCTAAATCTAGAGGCGAAATTTCTAAATTGGCTATTGTGACGTGGATTTTTATACGAGAGATAGAAGTCAACCCAATATAACAATAGATTATTTAAAACGTTTATGCGCCCTTTGATTAAATTTAACTTTAAGGACCGTGATTGTGTGTAAGTATATCGTGCGTACATTCAGGAATTGTTGATTAATAAAAATAACAGCTATACTATTGAAAAACAATGAAAAATAAAAATTTTACCATCCACAAATCAAAAAATGTAATATGTAATGAGGAAACAAATATTCTCCTAAATTTTAATAGTTCTCGCAAATCTAGACCCGTTATGCGATGAATGGACATCAATACTAGAGGCGATGAACCTAGGACCGGTCTTCAAACAAATATCCTAATATTTCCTACTCCACGTTTATCGACTAAGGGAAAACAACTACATTCCTTTGGTTTAGTTAACGATTCGCAGAGTTTAGACAGTTTAACTGAATGCGGTGTTACTCAAGAGCGGCCAAACGGCTCTCGAGGCCTTTCGATGGCGGGAAAGGTCCCCGCCATCCGTGAGTTAAACCGATTACACGGAATGGCATTTATTAGACGCGCGGCTTCCGTTTGCTTTGGAATATCATCCCCATTTCGCCGTTTACTTCCTCTCGCGCATCGCTCTATTTATAATCTCACAGTTCTATTTCGGCGTATGTCCACTCTTTCAGGGCGGCGCGTAGGTGACCGCTGAGGCGGACGAACATTTTATGTGGGCGGAGAATTTAGAGTGGAAATCCCGCTGAAACGCGCACTCTTTCTCATGGTTGATGGAATTAAACTGAGATTGAGACCGCCACACCTCTTCCTTTAAGCTAAGGAAGGAATTTCCACACTTAAAATCATTCACGACTTACAAAATACGTGTTGTTGGTATCGTTATTAAAATAATGTTACATTGAATAATGTGGGTGACGCATTCGCTTTTGGAGGAGGCGATCCCGGGTTCGAGTCCCGGTGGGGGCTCACGTGCGAAATTACCTTAAATGTCGAAGAAATATTAGCAGTACTACTACTAATTCCAAGAAACCTTCAAATAACGAGATAATTCCAAAAGGAAGCACTCTTAATTTATAACTCTTAGAGGGGCGTTGTCAGTTTGTCTTGATAATCACGCCCCATTTAATGCTCTTACACTTTTACTCAGTGCCAGAGGACGCCCCTGTTCCGTTTCCGCTTTTTTATTTAAAATTTATAATTTTATTTATATTTAAAAATCCACTGGTTTATATAATTCGAACGCATCATATTCTCGGCAAAATCAAAGTCAATACCTGTACAATAAAACCTGTCTAAAGAGACCCCTCTCGGGAACCCAAAGGAGGTGGTCATAGCAAGATAAGGTTATAAGAGATTAAGAGAGATTTCCTTCATTAAAGGACGTATAAAGTACTCTAAAATGATTTTTTTGCAAAAAACCCAAGTTTAGAATTAAAGAAATGGAAAGATAGAGATAC
Source organism: Ladona fulva (assembly GCA_000376725.2). Taxonomy (NCBI): domain Eukaryota; kingdom Metazoa; phylum Arthropoda; class Insecta; order Odonata; family Libellulidae; genus Ladona; species Ladona fulva. Next base: position 1,566,557 of record KZ308209.1, on the reverse strand, counting down.
AAAAATTGCATAACGATAAAAAGACAACCTGATAGATCGGTTTCCAGAAAGGAAATTAAAGGTTTCATATTTTTATTAATCCGTCTTATACTATTCGAATTTTGCACATTTTCACGTTTTCGCTTTTTTTTATAAATCAAGTCGGTTTTTGTCTGCAAATTTTACGGAAAACTCATTTTAATTTTTTACCTCTAAAACTATGCGTGAATTGCAATCTTTTGGAAAGTGAACCCTTTTAGAAATATATAGTACGTAAGAGTTTTTGATTTAAACTGGTCACTATACAGAATTTACATTTCGTCGACGGTTCACCATGTAGGTGGCCACTGGTCACAGTAGGGAGGTGGTCACTACACGCAAAAAATATTACACGTAATTCATTTTACTTCTGTGGGGACCTGGTCACATTAAGCAGATGTTCACTCTGGGGAAACGGTCGCATTGGTTGGTTCCACTGTATTTAACAACAGAATGGACCTCTCGTGATTCCCTAAGTTTCATACTTCTATCTAACGAATGATGTACCGAATGTACCGCAATGTATTGATTATCAAACTCAACTAGAAGATTCCCAATAAATATACGCACAACGACGAATATAATGGTATATTGAAGCACTTGCGCTAACTTGGACACACTAATAGTTGGGGCATTTCCGCCCTTGTTGCTTAGCACACCCCAATCTCTCCCCCTTTCTGCTAATAATGGCTTCCGATCGGTTGGTTATCTGGGATTAACCCCGGTCTCTTCCGGTGTGAGGCGCAGCAATAGGAAGGATTGCCTCCCGGGTCACTCGCCTACCACCAAGCACATTCATCCAACACCGGAAGCAGGGTGCTCTTCATTAGGGGCCTCCCAACATAAATTATCATTCGGATTTGGTCTCCATTATTTATTGATGTATTTTTCAGGAAGTAACTCTCCGCAAATCCTAATGCAGAGCTTGATGATAGAAAGATATAGATGTTTGATAGGAATGGGCACCGGGATTGCAATATGATGATCCAAATTGATACTGTTATGAAGGGCAAAAGCGATTGCAATCTCGTTCCATTGTGAGCGGAACTTCCGATCAAAAGTTCGCGGTTTTTTGGGAAATATATCATCGAAGAAATGAAGGAAAGAGAAATATCTTGGAGTAAGCCTTTAAGATAGTTTAAAGCTGCGTACCTACATCCGAAATACTATATATATGAAGAAACACGTAAGAAACTCGGCTTTATTTGTTGCTATAGCGACCCTAAAGCTTCAGAACGCAGAAAGGGAGTTTTAAAAAGAGAAGTTAAACTAAAGCTTGCTTAACTCAATAAAATCAAAGTAAAAAAACCGGGAATCGAACCTGGGTCTCCCAATTGCCGGTCGGGTGCTCTGTTCCGGCAGAACTGTCTGCTGGGATAGCTCAACGGACATATTTTTTCAAGTCCATTCTTCCTTGGGATTTTTCCTGGGTGCGCACCATCTTGCGCTAGACCACCCTTACCCGTCTTCTATTTTTATGCATATTTGTATAATAGAATTTATAATTTGAAAAAATAACGTGATACGGATATAATTAAGCAGAATGCTTTGAAAAGTGTAACACTGCATACATTTTCTAATCATATTGTATCTGACGGGACATCGGTTCACTTTCAGTGCATTTTCTGAAAAAGATTGTGAATGTTTTATGCCAGTACGATGTTATTACCATAGAAATGTTAGTAAAGTTAGTAACAGTTAATAAAATCAGTTCGTACCAATAAAGTCCCAATTGAATGGTATGTATAAGCAGAGCCAACTTTAGGATGCTATTCTGTAAGCTAGAATCCTGCTCGCAAATGTTCGCAAGAGGTGAATAATCCGGCAGCGTGATCCGTATTTACGGCATTTCGAGCATGAGCAGCCGCTGACCTGCTGAGCCTCCCTTTTCGTCTCCCTAACTCCCGTGTCCCTTCTCCTTTTTCACCTCCGCACATATCTTAACCCTTTTTTATTCCCCTTGCTTCTGAGTCTTGGCTTTCCTTTAAGGCCGACACTTTAATTTATGAAAACTTAACGATCTCGGGAAATGCGAGAGAATGAAATAATATGGAATCTCACGTATCAGTGCCTCGTTTCTTGTAAACCTTATTACCCACTGATTAAACTAATGACAGTTTGAGCCAATCTGTGAAGCAAAAAGGAACACGGCTGTATTAGAGACGACTTTTTGTATAAGTTGAACTTGGAAGAAAGCATATTTTTTAATTTGTTAATTTGTAGGCTTATCCTTATTTAAGGACGGTGAGAAAGCACTATTTCCCCTTGGATAACTATTTAATATTATATTTCACTTTTTTACTTCCTTAAATTTAAACCTCTTAACAGTATATTCACATGTTAGGTAAAACAATAGAGTTGCACAAATTGAACACAGATAAAAGAAACTTCAACACGCTTGACTGCTCAACTGAGGCTTATTTTTTAAAGTAAAAAATGGTAAAGAATCAGACATTCCTAAATACGTGATATATCGAGCGTAACTGTATTGTAAACTTCTCTCTTCTACGAGATATCTCGGGTGCATCATTGAAGTGGTTAAAAAAAGCTCCAAAAAAACCCTAGTTTGTAAGTAAACCAACAGTTAGAGATTTCCGTTCAGCGGGGTTCGGGGCTCTCCATAACTGCACCTTGCAAAGTCAATGTTCCCAAAGTTAATATTATTTCGGCAACTAAGTTACCACCTTCAGGGGATGAAAAGAACTGTTGAGAACTTTTAAACCCTCAAATTGTAGGTATGTTTGAAAATTATGTCACCTATAAGTATTTAAGCATATTTCAGTAAGTATTATTAGCACAATTCAGTGAGTAATGAGCAAATATTTTTATCATTCAGAATAAAAACTTAAAATCACGCCCTTTAATAAAGGCATTATTATTATCATAATGTAAGTAATAAAATTAATGTGTTCCTACTATCGAAGATTGGAGTTTCTTCGTTCAGCCCTATTATACAAACATATACTTATTACTGAGAACTATTACTCAGATAAAAACAAACGTAAAGAAACCTATAACCACGTTATGAGTAAAAGACCTAAAGTTAGACATGATATCCCTATGTAAGTACTATAATAGCCACGAAAACAAAATTTAGAAGTCACTCTGCCCATACTCTTTCATGAGCTACCATATGATTTACGGTTCTTGGAAATAATCTCTACAGTAAAATGAGAAGTAAAAAAAAATACTACAATCCTAAGCTATGTCTAATCATGTGTTTTTAATATGCCTTTATAATGGCACCTCCTGACGAACCTTTCAGCGGCTCAGGGAGGCGTGACTAGTAATCTCTCCCTTTTCTTTTGTCAACGTTGTATTTTGGTTTTGTACAATTTATTAATATTATTAGTTGACGTAAATTTTTGCTTATGAGTCAAATTATGGCTTAAATGCATAATGTATTTATCTCTAACTTTGCAATCAAAATGCTATAATTACTATTATGATATTTTGTAATATGTACAAATCTTTAGTATATTTAAATTAAAAAACATAATTATCATCATCATCACCAACACCATCATCATCATTGTTATTATAGGATATCCATGGATATCCAATAATAATATAATGATATTAATAATATTTTTAAATTTAAATATAGTATAATGAATAGGATATCCATGAATGCCCATTCACTATGCTTGCATAAATGCACGATGGTGAAGCTCACAAGCGAAATAAAATTTTTCCTCTTTCTGTTCCCTTCTCCGCTTCCCTTAGTTTAGGAAACAGTCAAATCAACAGACAGAAGAGTTCGTTGATTAAATCACATTCCGGTCGCAAATCGATGCTCTTTTGTCATTCGTGATTGCGATTCGCCAATCCAGCGCTCTACCTCACTTTTTCCCCTAAAATGTCCCCCACGATATTTTCGGGCCTTTATCGACCGCAGTTTATTTTCCCCATCCATATTTATAAATGCAGCGTGCACCGCACCGTTTCGCGGGGATTTTTTCTAATTTGTGGAAATTTGTTCGAAAATATGGAAAGGTAGAGAGAGGCTGAAATGGTGGAAGAGGAGGAAGTGAATGGGTCTTAAAAGAGAGAGGGAAATGGCGAAAATATGGTTGAATGAAATGCTTTAGAGGAGAGACGTACGCAGCATTAAGTATAGGGCGTGAGTAAATATAGTTGCGAAGGAAAATTCTGAAGGAAATTGATAATAAACCAGATAAGGTGCTTAATCCTTAAGGGAACTGATTGAGTGGGTATGTATGCATAAAATATATGCTTGTATGAATCCATTTATCTCTTAACATACCAAGAATAGTGTTTCAATGTCAGTTACCAAGCTCGGGTCTTCGGAGGACCCCACTGTTTCTTTTTATTTCTCTCTGTTGCTGTAGATTACTTAAAATAGGTTTTTGTGTTTTTGAAAGAGGCATAAATCTAGGTATATTTTATTCAACAGTATCTTGTTTATTTATTTTAATAGTAATAAAAGCAAACGTTTAGTAGTAAAAGTTATGTTTCTATGAAAGAATTTTATAAAAGACTGATTATTTATTTTTTACCTTAGACTGATGCGGGACACTTAAAAGTAAAGAAACAATCAATTGTTATAGCTACAGCAGGAATCGCAGCAACTAAAACTATAATTCTGGAATTCTCCTAGGACTTCATTGAAACATTAAGGGTTATGAATGTGAAACGTAATAAAGCTATACCATACCACCAGTAATCGCAGTAAACAGTCCCAGCAGCTAATATGGTACACAGTACAGTATAGAGCCATAAATTAGTGATATCCTCATGCAAGAATCATATAATAATCATGGCAGAAACATGGTGGTTCCAAAGTGTACATCACTTTTTCAGTTCTCTCAGATACACTTAAAATACTATAGTTTTAGCGATTGAATAAAGGAAACATAAAATTAAATTATTTTTGTTCATGCATCCACCATTTTTCAATTAATTTTATTACGCGAGGTCCGAAAGCTTTTTGGATACTCAGTCCCTCTAGAGTTCTTCTGCAGTGAAAACATTTTATCTGTGATAAAAACATCACAGATTTTTCCTCCATAAAACCATTTTTCTTTCATTATTTTATTTCCATCGTCATCACATTAGTTAATAATACGTACATATTCGGGTTTAAAATACTAAATAATTCTATGTATTCGCATTTGTTGTCACATTCTGGCAAGGGTTAAATGGAAGATGAAACTTTCTAATCCCAATGTCTACCAATAAGTTTGTATTCTTAGATCTGCATAATTGGAAATCCGAAGCTCTGGTACATACATACCAAGGGTGGGTAGTACATTCCATCTAACTACATTTGAATAGGAATCAATGAAATGTTAAAACTAGCATTGTCTTGGTGGTACCACTTGGAATAATACTTAAATAACGACGTGATTCAACATATAAAGGATTTTGAGTGTATGAAACAACCAGGCAAGATGAGGAGTGAGGTATTGCTCCTTGCTGTCTGACCTAAGCCAGAAGTAGAATCTACCTAAGAATGCAGCGCAGTTTCCCTATGAACAGCAATTTTAAATGAAAATAAAGCGACCAGAATTAAAGTCAATACTTGGCATCACTCATACCTCAGTAGCTTCCGCATCATCACAGCCACGAAGAAAACTGATACAAAAGTAAACGAAGGATACATTTCCGACTGATGTACGCACCAAAAGACAAATAAAAAAAGACTTCATTCATCTAGATTTCGTATCAGGAACTGCGATGCTTTAAAATAAAAAAAAACATCGGCGAAATGGCGCCACCGATACAGCGGCAGATGCGGAGAATAGAAAAGTGCTGAGAAAAACACGCCATCTCTAATGGTTTGATCTCGTCAGAGGGATAATGTCATTTCCGATATTTTTTAGCGCAACCACCTGCGAAGTGCAGGGAAATAATGTGGGTCGGAAGGATGAACGTGATAGTGGGACAATCCGAAACGACGGCTATCATCTTGACGAACTTTGCTTTGCAGTAGTTCTCATTAATTAAAATTAGGCGCGGCGACATGTGTCGCGAGGCGCACAAAAGAACGGAAAGAAAGGGCCGGTACAAGTCGGCGGCTGCTGCCGTTTAATTTCCCTAAACAAGAATATCATAGGCTCGCAATTACTGCTCTCTAACGAGGAGGAACTCGTTTAATATTTGGGAGGTTCAGATCCCTCTCTGTCACTTTGCGCGACGTGAAAAACCAGAACACCGACTTTAAGATGTCTCTTTCCCTACGGATAATTAACTTCCCATTTCCATTTCTGCCTCTTCGGAAAAGAGAGCGATTTCTCTTCCGCTAATAAAGACGCGAGAATCCATTCGGGCAAAACTTTCGAATGGCGGTTTCTTGCGTTAATGATAAAATTTATCACGATATATCCTAGGTGAATTTAACACAACTAGTTAATAATAATAGTAATAATAATGAAGTGATAATAAAAAGTAATCATAACAAAAATAATAACAATTAATAATAAGAAATAATCATTTTCAAAGGAAGAAAATTGAATAATTTCCAGAAGAGCCAGAATATGTCAACCAGTTGGTGAAACCAGTGGTGAAATAAACCTGTGGTTCAAATTATTCGGTGAAAATGAAAATGTGTGCAAAATTCCACGAAGTCACGCTTGGTGATATTAACTTTATAACAAGTAATAATAACAAGTGACAATAATAATAATAATAATATTGATTACTTTAATAGGTGAATTTTAGTCTTAAGAAACACTCTTACAATTCACCTTTTACAAGTCATGATCATAAACCCATCCTAACCTGGATTTGAACCAGGAATCCCGGCGTCGCACAGTGGGCTAGAATCGAAAAAAGCTGGCCAAAAATACGAAAAGCTTTTTTTGAGTACGGACTATGAAACTTCGCATGACCAATCTTGAATAAATTCTACGTATGATTCTGGATGTGATTTACGTAAGGTCCCACGCATTAAAATTATGCAGTGGGTCAAACTTGACCAAATTTTGCGAAAAATTCCGGACGTCTATTTTTCGCGAACAGCTTCAACTTCAAACCGCTGGTGAACCAAAACGAAGATAACCATCGGGTAAAATATAATTCCATATTATAAACATGTTCTTTCTCCTTCATAAGACGTGGCATTTATGACCACTATTGAATATTTACATACTTTACGTAACAAAATGGCGGACCCTTTTTTGCTGTAAAGAACGTTTGGTTGCTACATACGGTTAAAGAAATTGTGTGGAAAAGAACGCTATTCCCTCACACCTTGTTTTTAATACTAAATTATTAGTAAATATTTCCGTTGTTAGGAAAAACGGTTGCTGCAGAAGCTTAAAGAAACTGCGTGAAAAGAACCTTGTTCTCTCGCCCCTTCTTTCTAATGCCTATTTATTAGTACATAGAGAGCAATGACGGTTGCCGTAGTTAAGACAGAAAAGGCAAGATATTTCCGATGAATTTAGAAAGAAATGGCGAGCTATCAGAAAAAATCGACATTTAAACGGGTAAACTTATACACATAGCAAGAATAAGATTCATTGTAGATTTAGTCTTCGAATGAATAAAGTTCGATAGAAATCCGTTCAAATTTAGATATTTTAATGAATGAAAAAAGAGAGCCTTGAAGATGAAAAATCACGTGCAATCCAACGGAAACACATTATTAGTCCCGAGGTTCGAATCCGGGTCTTTCCGGGAATGATAACAATTTCTAGTATGGAGAAATCCAGTTACCGGGTATCTCTAAATCTAATAGTTTCTGAGATAGAGAGTGGGACAAACGGACGGGCGGACAGAAAGACACATCCCAAATAGTATATGATATGATGATACTATACCAAATGACTATTATAATTCTACTTTCAAGTTAACATAGAATAATTTTAAAATATGAATTGATAAAGTATGCATTTCTATTGTTCCCGAGGACAAACGGGCATGAAAAAAGTCTGACAGACTTTTCTATTTGTTGGTAATGTAAAGAGGATATGTCAATGGGTTGTTTTTATTAGATGTTACATACGTACTTTTATGATTGTTATAGTGGTTATGTAAGATATAACTGTTCTATAGTTTAATGGTACTATTGGAATTGGATTGGAGTTATAATATATGTAATTATACTGTCACGGTACCCCAGAACTTCCTGAGGAGCCTTCCAGCGTTAACTAAGGCAATTTTTGTACATCTACATGTACATGATTACCCTGCAAGCCGCCTTTCGGCGTGTGGCAGGGAACATTTAAACGTTTGACAGCTAGCTATATTAAGAATAGAAGCTAGCTATATTATATCGAAGTTTAATCATTAACATAAACTCTAATTTCGCCGAATAAAGACGTTTATAATATAATTTAACGTAAAACTCCTAAGGAGAAGCTTTGGGAAAATATTAGGTGTAAGAATAATTTTTTTATTGTCGCGATAGAGCCCAACAAAGAGAAAAACGAAAAAAATATTAATAAAAAGTTTAAAACTCACATGAAATATACGATTCAGGACAAATAAACTCAGTATTCATAAATTTCGTAACGCACGATAATATCTTAATGAAAGTTGAAGAATTTTAAAATTATTTATTAGCATAAATGTCAAAGGAACGGTTATGAACGAATTAGAGGTGCGATGATCACTATCACTGCTTTGATCTTGTGTTAAAAGTAAGCTAGCTGACCACAGAACCCTTCTCCTTCGGGAAAACCCCGTTTTTCAACACTGTATCCCATCGTTGTTATCAGATAATCTATTTCGCCTTTTTGTAAAGTCTTTCCGCTACAATTTGAATTATTCAACTCGTAAAAATGGTGGACGATATTATGTTTCAATATAGCGAATTTTTTAATCATGTTAAGTAAAATTAGCTACAGTTAAATTAAAAAAATCTTCCGCTATGTCACCGGTGATGAACTATTGCTTTCGAAGATAAGATTTTCCTTTTATTTAAGAGAAGTTTTCGCCCCTCTTAACTGATATAAGTAGTCCCGTTTGCAAGTATTTGAGACAGGTTCATTCTACTTAAAGGGAACTTTTGCGTTTCGCACAGATTTGGGATCTACGTTTCCATGGGCACCATTGTCTTATACCAAGGTAGAGCATCAATCGAACATCAGAAAATTTTACCTCTTCGCCTTGGATCTTTCGAGGAAAATAAAGTTTTGTGCAAACACTTCGATCTCTCCGAGAAGATTATTGGATGGATATGGAGGGGATATAAACACACATATCTCTCCTTCTATATTTGTTTGTTTGGCAACTCAGTCTCTTCCTTCTCCTTCCCTATTCACTGCCATAATGTTTCAACTCGGCACAAGTTATAACAACGACAAAAACAACAACAACAAAAAATACAATAACAACAGCAACGACAACAACAAAAAACAACAATAACAGCAACAATAACAACAAGAACAACAGCAGCAACAACAACAATAATAATAATATGAAAGAATGAAAGAATTTATTGCAAACACACTATGAAACAATATAAGAGATGTCCCTTAATTGGGATACAAAAGAAAAGAGTGAATACAAACTATAAGAGTAGAAGTGAAAATTTGAAATTATGATTGCAGTACAGAAAAATCCCTTATTTGGGTTACAAAGGAAAGAATGTACTAATGATTTAAAGTAGAGAAAAAGAAAACATTTGTGTACCCCTAAGCCCATCCTTGCTCATCAGGGGGTTCTCGGATTTATCTAACAGTTCACCAGTCTGGTAATTGTAATTAATAATAATAATAATTTATTAATTCATTAAATCACTATAATTTAATATAATTACAATAATCGAAGTGATCAAAAGGGTCATAATAATCATAAGAATCACAATAATCTGAACAAACAATGAAAATCATAATCAGAAGTAAATTATAAATTTTAGACAATAATAATAATAAAAATAATAACAACAGAAACAAACTTTAGCAAGCAAAATAGATTGAGCCTAATCCCTTTGGAGAAATACACCCGGGATAGGAGAATATTTCCATTCCGGGAACAGTGAAAGTGAAGAATTCAAATAATAATTACTTTTATATTGCTCTGGGAAATTCCCAAACAGCAGAGAAAGGAAAAATTATAAAAACTACTCAGATCTCGCAGTAGTAACATACATCAAATAAAAATACAGAACGAAAAGATAAAAATACGTATTAAATTGTTAAAAATAAAATCCCGCTTGCTAAATGAAAACTCGCAATTTTAGTGAGTATGATAATGTAGAAACAAAAAAGTGAATCTTTAACACTGACACTAATGTAATAGGAAAAAAGGAAAGCAACGGAAAAATGGATTTTAACTTGATTATTTTAATCACATGCAGTCAGAAGATAGGTCAATAACTTTTCTTTAAAAGCTCTTATTGAGGCTTTTTCCGTTTGGGAGTTCCAGAATTTTGAGCTTGATATCTGAACAGAATTTGAGGTAATAACACTGCCGCTTGACGAGAAATAAGGGCAATGCCTTACCTCCAAACTCATCACTTTGTGTCACACATTTCGGAGTCAATCTGCATTTGGCAGCGTGGCTAAGCTCCTGCAATTGGGGCGAATCTCCTCCACCTCGGTGCCAGCGGAAATGCATTCGACACTTGCTTCTTGGGAAGGCATCCCAATTTTGGTTATCCGCACAAATCTTTAGTGAGTAAAACGTCGGAATATTTCGAAGATGCACTTGAGTTTTGAGCTTACTTATGGCGATTATTGCTTTCAAATGAATCCGCCGAAGTGACTGAATTTTAGGATGCTGAAGAGGGCTTTTAATTAAAAGAAACGCCGTTTTATAATAAACAATATCAGCCTGTGCACAAGGAAGAGATTGGTAAATCTAAAGAAGTACAATAACATTCAGTACCTTCCATAAATTATAATATACCTCACGCAACTATTTTCGTCTAAAAATAGACATTTCAGGCCTGAAAATGTTTACTTGTAGACGAAACTAGGGTTAGATGTAAGAAGAGACTAATAAATCTCAATCTCGCTCTTAAATTAAGACGTTTTACTATTATTATTATTATTACTGTCGGAGTCTTGCGAATCGATAAACTATTTAGATTTTCTGTGTTAATTGATAACTATTACGTAAGTAATCTCAAAATAAAAGTAATGAAAATATTCTCCAGGGTNAGTGAAAACGTACGTATTGAGTGTTGCCTTGTATGGATGTGAAACGTGGTCGATAGGGAGGGAAAAGAAAAGGAAGCTTAACTCTTTTAAGCAGTAGTGTTATAGAAGAATGCCCAGGATTAGTTAGAAGGATAAAGGGACAAATGAAGTAGTTTATCGGAGGGCAGGGGATAGAAATAGCTTCTGTAAAAGTATAAGAAACAGGAGGACAAGACTAATTGGAAACATTCTACGCCACGAGAACTTGAAGAAGACAATATTAGAGGAAATGACGGAGGGAAAGAGATGTAGAGGAAGAACGCGTGTTAGATATATACAACAGGTAATGGAAGATATTGACTTCACCAAATGCGTGGAATTGAAAGGAAAAGCAGGAAAAAGAGCCAACTAGAATACCACTACAGATCAAACCAAAGTCTGATCACTGAAAAAGAATGCCAATCGCGGGCATTTCTTCAAAAGGGTTTCTTAATCTCCATCTACATCTAAATCTACGATACATAAATACCCTGTAAGCCGAATTTCGACGTGTGGCAGGGAATGTAAACACAGAGTATTGGAGACACTTCTTCAGTTCATAGATGTCGCGTGTCGTTCGCGGAAAGAATGAGTCCCTAAAACGACTTGTCCTCGCATCCATTTGTATTATTTTACGAATGAAATAATAAACATAACCTTTAATTTTCCAAGAATATATTTGACTTTTTCTACCAATAGTTTCAAACTTACAGTTCATCGTCAGGCTTAGGAATACATTCCTGAAGATGCAGCAAAGCCAAATTTATTCGTGGAAAAGTAAAAGTTATATTTATCATTTCATTTAATTCGTATTGCAATTCCATCAAATCTCGCTGGTGAAGATTAATAATAATAATATTTTACGCTCGTTGTCGGATCGACCAAAGTATCAGGGGGGTCGCATAATACCGATTACGTCTTCCGCAAATGTACTTTCTCTGAATTAATCAAGCAATCGCAGCCTAGAATCTAATCTCCTTTCTTTCAAGGATCCACAACCCCCGTCTGAAATCATAATTTCAGTCTTATCTCCAGTTGATATGGTTAGGCTCTTCAAGATGGACAATTATCAGGGTATTACAATCCACACCGTATCAAAGTTCGTATTTCTCTATGAAATTTGCTGCAATGTATGCTCTTTGAGGGGAATGGACTCAGTTTCTGTCTCATGAACTCGCTCTTCTCCAAAAGTCAGTGTCTAATCTCTTGCGACCTTCTTGATCGCCATCTTTCATCGGATCATTTTGGTTTAATTGCCTCGTAACCATGGCGACTGTATTTTCCGGGCGGAAATAAAAGACTAACGCGAGATGGGTTCGCAGAAATAAAGGACGGTAAAAGAAAAGCCCAACTTAATTTAATTGGAGCACTAATTTCGTTCGTATTTAATTTTACTAAATTCGAATTCGTGGGAATTCTAAAAAAACAGAAAATTGTATTGCAACGATCACGTAAAAGAACGTTGAAGCTTATTGTTATATAGAATTTTTCTTTTACTCATTTAAATTTAGAAAGGCTTCATTCACATAATTTTATGAATGTTCGGAAAAGGGGAATAATGCGAAAGCAGATTTCATATAATTTTCCAAAATCGTTCCAAAATTGTTTAAAAATTCAAACCGAATTAAAATAATAAAACGATTTCAGCCGCAGTTCCTCTTGAATAAATGAACGGATTAATATTTTTGGCGAATTTTGTATGTCAGCAAGCCGTATATGTGCCTAATTACATCCTAGAATTCTGTACATTTGTTAGGAAAATATAAATGGCTTTAATGGACATTTTAATTTGCGTATAATTGTGATTTTTGCTCGTAATTTCTAGTTAGACTAAATTTCAGGAAATAATAGAATACCTGATTAATTATGAGGAATTAACTTAGAGAGCTCCCAGAGAGCCAAGTGGGCGACGCGTTCGACTTCGGTGAAAGCGGTCCCGGGTTCGAATCCCGGTGGGGGCCTACGTGCGAAATGACCAAAGCTACTACGAAATTAGAAATGAAGTACTCGAGCACAACTCTTATGCAACTAAATTCCGATATAACTCTGAAAATTTGTAAGAATTATGCATTTCTTTTTATCTGTTTCTTCCAGCTGTGTTGCTGTCACTTTTCTTTTAATTATTTTACCCTCTTCTTTTTGAAATTTTAGTTGCTACTGTCAGTAGGTTCCGCAGGTTCTTCACACCCCCATTCACTTGGGTGTTTTCATTTTTTCTTAAGTGCAGACTTTGGTTTTTTTAAAAACCCACACAATATTTAATTTCTTTTGTTGCTTTTCTTTAGTTCAACTCCCAATACCTCTTTCATTCTTTCTATAATGACTAAGGGTTAGATGTAAGAAGAGACTAACTAGTCTCAATCTCACCCGTGAATAAAGACGTGCTATTATTATTATTATTATTATGGAATAGTACTCGTATTGTTACCTTGATTACTTAACAGAAAGGCGGCTTTTGGGGAAAATATCAATATATACACACGTTGATTAAACTTACAACTGAATTCCAACTAGAATAGCTTAGGAATTATGAACGCTCTCTGCTTATGGACGCTTCAAGAATTATCCCGAGCCCTTTTATTTGCTCTTTTTCTTTACTCCATTACTTCTCTTTGAACTTTCGGAAGACAGGAACACTTTGGATAACTGATCACCCTGGAGTCCTTTTCCGAAAAGATAGATCATGTGCGGAAGACGCACTTGGAATGGAAGTGGAGAAAATTCATCGCTAGAGTTTGGAATTTTGGCAAAAGTTTTGCTCCTTCTTTATCAGCAAACTATACTCAAAGAAATAGTTGTATAGCTCATTTAACTAGTTGAAAGTAGCTGAAGAATAATGAAACATTTCAGCTTTTAATACAACTTAAGTGAGTTTAGGCTTTGGGACAGGGATGTTTGGTATTTCTTCGTCATGCGGACCTACCTCAAAGGTTGGATTTAGACTCATAATATATTTATGCGCTCTATAAACTTTCCTGGTATCCATAAGAGGGTCCAAAGTTTCTCTTCAGGAAAGTTATGCCGTTAGGTCCCTAATTTATGTTCACGTCACTCTGTATTATCGGAACGGACCGAAAAATGCTACCTAGTCAGCCCCATTAGAAAGGCCAATTAAAACGGGAATCATTCAGCGGATAGTGAGAATAATATTTAGAAGGACCGCTTTAAACGTACAGTCTTGAGTCTAACCGTACTTTTAGATGTAACCATTTGTGATACGACTTAGTCAATTGCTATTATCTCCTTCTGGTTTCTATTTCTGGTCGTTTTAATTGCGGTGTCGTCATAAAGATCGTCACCAAGTCAAACCTAATTTATTAGAGAATAAAAAAAATCCAAAAATCATAAAAAATGACGGAGAATTTTTGATGTTTTGGGAGTTTTTTTACACCTGAATATAATAACTTTCTCTTTAATTCAGTCGATTTCAAGGTTATTAATACACCTCATTTTTGAAATTAGAATAATAGTACGTAGTAGGTTAAAAGTTACAAGTGCGTGGTCAACTAAGGTCATTCCCCTCATGTGGTCGCCCACCGGGAATCGAACCCAGGACCGCTTTCACCTAAGATGAACGCACAGCCCACTTGGCTATCCGGGAGCCTTTTTTTGAAATTAGAATTTTATGACGTAGAAACACTATAGTTTCTCGTATCCCTTTAAATAAGATCGGGTCTGATGTTAATATTTTCCCCCGAAGACGCCTTAGAGTTTACTTTAAGGTGGTCTTATAACTTCATGTATAAAAATCTACATTTATTCTAGTAAAACATTATACATATTATTTATATTTATTGATAAATTCATCACTAGATAATTTAATCCGTTCGTCTGCCTGACGATCACCTATAGAGCTTATACTTGGGGTAGAGCTTAAATTAAGAATATACTGAAAAATATGCCAAGGCTCATTTTTTACAGTAGTGTTGCTGACACTTTCCTTTTTCTTATTTTAACTTCTCCCGTACTCTTTTTATATTTTAGTTGCTACTGTCAATAGGTTTCGCAAGTTTTTCATGCCCCCTTCTTCAGGGGTACTCTCTTGCGGGGTCTTATTTTCCTAAACGGAGATTTAGGGTTCTTTTTTTACTTTCTTTTTATTTTTCTCCCAAAAGCTTGTTCTTTAAATCTTTCTATGACATAGGTTTAGATGTAAGAAGGGGCTCACTAGTCTTAATCTCGTCCTGAAATAAAGTCGCATTATTATTATAATTATTTTAGAGCGAGACCTCAATTTCGGAAAAACGCTGTACATTATAATATACAGATTATTTTGAATGAAAGGTACTAATACAATCTACTTACTTCACTTATTAATGTTATTTCTTACTGCTACATTCGGCTACTCATAACTTTGCTAGCTGAATAGCTGGTTTCTTATTTATATCGGAAAGTCCCGGAATATCCTACGGAGCTCAATTCGTAACGCTGTAAAATAGCTATTGTAATGAACAATCCGCAATATTTCCATTCTCTCGGTCGTTTAATATTCTCTAATATTTCACGTTTAATACCCAAAGTGAGACGTGTTTCAAGTATATATTGGTGCCCTCACAAAGATTCCAAAGTCGTAACTCACCGAAAAATACTGCAGTAAGAAAACATTAATTTCTTCTTGCAAACGGAATCGCATAAGCGGAATTAAGTAGAGCTTCATTCCTGATTGCCGTGCACTGGCGCTTTGTAGGAGATGCAAACATCATGCGATAGACCTGTTTCTTTTGTTTGCATCCACCGGGCACATTGTCGGCAAGAAATGGTTCCAAAACAATTTATCTTTGCGCGCATCTCTTATTTATTACCTCATTGCCGGAGTTGCCAACTTAGCTGGGAGGTCGCTAATTCCCATTACGTCTTTCCTAAACGCACTTCTTCTTAATTTATTAAGTCGCGACTTATATTTTAATCTACTTCATTCCGTGAATTACCGATTCCCTGCTACTGAAGTCACCTCCGTGACGCTCGCTTTTTATGGTTTAATTGTTTAAAGCGAAACGTATCGCCTTGCGCTGCACCTCTTTGGGTTCGCAGGTACAGGTTTCAATAGCAGGAGATATACTGGATGCAGAGCCCTATAGGTGCAAGGGGTGCACCGCACCCGGGGGCGGCGGCATCTAAAGGGCGGCAACAGAAGCGTAACCAACCAGTTAAATTATAACAACAAAATAGTATTTATTGTTTTTTGTGTGATAGACACCACCAGGAAAGATTATGACGTGAAATTTAAGTTTGGCAGACGTTTAGAGGATAGAATTAGGGATGACTCAAGACGAGAAAGGAATATTTGTTCAGTGGATTTAATTGAAATTGTTTGTGTCGCAAACAATTTTTATTAGAAAATTTAATATTTAGTAGCGCAATACAGTTTTCATACAAATGATGTAATTTTAAATTCTGCTTATTGCGATGATAATGTTAGTCGAAAGTTAACGTGAATTAACAATGTACTATACCGCGTGCTTATTATTTACTATGTCAGCGTACAGAATATTCATAATCAATTGCTACTGATTATTTGTGACCAATGTAAGCTGGTGAAAGAAGTCATAAAACGCTGGCTTTTCAAAGAATTTAAAAATAATTTTTACCTGCAAATCAGGATATGTGTGGTTTTGGTATTTAATTTTAGGGGCGGCAAAATATGTTTGCACGCAGGCGGCAGAAAGGCTGGGCGTGACTCTGATTGGATGCACATTCTGCACGAGGCCTCGTCAAAGCGAAGCGGCACCTTTTCGACACAATTACCAGCGATACGCTTAGTAAAGATGGCGATGTTTTGATTCCTAAGCAATTGCTTTACGGCAGGGTTTTCCGCTTGTTAGCACTTCGGTTTTAGTCACCGGTGAGCGTGGTTTCGAAATACTCCACGGATGCTTTTATTGTTAATAATCGACTGCTATCATTGCTTACGCTATTGATAACGTTACTAAAGAGGACCATTAGTTGGGTGGAAATATTATATATATTGAATAGTCAAATATCTTCTTTCACAACGGTATACTATCAAAAAAACAGAATCTTGTTTCAGATCTCTTTCTGACAAATAATTTTGACATAGACACATCAGAGTTCGAATTGACTAAAAATTACATAATAAAATGAAAAGTCTGACGGAACCGTGACTCGAACCCGAGTCTCCCAATTGCAGCTTAGAGAAATGATTGGGAGACCCGGGTTCGAGTCCCGGTCCCGTTAGAATTTTTTCATGTCCGTTTCTTCCTGGGAATTTTCCTAGGTGCACGCCTTATCGTGCCAAGTCACCTGAACCCTTTTCCTTGTTTACATAATACAAATTTATATTTATACTATGTAAATATCTCCCTTCTTGATCTTGCCATAAATATTTAATTATGTTTTCTTGAATGTTCTTAGATAAGTGGATGTACATACTTGGCAACGAGGAGGGGGCGATTTAAGACTTGCTTATAACTAATCCTCTATTCACGTTTAAAATGCGAATTTACTTGTTAGTTGCATTAGATATGCAGTGATCGTCGACAATCTACAAAATATAATTTTAATTCAGGCTCCTCAGCATATCCAATGCGAATTGCAAATACTGCAAAGCCATGAAGCGGGGTGGGGTGACCTCCCCTTCACCTCCCCCAAGATCTGTCAATGTTGATAAGCCATCTTGGCTTCCGTTGAGGTATCAGGGGCTTAAGTCACCTCTGTACATCCCCAGGTAATTTCCATCCCCACCTGCACTATGTCAATAGCAATGTCACTCACACAAACAATTGTTTACAGTTTTATTAAAAAACTCCTTTGGATTTTTGGGGAGGGCGTAGAGTTTTGCGTCGATTCCCTTTATTTTATGCCGGTAATCTCGAAGAAATCGTTTCTTTTCGAAGAATCCATCAATATTTTATTATCGCGCAACATCCGCTCAAAACCCGTGCATGGAAATATAGAATCAACTCGAATTTGGGAGTCTCTAATCTTAGGTTTTCAGCAGTAGCGAATTCATCGGCAGAAAGGTCATTGGGGTGATCATATCACAGCGATGATCGTCGCTGCGTTGCCAACGTCTCCGAGCTTAAATTAGTCGGCACTTTCTTTCAGGGGTTCATGATCTTTGCTTTTTTACTCCCGAGTCTGGTGGAGCGCTGCCAGGCGATAATTTATTAATCCTCTGATCTACTTTCGGAAGACATATTTATACACTAATCGACGGTTATTTTCTAGTCGAAGACGGTGTGCGACGAAGAGATATAACGTGATCTCCTCTTCCAATGGCGGGATCACTAGAGTATTTGCCAGCGTTAAGACTGGTTGAAACATCTGGATGATCTTCATTAGTCTAACGTGATCGGTCATGGAACCCTATAAATGGAGTTAAAGCAAAAAGCTATGGAAGCAGTGGAGAGTATCTAACATATCCACTCAGTTCAAAGTTGCTGAAAAACAATATCAGACTGAGAAATGAGCGATGAAATTGTGATTGAATGTGCGAGTGATTGATTAAATCCATAAGTAAGCGATAATACTGTACTCCTGAGGTATAAAAAAACATTACAAGTTCAATCCAATCACGATCCGAATATAGGATATCATTAATATTATTTCCTCATTCGCAAGGAAAGACAAAAGGAATGGTATAAGTAGGATTAATAAGCTTGTCATTGTTTGTCTATGTCTATATAAGCACCCTGCAAGCCACATTTTGGCATGTGGCAGGGGGTGTATGCACCGTGACTCTATTTCCCTAATCGATTTCTTTCGCGTATCGTTCAAGGAAGGTTTGTCGTTGATTCAGCGATTCTCTCATAAATGGAAAAGGAATTGACAAGAGCTATAAGCGTAACTGAAGAGGGCATGAAGAATATTGCCTAAAAATAAATTGCGATAAAACCAAACTGAGGGCTTTAAAGCAGAGAAGGTAATGTCCAGTTATAATTTACATTCACACATTGACCCAGCAAACCGTCAGTGGCGTGCGGAAGGGGGTGTATAATAGTATCTTCGAAGGCCCGATTCCATACGAGATTCGCATAAAAGAAAAATGGAGAAATGTAGACATTAAGAGAGACTCTATGGAGTAGTTAAATCTGAATCACACCAACGCGGTATAGTGCTCTATCAAACTAGGTTTAATCTTCCACTTTTCAATAGCGGTTTAGAATTAAAGTTGCCATATTTAAAAAATTTCTTTTTCTTCCATTTCAATCGCATACGCGGGGGTGCAGATTATGATGCTGGGTTTCGTTTCAGAATTAATTTTAGGTTTGGAAATCCTTCTTGTCGTCAACAGGATGACCACACGCTAACATTAGACAATAACTGGGCATAGAATTTTAGTGGTAGTTCAAAGCTACAATCGGCAGCCATCGGAACGTGTTAGTTATAATATTCTGCAGTATTTATTCCAGGTCGAGTTTTAATAAATGCAATAAAAAACAGGTTACCAGTAAAAGTTCAAAAGAGAAAACGTGGAAGGTAATAGTGTGACACAGCATTAGGTGCATCACGACCAAAGATACATATACATGTAGAGCATTTAGATTTGTTGAAGGAGATTGTACAGCAGTATCTCGGCTTTTTAGTACAAATCCTCCAGGGCGGGATTCTCTTAAAGATGGAAGAATTGATAACCGACGGACACTTCTCGAATAAATCCATCACTTCAGATCTAGTCATCAAGATAGCTGATTTTGCTACTCAACTTAAAAACCATTAATTAGGAATGGTAATTCATAAAGGAGAGAAATAATTCCGATATCTACGCGTCAAGCGGCAGAAACGCAAGCAGCGGGAGAGAAATAGTAAGTGCATAAAATAGCCCTAGCGAAGGTAGTATTTCACCAGGGAAACAATTCTTTTTTTGTTATCTGATTCAAAACAACAGCAAATAACTCAAGTTTGGATTCCAGGCAACGGTTCGCAAAGATCAGTGGATACAATTTTCTTTTGAATGAAAGGGAAACATGAAATGTAGCTGCAACTGGGAAGAGGAGATAAGAAGCTGTAAGTATACGGCGCTGTGGAATAACGCTGGAAATATAAAGGACAGATCTAGTAACTAATGAAATCCTTCAACTGGCAAAACAATAGAGAAAAGTACAAAAAATGTCGTGGAATGTTCTTGGGAAATTCATCGGGATTACTTTGAGTGATAATAGTATATAATAATAATCAATCCATTGTGATCCTACGAGGGATGTATGCGTGGTATGCAATGTATACACCGCCACGCCACAAATATGTTGATCACTCTCAGGGTAGAGTAACACTGGGGAATACTTTCAGGAAATAAAAAAAGAAACGAGAAAGAACTTTACTTCAGCAAAAGCGTATTCGGGTTCGATTCCGTCGAGGCCCACGTGCAAAATGACCTCAGCTGTCGAAGCACTTTTGGCAATGGTGTGGCCACTGCCATCGTGGGTTTTTCTCCGTTAATCTTCAGTTGAGGAGTTTTTTCCCACAACCCAAATCTTTGTGTTTTTATATGTATCTATATTTAGTTATATGTATTAGTTTATATTTGCAATATTTTATATATTGTTTATAGTAGTTTTCTTTCGCTCATATTTGTCAAATTGTAGATATTTTTTGATCTTTTATTTTAGATTTGTTAATTTTAGTAAATTATTTTTAATTATGAATGTTATATTATTAGTAATGCCATGATCTCCATAGGTTAGGTGGAAGGGAGGACATTTTGGTATAACTTCCGAAAGAACGAATAAATTATAATAAAAATACGCTGAAAGGCGGTTTGCAGGTTATTAATATAGATGTATATGAACAGTACAACAACGAGAAAGCACTTCCTACTGATTAAATTCCTTGTGCCTTTTTTACTAAATTAGTAATTAATCCGATTGTTTTAGAAAAAAGTTGGAAACGATGGCATTATAACTAAATTTTGCAATGAAATCATTTCCGCATAAATATTCACGGGCTAAATAATTTCATGAGGCGGAAGAGCACCGCATTGACACTATCACAGGCTCTCTCCACAAAACGCACACTTAACACGAATCACTCTCATCCAAATATTTTGTTTCTGCTCTTGGATATTCGACATACATTTTTATCCGTGGAAACACATTCCCAAATTACAATATGGAAACGCTACTGACCTAACTCACTCTTTTTGCAACACATGGCCCAGTGTAATCCACTCTAACTATCTCGGATCATTTAAGCTCTTTAAGGTTCTTTTATAATTTACTTCCATGGAGAAAGTTCCGCCGGAAGCAAGCATTCCAAGTCTTGATGTCGCTCGGGGAAATTGGAACCAAGTGCAAGTAACCAAGTAAATCAGTTTCTCTTCTTCGGATAATGCGAGAAGTTTAATCACTGACAAAATAATATCAACCTCTCTTTCGCCCTCATTCACATCCCTTTCCGTCATTTCAAATATTTATCGAAGAATTCTAATCAAGGATATACAATCACCCTTCATTTAAACATTCTCAACATTCACCATTAATTTACAATAACTCGATTAGTTGAAAAAGAAAAGACAACCTTTGTCCTTAGATTTCATTTCTGTGTTTATATTGTTTGAAGTGTGCATGACAATTACTGATCTTAATTTTGTCGCCGTTATTTTATATTTTCTGAATGTAATTAACGATAGTTTTGGCGATTTTAATGTTTAGTGAACCTTTAAAAAAGATATGTATGGCGTACTTTTAACTTCCATTTCTTTTGTTTCTTATTTTTTAATGTTTAATGTTTTCGACTGTGGAAAACTTCCCACGCCGTTACACACTATGTATTCTTTGAGATTTTGTAAATGTTCTTTTTTCTCTTCTTTCATGTCATAGAAATAATTTTCTTAAGTTTAAAATTAAGCTATTACTGTCTAATACTATCGGTAGGTTTCGCAGGTTTTTCACACACCCCTTCCTGTTAGTGTTTATCTGCTGTGGAATTGTTTTCCCAAGCTCATAACTTTTTTTATCCACACATAGTTTCCTTTTTCCTCTTTTTTGCTCTATCTTTTCCTTTTATTAAAATTAAATGGGTTATATGTAAGAGAGGGGACTATATTCTCAATATCGCCCGCAGTAAAGACGTTTATATTCTTTTCTCTCTGATATGGCTGCCATAATATCTGAATAAATTCGCAGCTTACTTGGCGATTCCCCACTCAATGCCGCATTGTCAAGATATAAGAACACCCACATATCAACCTTCACTGATATTATACCTCTAAGATTCTTTCATGCTTATCTCACATATCAATTCACATGCACGTCAAAGAGCAAGGGATAAAACACGAATCTCACATATCATCGCATCTGAAGCTACTGACTACATTTATTACATCACTGACTTTACTATATTTATAGACTGACTCATTTCCTTGATAAAACATTCTTTCATTTCATGATGTGATGACTACATCCCATAACTTGATGGTATAGCCATTGAGAGTCGATGAAATAGCTTACTTTCGACCCATTCTCGAATACTGCTGCGCGATTTGGGATCTGCATGAAGAAGGTTTAATCTCAGATTTAGCGATGGTCCAACGTTGAGCAGCTTACTGCGTCAGTGGAGATTTCAGATTTGACAGTAGCGATATGGCTGAGATCAAATCCCTCGGGTGGATACCGCTCCAGTTGAGGAGATCTAATTACTGACGAAAGCATGTCCAAAAATTCATAAATATAGAACTGATAGACTGAGGCGATTCCAGTTAGCAACGAGAAAATATTCTGATAGAATCGACCATGTGTGACGTGGATAGAATGGCTGAAACAGTTGTCTTCTTCTGGTAGTTTTTCCATCAGAAATATTAGAGAAGCTAACAGAGTTTAAATTCAGATAGGGATGAACTTACCAGAATCAGGCGTGGTTTGTGGAAATTTATAATGGAAAGACACTCGTAAAATGGTGCTTTTTCCACAACATTTTTTATTAGACAAAAAACAGGATGCGGCCGGTTTCGACGAAGCATCCTCTGGTGACGAGTTAAATGATTAAAATTGTGGAGAAAGTAGTATTTTCCGAGTGCCTTTCAGATAGGGATGTTGATGTCAATGCACTCTCTAACGCAAGCCACATGCGTTAGAGAGGGGATTATGTATAAACGTAAATTCAGCTTTCAAATTCCTCCCTTAATTTGAAGGAATGAAGAAAAGTACGACACGAACTTCGGAAGAGACCACAACATTCATTCCATTAGGTTCGAAGAGCGAATGAAATGCTTTTAACTCTTCCGGAAGTGTTTCTGTGAGAGTTGCATTCATATGAAAACAGTAGCGGAAGTCAACGCATGCCAGTGTCTTAATGTGTTACTTGGAGACGCGACGAGAGAGAAACAAACGTGTGGCGAGAGATGGGTGCCAAGTACTTCTGCCAACATCGTCATTCATCATTTATCGACGAGGGAAAAGGTGTCAATTTGTCAATTACAAGTATTTGAAACGATTTCGCAACATCTTTTGTTTGTATTAAGGAAAGGTGAAGAACGGAAGAGCCGTTCGGGTGAAACCCAAGGAATAAAAGGAGTGAAAAATAGCGATATGAATGGGACTCGAACCCAGATCTCTCATTTTGCGGGCGAATATTCTAGCCACTGTCTCACACAAAACCATTCCGGTGAACAACAGCGTGAAAGAGACGCAGCATGGTAGTTGACAGGTTAGAATACTTGCCCGCAAAGTGGTAGACTTGGGTTAGAGTCCAGCCATATCGCTATTTTTCACATCTGTTATTTTTTGTTACTTTAGGTAGTTTTTCAAAAAAAAAAAAGATTTTGCGATTGAATAATATATTAATTCTTCTAGTATAGGAAGCGTGTGTTGAGTTATTTATTATTCTTTAAAACATTTACCAACGTATAATCAATTCAAGAAGCTGTAATTAGGTAGAACTTCAAAACGATGAGGAAGAATATCTACTAAATGCTCTATAATAAAATGCCCCATCCATAACTACTAGTATGCCCCAGTTTCACAAGGAGTTTATCCTGCACCAGTTTCGACTAATCTCTACTGTTCAATTTTTTTATGGATATTCGAGTTTGGAGATGAATAAAAACTAAACTAGAGGTCCCCAAAGAAACGCTGCACACATTTTAGCATGTATTATCGTATTAACCTGCATTCAACCATACAGAATGTACGTAGTTCTGCACGTGCTGTCTGCATTCTGATGAATGTAGATAGGTGATTGAAACAGGAAGATCAACATGAACATTTAACAAGAGGAAGAGCTACCTTGAGGACCCCATTCCATAGACTTACTTTAACTGGGAGAAGCTTTGAGGTGATGATGGCACTAAAAGTTTATAACTAAACACCTGACCCAATTAAATATAGTAATAATGTACAATTTGGTAAAAAATTAAAATATATCTACTGTCAAAAACTTATTAAAGTGCGAATGAGTTTGTCAATAAAAAAACAATCTTAATTAGATTACAAAGTAATTGTAATTAAGATAAAATTAAGGGCTTAATATTTTACCTTGGTCGTATTAATACCTATATAAAATATAATATAAAAAATTACTAAAATCACAATATAATATGATTTTAGTAAAATGTACAGAACTGTAATTGTAATAAAACATTATGCATTGCAATTGTAATGTATTTTTGAATTGCTTAGTAACTTAGAATGGTTATAAATATTTGAGGTTATTCCCGTAACGCGATCAAAAGTTATCGATTTTGAAGGCAACTTTTTTCTGTGATGGATGGACGTAAAAATGCGACCTTGATCCCGTTGTAAAGCTCTCGTTAGGAGCTCCCGCAGGTTTTGACTTATGTTAACTACAGCTTAACATTTATTTTATACGAATTCATGTTTTACATGGCGATCTACCTCGCAGAGGCTAATGGAATAATCGAGCAACGAGAAGCACAAATTCTTTGTGGACAAACTAGCCAAAAATTGAGTAACTTTTTTGATTTTCTCTTCTCCTATTTGTATTTTTCACAGATTATTTCCTTCGAATTCGTTCCGCAAATCGGAGCGAAGGTGGACTGAGTTTTTGCTAGAAATTGAAGTTACTGATGACGATGATTTGTATAACAATGGGAGCAAGTTTACCGTGAAAGTTCGCCAATTGGTAAAACCAAAACGTGGTATTTAGAAGCAGTAGAGAGTTTTAGCAGGGGCTTATCGGTTAACCGATATATTCTAAATGTCTCAGTGGGCATGCGCAAAATTCCACGTTGTCCAGGTTGGTCTCACGGGCACGTTTAATTTCCCACGTCGAAGGAAGGTGTCAAATATGGC
The DNA here is from genome assembly GCA_000376725.2 of Ladona fulva. Taxonomy (NCBI): domain Eukaryota; kingdom Metazoa; phylum Arthropoda; class Insecta; order Odonata; family Libellulidae; genus Ladona; species Ladona fulva. Next base: position 1,541,239 of record KZ308209.1, on the reverse strand, counting down.
GAAGCAAGAAAGGTTGCGATTCTCCAAATGGGACGATAAAATCTTGCTTGGATAAATTATAGGAACTAATCCCTATGAGAATGGATGGAGGGAGGTACAAGCAACAGGGAAGAATTTCAACACGCGCTGCCTTCGGGTTGTTGTTGTTGGTCGACGGTATGCTGAAACTTTTTATCTACGGTGCCCGGTAGATCGTATGGACGTTTCAATATAACGGCAGTTGAACCTACGCTGCACGCAGTGCTAAAACTCTCTATTATATACAACCCAAACTATGTACAAACTGTGCAAGCTTTAGTTAGCATGGAACAGAATCGAGAGAAATAAATAAAAGATTTTCAGTGATAGTGAATGATTGTATTCCTTAAGTGTTCTTGGAGTTAAAAGATAAAATGAATTACTTAATATTCTACCTTTGTCGCACTGTTATTTGGTAAGCTTTCCCGAATAATTTTGGTGTCATTATATGTTAGATTATACAATGCTAGGCACAACTGCACAAATACTTTTTACTAAATGTGAAGTTGAAATATTGATACGATGAAGTTTGAGACTATCAGTTTTATTTTAATAAAAGCTTTGAAGTCTGAATATAAGGCTGAGTTATTAAAATACACGAATTTTCGTCAAACAACAGGTCTAAACATTCTTCTTGAAATAACATAGGGAAATGAATGCTTTGAGGCGTGACAAAATGCGCCTGTGGAAGAAGAAAATAAAGTTAATAAAAAATCGCACGTTCCATCAAAAGACGATCGGGAAGCCAAAAGATGTCGCATATTTAGAGTAAGGTTTTCCCGCTCATCAAGGAGACATTTTTTCCATTTCCGAAACAATTTTCTTTTCATTTCTCGCATAAAACTCGGAATCTCTCAGTTTTTAACCGTTTGGAAAAAGAGGGAAAACATTTGCTTTCAGAAGAGCGACTCGGTTGAATTGGCGATGTCATACACGAGCGACATTTCCAAATTGAGCATCTACGAGATTGAAAAATAAGTGAACAAAGGGATACGGGTGTAGCAGAGTAGCGCTTTTTTCTTGCGAATAATTCAAAACATTCGTAGGGAAAAAGAACGCAACGAAAAATCTGCGATGCAATTCCGAGCAGAATTATGCGCAAACTTTAGCAAAGTTCGATCTCTATTAATTGATTCTGAAAGCCAATTTAAAATGAGAGAATTTTCGGAAAATTTTATGGTGTGTTGCTTCGGAAATTTCCACTCGTGCATAGAACAAAATGGATAAAATTTAAATTATTTCTATTGTCGGTGGCGTTGAAGCGTTTGAACTTGCTTCCTGTATGGGAAAATTTCCCGATAATAAAATATAGAGAGAAACAGTAGAGCTATGTGAAAGATTAACCATTCGGTTTAAAAGAACGGCGGAAAACTTTTCGATAAATAGGTTGAATACGCGCGGAGATTTTGGAATGAATATCAGTTTGATTGACTTTGTTCGAATTAATAAAATTGTACAGGAAAATATTGCCGGTTTCAGGATAAAGGTATAGGTAATAAAGTCATAATAAAATATGAAAGTAAACACGTTTAGGCGTGCGTCAGAAAACAAGAGGATAAACAGAAGTGAAAAATATAGACATGACTGGGACATTTTTTACATTAAATAGGATATCTAGTTTCCTAAGAAAAGTGATTCCTGTGTTTTACTTTTCCTACCAAATTGCCATTTGCTTGCTTCAGATCATGCTAACCATCTCCTCCTGAGGGTTCTCTCCTGCTATGGATCTTTTTCCTTTAAGATATTACCTTATTTTGTTTTACAAAGACTAACTATTCCTCACTAATTCTACTTCAGATAAATTACTTATGTTTTTATCAATATAGCATAAAGCAGAAGAGAACTGCCAGTCTTAATCTCGCCTTGATAAAGACTTTTGATAATAATAACAATGGACCTATACTAATGCAGAGTTGCATAAATAAGTAAAGAGTCAGAAATGATGGCACAAGAAATACTTACGCTTCAGAAAAATGCTATTCCCAATGTCTTTTCAAAATACAGTAATAACCCGGCTCACTCTACTCCGACTTAAGCAAACTCGGAGTTATGCAGTCCTTGATTTTCCGGTCCCGTTTCATCCTCACTACTGACAATTTCAAGAAGATCTCGGCTAAATTGGAAAAGGGTTAAGTACATTAGAAAAATGGACTCTAACGAATATCGTGTAACAGAAATAAAGCAAAGAATAAAAGAATGATCACCTTATGACACAGAAATTCCGCGGAGAAAAATTAAGGCGTTGAGACGTTGCAGAATGAGATGGAATCGAAGAAATCTGGCCAAGAGGCTAAAAATGAACCAACATGATGATTTCAATATATAACTGCCAAATAGGCAGCGCGACTGGATTCGGAGTGACCGCGGCGCTCTGCCGGACTATGCCGCGCAGTCGAAAATGTACCGGATTCCCAGAGTAGCCAGTGAATCGAAGCAGCTTCCTCGGGTCCTATATTCAGAAACCTCAGACATTGAGTTATCATAATAGACTTGATTCCATTTTGTTTTCCTTACCTCACCGAATCGGCCAATAAAGGTGTCTGCCACTTTGTTACGTAAAATAAGCAGAAGTCCATCTTTGAGCGTAAAAACTATAACTAAGCAAAAGATTAGCAATCATACTAAATAAAAACTCGTTGTTTTCTTCTTCAGCTTCCTCCAGTAGTGTCTACATCGCAGCAAACTTGTGTGTTTTTCCGATAAATCTTAGAATACCCTTTTCTGTGAAAATTGACCATGTTCGATTCCCTGTACCATTTTAACGCGCACAAATAAGGAAGAATTAAATACGGAATCAAAATATTAAATACTTTCTGAATAAGTATGAGAAATTTCAAATTCCTCGCTTTAAAAAACAATTGTTGTCCTCTTGACCAGCTTCTTTCGATTTTAGCTTACTTTACGTCGGGCGTATTTAAAAAAAATTTATGAATCCCTCGACATCGAAATAACTTTTAATAATAACATAATTAATGTGAATAATTAATTTATTTTTGTTTCGATATTTTTAACTATATGCACAATAAACTCACACAAATTTTTGTGAGATATTTTCCCTCTGATTTTTTTGTTAGTACTAGGTACCTACATATCGCGGCACACTATCGTGCCACGCACACAGTTTGGAATATATTGATTTAGGAACTGTCTACCCGTGCCTTTACGAATGACGCCAATGAACTGTGTTAGACGCACTTGGTAAAAATCCTCTAAACAAAATCACAATATCATTGTACAAGACGTCCCCAGGATTCAATAATAAGCTTCCGTATATTGACAAGAGATTTTCAATTTTCCTAAGTTTTGTTTCGAAATTTTAATTTTTTATTTTGATCTATATTTGATTTCTTAAAATACATACATGGGAACGGATTTCGATCACACTCGGTTAATTCGACGGCGGAAATTGAAATTCATCCAGGGTTTGCAATGTTTTTGCGTGCCATTTGTCATTTGTATCGAAATGAACGCATATCTCTAAGTTATCTCGATAATTTCAGAGGCGATCGTCATTTTAAAGACCAATTCAGGGGACGATGTAATATAAATATTGGATATGTATATAGAAACTGTTGCAGCAACCAAAATCTATTGATAGCAACGTTAAAATTAACTATATGTAAAGATTTTAGGCTTTCCTGGTGCATTATATGCAAAAAAATCTCGATATTTGTCACCAACGTTTTGATGACTAATTAATTTCAGCATCATTTTCAGGGCTGAGTGTACTACTCTAACTCACTTAATAATTCGAACTTTTTTCGAGATATTTTAATAAAGCTCCCAATTTCAGCCTCCCGTTCGCTAGTTATAATAATGGTAATGCGATCGCCAGCACACGCCCTCTGTGATACGTTAAACGTGCGGATAATTCGCGGAACATAAATATCGGAGCATTAGCATAGCGTTTGGGGCAAATTGTGGGTGAAGAGAGACATGAGATATGCGGGGCAGTAAACAAAAGGGGTAATTAAATAAGGGACGTGGGTCTAGAGAAGGCGCTCATGCGAACCCAAAAACAACGAGCTAATTTATTATTAATTTTCGCGGCGCTATGGGACAGATTTGGCGCCGCAATTAATCTGAAGGAGAGACTTAATCCGCGGGAGGTTTATTTCGCCTTTATAATCCGAGAATGCCTAATCCAGGCAATTTGAGCAGAAAAATAATGAATACGTAATTGGAGCCCACCTGAGCATTCGGTTGCTCCCTTATCAAACGATTATGACACACACGCGACATAATTCCTTGAGTTTTAGAAATTATTTCACCTGTTTAGCGCCCACGCTAGGTGAAGTCGCAAGGGTGGGAATGGCGTGGAATGAAATTTGAATCTTAATTAAAAGTTTGCTCCGATGCCGTTATCCATAATCAGATTCCAAACTTTCAAAAGTCAATATATTCTCGTGGAGCAAATAAAAAAAATTAATATCTACAGGATCTTGGCTAAAGCGTAAAATTTATAGAATTCTGCTACAGTTAGTTTAAAGTTTTCTAATGATATTTTTCTATATATTACGTATTCATCCGCAAATACCCTCACATTGCTATCAACCTCGTCTTTCGGGTCATTTACGCATATCAGAAAGAGTAGAGGTCCGATAGCGGTACCTTGAAGTACACCTGAAGTATATCTGAACTATCAATCTCGTCGCTCTGGCCATTAACGTATCGTATATTAGAAATAGTAGAGGTCCAATTACACAGCCTTGATGGACATACACGTCTGCGTAAAACACCAAAGTGTATTACGCGGAAGTATCAAGCGTTATTACTGCGATCGATCTCACTTCTCCTTTAACAACCGTACTTCTTCGACCAATTTGTATTTCGGAAGAACACGGAGCATCCTCTCGAGGGAAATGAGTCGAAAAACCCGTGGAACTCATCTTCTCTCTCCGATACATCCGGCGCACTCTAATTTCTCGAAACATCTAAAAATCCTACTTGTGCCTCAACCAATCATGTCTAATGCTTCCTCCGACGACATATTTCCGCGCCACTTTGCCGGAATTGCATCTCCGCCAGCGCCGTCGCCTTTCCTTACGGACATCGATCGCACTCACCGGAGAGACTTAGGAATTTATTTCAGCCGATCGATTTTGAGTAAACTTGGTCAAAGCGATAAAATGTGGTCCGTTTCAATCGGTTTTATACCAAAAAATCGCTGAGGAGTCGACAAATTTTGGAGAATCTAAGGTTGCTGACGATCAAAGATAAGAGGATGGATCAGTTCTTCCAAACCCAGATGTGCTTCCCAAGATGAGAGACCACTTTCCCCTATTTGATTCGAACCGTAATTATTTTTCCACCCTGGGACCGGTTGGACCAATTTTTTCGCTCCCAGCATTAAATATTATTCATATAGGACAGTGATACACTTTTTCGACCTACTTAATACCCCCTTAGTCGCTTAATCTATTAGAAGGTAAAATTCTCGCAATTTTGAACAGAAAACAATATTCGAAGACCAAAATAAGAATCTTTATTCAAATTCCCTTCTATTTATGTTCGACTCGATTTCATGTGGTTATTCTCCCTAACTTAATTTGCAAAAGAAACACACCCTGCCAGAGATAAAAGTGATCTCTACGTGTATTTCTTACGGAGACGCTTTGACTCGTCTGGGGTCAAACCGGGGACACGTGGTGAATAATAACCTATTATCTGTCCGGGGAAGACATTTAACATTCTCGAGAATAAGGCGAACATACAAAATTTCCAAATTTTTTTTTATTTAAAATATAAGATAGGTATTATTCATTGAAAGGTTTCATGGGTTCTGAACAAAGTTTCAACTCAATCGCGAATTCATTACATCACATCTGTGTATGACGAAGACATCGCCTTCTCATCTACTCTCATACTGTTCAAAACGAATACATTTTTAAGAATTTTCTTGTATCTATATCTACGCGCACTTATTATTTCAAAATGGTGTTACCTAAGATATATAATAGTTCAGTGCATGCTATATATATATTGTGAATGAATCCACTGAGGCTTTTGAATGATGAAGGGCTTTCGGCGAAACGTGTTCCTTGCAGACATATTAGTACTACGACTGAATACTGAGGAAACTAACAGTAATACTCAGTTAAGGGAATTAAAACATTATGTTAAATGCTGTGGCTGTGCACATTAATGTTAACAAAGCTAATCCTCATCAACTACTTACTGCGAAAAGGAAGTTGTCAAGAGTGTAGCGAAGTAGGTAATCGTTTAGAAAAGGCTGGAAGATGGCAAACTTTACCATATTTAAATAAATCAATGATATGTTGTTATTTAAATGCTAATTGATTGCTTAATTAACAGTATCATGAAAAACAATCGAAACAGCAGGAAGATTGTTCACATCGCAGAGATAGCCGCTCGAACGATCGCGGCCCGCGCCGTGATTGGCGTTACCCCCGAAAGAAAAATTGTTTTTCTTGAGTTAGTTATAAACATATGACATTAAAATTTGCAAATAAAAGTAATTTCACTATTCCCTGAGAAGCTTTCCCGCTGGAAGTTTTTTCCAAAGCAAATAAGACGGAAGATAGCCAGCATGTCCTTTCTTCAATGCATTTTACCAAAAATTCTCGACTTCCCCTACGATTTCTGTTAAATACTTGCCTCAAAAACGTGTCTACAAAATAAATAATATTATCGGAAAGAAAATAATTTGAGGCAGAGTTGGATGTTAAAAATTCTGTGTTCCTTAAATTAGAGAACTTAAGGCACGCTTTCAAGCAGAACAGGAAACAAATCCAGAATTTATTTGAAATGTAACATTTTCGTTTTTTATGCAATTATGAAAGTAATGATCCAAAAGTTAAACACACAGTAAAATCCGGCATCAATTCCATTCAATACTGAAAAAAAATTCGAACAATTTTGACTTACTATGTATTTTTACGCAAATGTCGCAACAGCGTCCGAATATCTCCCGTTTAAAATGCACGGGCCAATGCATTTTAAATGGTGTCTTCATGATGGTGAATCAAGTATAGTAAAATGCTTATTCTTAAAATGTCGGCATTCGCGAGGTTTAGAGGGATAAGAATCTCCAAGAGCCGTTTCGCTGGCGATTTGCGCCAACCCTCTGAGACCAAAACAGGAAACAAGGGAAAGGAAACGGATTAGCTGGCCTTCTAGGGGTCACCTAATCCGTATTTCAATAGCAACGTCATCATCTTCAGAGGAAGAAGAATATTAGAATTTTTGTTTCCACGCGAACCGCCTGCGAACAGGCTCTTGGAGTGTTTTAAATCTCTAATTCTTTAACCGCCCTATTCCAATTCCTTCCCTTGCCTAGCGATCTTTTTGGAAAATCGTCGTTTACTTGCTTTTATGAGTTTTAAGGTTAGTCCTTGGTACATACTCAGTACACATTCTGTACCGTTTTGGTTGGGCGTGTGCTTTGAAGAATTCGCAATAAGGTTCGTGGTCGGGTGAAAGAAACTCTTATTGAGATTTGCTTAGTTAATGACGAATCTGCTTACTTTATGATAAATTTGCTTAGTTTATGATGAGTCTGCTTAGTTTATGATGTGCTCGCTTAGTTTATGATGAGTTCGCTTAGTTTATGATGACTCAGCTCAAAGCCTCATGATTTACGTTCCGATATATAAAATTTGAAGTTATTTAACCTCTTGTTTTTTTCATTTCATCTTTAAATATGAACAATACGAAGAATAACGGATACATTTCCAAAGCTAACTCAATTCAGAACCATTGAAGCAGACAGAAATAACGGAATATATTCCCACATAATGATAAATCGTTTTTTTATGTAAATATGAACGTTATAGAAAGTAAAAGTGAAAGTCTGGGTTATCCGTGCTTTCTGAATATTCGTGTATCCTCTTCCCATCGTTATTCCGGATAATCGAGAGTAGACAGCAATATTAAAATGAATTTTCATGTGAGTTATGGCTTTTGTAATAACTGATATGTAATTTGAGTTTAAAGATCAATTACAAATATGAATCTCGGATTACTTCTTGGTTAAACGAGATCGTCCGAATGAAGTGTCGGCCACGTTGATGACGGCCGAACGGGAGAATTCCTTAGAAGAGTTTTTCCTTCGGATGTTAAGGGAATAATCGGTGGAAGCAGCGAAAGATCTCGCAAAAGGCGCAATTAAGTGCAACTTTGCCACCTTTTAGAGCACCTGGGATCCTCTAGACAAACATATAAGTGAATCATAAGAAGTTATTCGGAGGGTGTCGACTTTTGGTCGAAAATGCTTTGATAAGAAAGTTATCAATATTATTCTAATAGAAAGTCAAACTTACTCGAGTAAATCTGGAAAAGATACGTCTTTTGGAAGATTAATGCGTCCTCCCGGTGACATGGGTCGACAGATACCGAGAGAAATACGCTGGAAACGGTGAATTCGAAAATCTTATTTTCCCCCGTTATACAGTAACAGACTACGAAAAGAGGTTGAAAAGTACATACATCAATTTTCCCCGACAGATGGCCATTCTAATAATTTAATTTTCAAACAAATATTGACCTTCTTGGGTAACTATGTAGATCATATAGCATAATGCAATGTTATATATTTTTTACTTGTTTTAACATCACGAACCCAACTGACTGTGAATCCAATGATCATAATATGCACTAATGACGAAGAATAATTATGTTCTGATATCTATTATATACGATTACAATTTCTGTAATTTTTTCTATCATTTACGTAATTTATCTCAAGAGTCAAGGTACATAGCCAACCATTATTATTAATATAATAATATCATTTGTTGTTTTCTGTGTGATTCACGCGAATTATCTAGGAAATATTATAATGTGAAATCAAAGATTTGCAAACATTAATAGGAAAGAATTACGGATAACTCAAGATAATAAAGGAATATTTGTTAAGCGAATTTAATCGAAGAATTGGAATTAATAAAACACTTTCTAACTGAAATAAACTAGATATCAATGCAATTTGTTCCGTTTATTTCTTTATTTACGCTATGGACTTTCGGTACAAAAAATATCTTCAGTTATGTGGAAAATGTGGAAGAAGGAATTCCCGCGGTGCTTTCTGCATGGAATTGGATGGAAGAAAACGATGAATATATTAAATAACCGCCGTTTCTTCCTTTAAATAACTGAGATAATAATGAAACAAGTGAACAAGGGGTGAATTGGGTCAGATAGTGGTGGTTGTGTCAGCGATGGAGCAGTTATAGTTGGCATTACTCATACTCGGGATTCGCTTCGACGAAAAGCGGAGGTGACCCTGCAATCGATAGAAGCAAATCCCAAAGGGTCAACTGGTTAAATATTCACGGGTCGTCTGAACGTATTACTTTCCGATATTTCCACTTTTTTGGAATGGAAATTGAAAAAAGAAAAATAATCCCCTTGGATCGATAATGCCGCCGATAAAAGTCAGCTCGGGATAATTGGGGAAGTAGCGGAGCCAAACGAAATCAGAAAAAGACAATAGAATGCCGATTTTGAGGAATATGTTGTAGCGGAGCTCAATGAGGATGGGAATGAAAAATTCTCATTTTGTCCGCAAATGTCAACAATTCATGCGTTTTCCAGAAATCGAATGAATACATGAGCGTTTCAATTCAATGGTTATGAAGCCGCACCCGCGATTGGTACTGAATCATGGGAAGCAAAAGATGAAAGGTGTAATAATTGATAGAGGAATATAAATGTGAAAGAGATGAAGAACAGATGTTCAACATTGATATAAAATCACTTTCGTGTTTACACGCAGTTAATTAGGATAAATCAATGAAAGACTACCTACCATCATTGTTAGCACAACAGTATCTTGTAATAATAAAACTAACTAACAAACCGAAGTGCCCGTTGATTTTCAATGGGAAAATAGAGGATTCAATTAGTATTCCTATCAGATGATAAATTCTCATGTAATTTCTACCTCTTCAGATAGTCTATCTATAATTCTTACCATGTATTTTACATGGTCCTCAATTACCAGTGAATTATCAGGGGAAAATGCATGGATTCAACAATGGAATTAGTCGTCAGGGGGACGGTTTGTTTAAAACCTCAACATTTTAGAAAATTTTCGTTTATTTGATCAAAATTCTCGTAATTTTAAACATAAAACAATATTCGACGACGAAAATAAAAATCTTTATTCAGTTTCCATTCTCTTGGTGCTTGTCTCAATTTCGTACGGCTATTCTTTCTGATTTAATTTTGCAAATGAAATAAACCCTGCAAGCGATAAAAGTGAGTTTCACGTGCATTTCTTATGGAAACAGGTTTAAGCGTCTGGAGTCGATCTGGGGACAGTTAGGTGAATAAAAAGTATCCTATTATCTGTCCGGGGAAGACATTTAACAATCTTCGAAGTTTGAAAGTTGTGCGACGTCTGGCTCTCGAGTTTTAGGCGAACATACACAGACATTCTACTTTATATATACAAGATGGTTAGATTTAGATATGGACTAAGAAGTCTCAATCTCGCCCTTCAATAAAGACATTTTATTATTATGATTATTGTTATTACAAGCGATTGTTGATTTACCGACGAGACAACAATGTCATCGATCGGAACTGACCAGATTTTGTGAATTACTGTGTAGAACTGATACCATACTGAGTAGAATCTTAAATGGAAAGGAAATGAACCTATAGGACATCGTGGTAAGGGGTAACCGACCATAAAGGTCTTTAACCACTCACTTAAAGGTCTTAATTACGACTTAAAACCATGGCTGTAACTCAACTGTGATTTTATAAAAAAATGTGTGTACTTACTAACGCATGTTACCTGAGCAGTTTTTCTTTATTCGCTTCGCACATACATACGGCAGTTCCTAATTCTTTAACTGCACTTGCTACCGACGACAACTACGAAAAATCATAATCAGTAATGTATGTAGACAGTGATGATAATGACTGTTAAATTTGATAGAATAAAAAGCAATGCATGAGTGTACATTTAAGAAAGGGTCGTGAGTTTCTATCCAATTAAATATTTGAAAAAATCTGTTGGAAATTTTTTGTCGTGCCAGATAAATTTGCATCGTCCCCAAATAATCAAGAATTGGAGCCTTTTCAATTTTTTCACCGAATAGAGTTTAAAACAGTATTTTTAATTGGCTTTTACTCTGATAAAATAGTAGAACAAGTAGAAACGGTGTTTATAATTGCGTATTTTGAATGTCTATTTTCTGGAGTAATGATATCGCATTTCAATCTATTTTCTGATTGCATTGTGAGNTCTTACATCTAACCCTCCGTCATACAAAGTATGAAATACACTTATAGTTTAATTAAACGGCGAATACTTGTAATACAGCTAAAGGAAAACACAGTCCAGTTGTAAAAATTTAAAGGAGTTAAATGGAAAGTCATCGATAAAACAGCCGAAATTGAATGATGTAATCACTATGTTTATTCCTCTGTAAAGTTGTAGATATATACATAAACCACGAATAGAAATTAAGGTTTTACAGGAAATTTTGGCGGAAATCAGCCTTTAAACCAGCGGTTCCTAGACGATTCTTTCGGATTATGCGGATCACCAGGGACAGCAAAATAATCCGAAGCAGTCCGTGAAAATGTTCGTCCTAATTAATGTAATATCCTGCATTTCTATCTTCTGTGATTTTGTTATATCTGCCTGTTAATCAAATCGATGAAAGCATTTTAATGCTGAAAATTTCGCAATTAATTTTATCTTCTCTAAAGTAGTACATAAACAATAACATCTCAATATGGATGCGAAGGCACAACATTTTGGGGATCCACGAATAAAAAATGAGCTGGAAGAGTCCTTCAGCCGGATAAGATTCAGATCCGCTGCTATACACGATTTGTATACTATATTTCCAGAATATTCTTCACTTAGGCTACTTAGTTGGTGATTTGTTAGAAAACCTGAAAATGACTTGTAGCGAATCTCAAATCACCACTATAGTAATTCACACGAAGATTTTCGGTAAAGTAACTAGGAATCAAATAAATGACACCGTGAAAAAAGGACGATACGAATAGCGAATGAGACTCACGAATTATAACAGGCTTTATAAATTATTATAATAGGCATTACATATTAGAATAACAAGCATTATACTTACTGTCTTGTGCACCAAAAAAACGTATGTTGCTTCCCGTAGATGAACCACCAATTCTACGTCCAGTATCTTTGGCCTGAAATGTAAAGAAACAAGCCTGCGATCAAAAATTATGGTAAGAATAAATGGCTACAGCAGAAGTTGTGCAGCAAAAACTGAATCAATAAATCACATCATGGGAGGATGCCCTGCACTTGCCAGCCACGACTACACCGCAATGCATAATAATGTGGTAAAAATATCCATCAAAGGATACACTACAGAAATGATAGCTGAAAATATCCAACACTACTAATACAAACCGATTAGCACATTAGAAAATAAAAAGTACAAATTATATTGGGATAGAGAAATCATGACAGATATCGCCGTTAAAGCCAATAGACCGGATACCATATTCATTGATAAAATTAATCAGGAAGGATTAATAGTAGTAACAGCGGTAATTCACAACGGGAGCTACAGCACTTGTCCTTCCTCCTTTGCAAAAAGATTCTGAGGGCGAAATATCTTTCACTGGATGCGTCAGTTACTGCAACAGCAACATTAGCTCCGAAAACCATTTGACATAACCATTAGCGACTTTTAAAGAAGCCGTTCCACAAGTTCACGTAAGCACAGATTACGGTTGAGGCGCTAGCGTTTACGAATGGCACTTCTAAGCTTATTTGGAGAGACTCACAGCCACTGACTGCGTCTATTCGCACGTTTGGTGGAATGAGTCCTCAAAGGAAAACGATGCTCACGGTTTTCTACGGCTCATTCCACAATTAAATGACAATGAACGTATATTTACAAATTTCATGCTACTGAGAAGTTGCTTGGCTTATCAATGGTCCCAGTATTTACACCAATAAAATAAACTATAAGAGAAAAGATGTGTACTGTCCACGGAAGGTTTTTGAGGGGCTCTTCTGTCTTTGGGCAAATGCCGGACAAATTTTATTATTATTTTCTTGTGCTCCTCGGCCGTTTCCACCTGGTTAACCGACCATATTGTACCGAAATATTAATAAAGACAATTCCCAAACGTAACAACGTCAGAGGGAGGCAAGTGGAACTCAATAGCAAGATCATACATTAGATTTACTCGTAATAATAATAACAGTAACAAATATAACAGAAACAACGACAACAAATCACAATACTGATGATGATAATAATAATTATTATTGCGTTGCGTGAGTTAGGCCTCACCTTGAGTATGTACATAATGAGTGGGACCCATCCGATATGTGCAGTGAAAATTAGAAAAAATACAGCGAAAAGCGATACGTTTCGTAAAAGATTGTTACAACCAATCAGTGAGCGTTACTCAAATTCCACAGGGTGCAGGATGGGAATCTCTAGAAGATAGAAGATTTAGTTAGCAAAGGTTTAGTTAATAATAATAATAATAATAAAACGTCTTTATAGGGCGATATTGAGACTAGACAGCCTCTTCTTACATCTAACCCTCCGTCATACAAAGTATGAAAGAAAGAGAGAACATGAAAAAAAGAGCACGGAAGAAAACTACTTAGTGGGTTTAAAAACCTAAGTTTGCGCTTAGGAAAAAATACACCATATAGTAGGAAAACACCTCCAAAAAGGGGGGTGTGAAAAACCTGCGAAACCTATAGATAGTTAGCTAAATTTAAGGAGAAGGCAGTTTAAAGATCTGAAAGGCAAAACATGAACAATTTACGTAGCAAATACAGATGGAAGTACCCTTGTCTGATAAGCAGAGATTATTACGTTATGAATTATCTGATTAGTTCACCTAATTTCAGAGAAAGTACGCCCTTAGAAGATGTAGCCTCTTAGATGTAGGTATTATGCGTCCTTCCTGTTACATAGGCCGTTTTGATGCTGCGAGAAAGATCCGGGAAATAGATGCTAGGAAGCATCGATTCAAGAGTTCATTTATTCCGCGGACTATACGCGAAAGTAATCGATTAGGGAAGAAGATTCAAGCTGCATCCACCCCCAGCCACACGCCGAAAGGCGGCTTGCAGAGTACATATTTAGAGGTGGAACACTTTCCATTTTATCTTCAATCAATTATACAGAAAAGCAAAATAATCAGGAAGCCATTAGAGATTAATCAGGGTACAAGGGAAAATTACATATGAAAGATAGATTTAACTTCTCTGAAACAAAATCAAAAAACTTAATTGCATTTAACTTTCGATCCATACCCTTAAGCTTTAATATCGAAACTGGAGCATTGCGAGTTCCAGTAAATTCTGGCCGATATTTAACAAATATCTTTTGCAGTTTCCCAGCAGTTTCTGTTATTCCAGTCATTGTGAGCGAAACCCTCACAAGAAATCGATACAACGTTACCAGGATATAATCGCTAAGACAAGTAGTTACTTATACTCGTTTTAGCCGCAGAGAATTGGCGATGTTAACAGGCTCTAGAGCAAGAGAGGGATGTTGGTGTTATTACTCTGCCTGCCACACGCCACTGGCGGCTTGCGAGGTGACTATGTGAATGTAAAAATCGAGAGATTACCTAGGGTGATGGAGATGCCATAAAATCGGGCAGTTCCTCGTAATTCGACCTTCTACAATTCGACAACCGAATTACAGGAATAATATTGCATGTTCGCGACTGTAGTATTGCAAGATGACGTTTGCTATTCGATATTTTTTTACTGTTTCATAGAACTGTGTTGATGTTTGGAGTAACAAGCTTTGAATACCTAAAGATAAACAGATGTTTAAAATAGCGACATGACGGTGGCTCGAAACCAGGGTAGTACTTTCCGGGCAGGTATTTTAGTAGTTGGAATACCTGCCCATAAAGTGGGAGACCTGGGTTCGAGTCCCGGTCTCTGTCTATCTATGTCTCTATTTTTCACATATGTTCATCTTTGGGTTTTAAGGCACACACCTGAATGTGCAAAGTAAATACCTTGTCCTTTCCTTTAAGCTTTAAATAAATCGCTG
This sequence comes from Ladona fulva, assembly GCA_000376725.2. Classification (NCBI taxonomy): domain Eukaryota; kingdom Metazoa; phylum Arthropoda; class Insecta; order Odonata; family Libellulidae; genus Ladona; species Ladona fulva. The sequence continues at coordinate 1,526,210 of KZ308209.1, read as the reverse complement.
AACAATAAAACGATAGAAACATATTAGCAAAAGTTGACTCACCAGAGATATTATCCCTATCTTCATTATTATTATAATTATCATCAGAAAAAACAGTTGTTTCGCATATACATTCACCCAACTTTGGTTTACAACGTAAGATTACTATTTACTGTCATACTTGTGATTGCCTCAAATTAAATCCTTACCATTGTACACGTAATACCTTAAAAATGTGACTGATTTTGTTTATCTTGGAGTTTCAGTTGACAATCATTTTCTATGGAATATTCATATAAATAAATTATGTGGGAAATTGAGGNATTGACAATCTTGAAACTCACTGTCTTTGAAATTAAAAAATACCGTAATGACATAAAAAATATTGATATAGCGATGAGATTGAATTGTTTTGGAAAAGGATGTAACTAAATGAATCGTTCATTATGATTGATAATTCAAAATACATAAAAAGTAAATGTCTGTCCGTCCGTCCACAATTTATCTCAGAAACGGCTTGACTTAGAGATCGACTTTTCGATGATAATCAGTTAGTATACTTTTCCATAAGAAATGTACGTAAAATAGGTTTTCGTTACCTGCTGAGGTTGTTTCTTTTACAAAATTAAATTAGAAATAATGGTCCTACGAAGCTGAGACAAGTGTCAAAAGAAAGGAAAATGATCATAGAATCTTATTATGTTATGCCTAAAGTTAACAATAAATATGGTGAGAAAGAACTTAAATATTTAGTACCTAAGTTATTAAATAAATATAAGACTGAAATTGATGCATACTGTAATGGTAATAGAAATAATTTCATGAAATCTGTCAAAAAGGTATTACTAAAGTATATGTATTCTGAGGTATAATTGACTTATGATGATATCTTGTGTTTTTGTTTACATAGCTTATTCCTTTTGTTTACTGTTATTGATTGTGTACTGAGTGAGAGTTTTGATTGAACACCAATATATTGGTGGATACTGCCAAGTAATATTGTTGTCTTTTTTCTTGGCAAAACTGAGTGCATATATTTTTTATGATATATTTAAACTTTTATACAGTATATACTTGTAATTGCGGAGCAACTCTTCTTAGCTCATTTGAGCTCAGGCTGCTTTATGTTAACTAGTTTCTTTTCATTTCCTGTGGATAAACATTGTTTTATATATGTCCCGTCGACAGGTAACAGGCCTGACGGAACATTAATGTAGTAGTTGCATAAATAAATAAATTATCATTATTATTATCTCACCAGAGATATTATCGAATCATATTTTCCCGAGAGGGCCTGACCAAGACTTTATCTATTTTTCGTAAACTTATGAGGGAAACTGTCCTGGAATTCAAATATCCCAATTCGACACTAGTTCAGTGACAGATAAGCGTCGGATAGCGAGGCTCCACATATTAGACACATGAATTAAATGGCAATACCAATGAAAATATCAGTACCGATGAAGGCCATCTTACATCGCAGACGAGGCTCATGCATCTCGTCTTTTCAGTCCTTTTGCCATTTTGTACTTTAATAGACAAATTGCTACGCATCGTATCTATGATCCTCTGATTGCCGTTGGCTGGAGGCCGAGCTCCACCTTTTGCGCGACAGTCTTCTTTGACAGGCGTCAGCGAAAATACTTTCCTACGGACGATTCTCAAACTTAACATTTGGCGATTCACGGTGTACCGTGTCACTTATGCACGAAAATCACCTTCCGATCTTACGAAATTGACAGCAAGTATTCGGCTTGCTCATACACTGAACTTCCTCTCTACGACCAATCCCTTCTAGCAAATGCTAGAAAAGTCGCTGTCGAACGAGTAGCAAGCACGTGACTGCCGCTTTATACATTCATCCCTGAATCAGTAGTGCTGTTATCCAATGGAAGATGCCATTCTCACACTTCATAGAATTGCCCCTTAACCCATGCACATCTTTCGACAGAAGTGAAAGCCTCATCTTGTGAGACTTATATGGTAACCAAGCGGAATTGGGGACTCAGGTTGAAAATTTGGGTTCGGGGTAAGATTCATGTCCGTTTCTCAAGGAGATGACGGACATGAAAAAAGTCTGATGGAACCGGGACTCGAACCCGGGTCTCCCAGTTACCATAATTGTATTTAGAGAACATTAAAAGAAAGAAAAGGGAAAGAATTTAAGGTTTTCAATAGTTTTTTTTTTGGTATTCTTTATTGGTCGAGCGTTTAACTGTGAAAAATATCCCATAACGTTCTAAGTAGAGTAAAAAATAATCTTACGACTCAACAATAGTGCAGTTTAAACTAAATGATCCATCAATCTAATTCTAACCACATAGAGTCACCTAAACCTAGTATCTTGTGCGATTCGTAGCATTTACATTCAATGGCATTAACAGACAAAGCACTACACGATTTATTCCTCCAGTCATTACCATCGCGGGTTAAGAATACGAATGATTTGATTTTTTGAGGAATACTTTTTGTTCAATAGGGAATGGAGATTGTCTTAGGGCTTTGCCGCTGCATGACAGGTAAATTCTGAAATAATTCAATCCTAAATGGATTTATTGGGGGAAAAGTTATGTGTTGAGTACGGTGATAATGGTAGACCTCAACTAGTGCTGCTTAAAGAGAGTAAATTGACGAAATGTCAACGTAACTGAAGGACTTTGACTCGATGAAAAGATCGTCCAGGAATATTTAAGAAAGACATGACGAAATCTGCCATTTCATAGTCATAGATTAGTTATTTGATAATTTCTCTAAAAACGTGTTATGGACGTTTTCAATGAAAGTAGCCATTATATTTATTGTTATATTTTTATAGATTAGCGCTATGCTGATGCTACATCTTCATTCACGCCAGAAGGGAATACTTTTACTCTTTACTTTTCATAATTTTACGAAACATTTTGATTAAATGTGCTCAGATATCAAGGAAAATATACATGATTAAAATTTTTAATCAATAAATCATACACATATGTCATGCATAACGTGCGAAAAACATTTATAAACGACCTTACCATTGAGGGTATGGAAAAACAAAATGTAGAATTCGACGCGACAAAAGAACCAACGGAGGTCGGAATTTCTATTTTGCTCGACAAAAAACACCGAAATCGATTGTGGTTTCGTTCTCGTGGAAGGCAAGTATATGGCTTCCGTTTCGGCGTTGTGTTTTCCTCAGTGAAGCTGCGGTGTGTGTGTACATACCGAGTTCATATCCTCTGATGAGATATTCCAAGAAGAATCCAATGAAATATGCTTCCCTTGCATATAGGGCTTCCAGAGAAGAATTTCGAATGTACCGGCGAGCAGCGGAGCGCTCATATAAAATGCAGGACACGTACCTTAATACATAGGAGTAGTACGGGATAAATACTGGTCGAATACAGAAAATTTGACAAAATTGTAAATTTATATAGTGATTTTTAAAAACACAAGTTTTCTACCATTCGTTTTAATTGTCCTAATACCAATGCTTTCGGTACCTGATATATCCCATTCAATGCCATTTCTTTTCCTGGTAATTTACCCAACCATTAATAGTACCTAACATCTTTTGCCTTTCTATTCTCCCGTCTTTTCCCTTGCGTCCTACCCTCGATTAATTTCTTCAGCAATCCCTCTCAGTATTTAACCCACCCATTTCCCCTGTCTACGTTTAATTACTTCTATTAAAACACTCTCCTACCCAACCATCTGTAGCACTTTCACTTTCGTTTTACCATCAATCCAACTTACTTATTCCATTCAACGCTACCACCAAATAAAATATTATTAATATTAAGTTGAATAAATTACGTTGAGATTAATAAGAGACCGTTTCATAGACTCATAGACAAATAAGAGATCCAGGGATGTAAATTTAGGCAATTAGAATTATATAAAAATTATTAGAAATATAGAATTCTTTATGGTACTATTAGCAGGAATTATAAACATTAGAATTTCTGTTATATTTTATTCTCACGTTGATATTGTAAGCACGATGATGAGAAATATAAAAAAACATATGTATCATTGAGCTGTGGTTTTTTCTAGTAATAAATGCCACCAAATATCACATGTAATTTTAATTTATTTACTCGTACAATATAGTGTATCCTCATTTGTTAGCAACCTATGCGTTTGCTAGTTGAATATGGCCTGGGAAGTTATATTAACAGTCTGAAGTGCAGATAAAAAACTTACTACAACACCAAATAACATTATATTTATGGAAGTTAGCTTAGAAATTTTACATAGTGGATTCCCTCTCGCTAGCTTTGGACATTCAAAGAACTAATATAGCAAAATACTCTTTTCTGAATAGGGGCATAGCCGATTGGAACGTGTTACCTGGATCGCTCTTTAAGTCCTTTCCTAAAAATCCAAAATCATTTCACCACTTCACCAAAATCATTCATCATTTGTGAGTGCCACTCAGATGCTACAGGACGCAAAATGGGAATCATTGAAAGTTAGAAGAGTTCAACAAATGTTCAATTTACTGGATAAATTCAGAGCAAGCACGTTTGGAGATGATGTAGCGGATATAATGCATTCACCATGCTACATAGGCCGTTCCGATAATGCGAGAAAGATCAGAGAAATAGATGCCAGAACGAATAGATTCAAGAACTCATTCTTTCCGCGAACGATACGCGAAAATAATCGATTAAGGAAATAGAGTCATGGTGCATGCACCCCCTGCCACACGCCGAAAGGCGGCTTGCAGGGTAAAAACATAGACATAGACAAATCATTTAAGAAGAAATGTGCTCTCGAAATGTAGTTGTAAAATACTTGTATAAGTTAAAATAATTGTACAGACAGTGTATCATGTAATGTAAATAGGTTTTAAGTCAGTGCATTGTTGTAAATTTAATTTAAGAAACGAAATGTAAGAGGAGTAGGGGAATGCCTGGTAGCCTGGTAGGGTGATGTACGGGGGAACTATGTTTGCCCAGGTACCGCTTCGGAAGCCTTGAAGGCCTACCTGGAACCCAGAAAAAACTTTATAATTTTAGGATACTGTAATGAAGGGTAATGTATTCATATTCATTACTGTAATACTTATTTATTAATTTGTAAATTTGTAAATCATTATTGTAAATTAGATTAATGTTTAATTAGTGTACACTGACTATATATGCTGCCACCAGACTTCTGTCTAACTGTGGCGGAACCCTGTAAATGAATAAATTACGAAATTCAATGCAAAATACATCGCAGTATACAATGTACGATATTTTTTCTTAAAATTCACAGTGTCTCGGGCTGAAATTTCTGGACAATAGAGGAAAATACTGTTAAATATGGCCTTCGGATAAAATGAAAGCCTCAGTTGAAAGTTGAAAAAAATCATATGCATTAATTAATTCATAGCAGCAGGGGGAAAGTGAATATTCTTTGAGATGCGATACTAAGATTAAAAAGGGTCGATTGGGAAAGTTTCGGGCACCGCCTTATCGAGCCGTGTCGGGGATTTTTAAAACGTTTTGAATTAATTAATCGGCAATACATTTCGTGAAAGTGTCGGTGATTAAGGAAAGTGTATTTGACTGAATTTAATATTCAAGTGAATTCGTAAAATGTGATAATATCGGACTTCCAATTAGGAGCAAAAGGATGGAGAGGGTGAATCGGCAATAATGTGGTTCTCGGTTTTCGAGAGCCAATTATAATATAATGAAAAAGTAATATATTTCAGCAAGTTAAAACTCCTTGTTTACTCAGAATTTTCACTCTGGTTTCACTAAGAGGAAAAAAGGTCATGTCATTGATATGTATCAGAAAGAGTAGAGGTCCAATTACGCTGCCTTGAGGTACGCCTGAGATAACTTTGACTTTGTCCGAACTATCGCCGTCAAGTACTACTTGTTGTTCTCTCTCCTAAAGGAAATCCTTGAACCGGTCAATCACTTATTTACTAAGCTACCTTTAATTTGTAAATTAATTTCTAGTGAGAAACTCTGTTGAAAGCTTTCTTGAAATCAAGGAAAATAGAGTCTACTTGCTTTTTACTTTCTGCAGACTTTAAGATATCGTGAACGAATAAAGATAATTTAGTTTCGCATGATTGGGTCTTTCGAAAGCCGAGTTGGTTTTTATTATAGAAACGATTGCCATCTAAGAACTTCACCAATAGGCTAACAACGAGGAGCTCCATTACTTTGCTGGACAACTAAGTGTACATCTACATCTACATCCATACCCTACAAGCCGCCTTTCGGCGTGTGGCAGGGGGTGTAGACATCGGATGTTCAAGCAATTTCTTTATCTTGTTATTCGCGGAAAGAATGAGTCCTTAAAACGACTAGTCCTAGTATATATTTCCCTTATTTTACGCTTATTGTCGGATTGGCCAAAATAGCAGGGGGTCACATAATATTCATTACGTCTTCCGCAAACGCACTGTCTCGAAATGTATCAAGTAATCGCAGCCTAGCTTCCAATCCTTTCTTTCAAGGATTCCCAACCTACGTCCGAGAGGATTTTCGTAACTCTAGCTTTTTTATCGTAGCATTTTTTCACAAAACGTATTGCCTTGCGCTGCACTTTTTCGAGTTCGCGGGTGTTCGTTTCGTCCGCCGGATCCCATATACTTGCCGCATATTCAAGATGGGATCTGACCAAGTGTATGAGGCAAGTATATAAGTATAATTTCCTGAGCCCTACTTTAATCCGCTTTTATAATTAGGCGTAAGATGTATGTACGTAACATTACTTCCAATGTATTGGGGCATTTCCATCGTTCATAGTTTTGGTGAATATAATTTTGAGATATGAGGTGACGCTTTCTGCCAGTTCTTTCAATACTCTAGCCAGAAAACCTTCTGGATCAGGCGATTCATTCGGCTTAATTTTAAGCAAGAGTTTCCTGATTCCATCTTCGGTAAAGCATATGCTTTGATAAAAGTCGTTAAATAGAAGTCATCATTATTCCATCTCAAGATCGCATAAGATAATGAAACGAAGGATCAAGAAATGCCGATTTTATGTAGACTTTAAAAAATTTAGTTGTTAATTTCTAACGTTTTTCCAGAAAAGTCATAAATAGCTCTTAAAGACTACTGAGAGACCAGCAATCTTTGAACGAGCCTATTTTTGCCAGAGGCGACCGAGAGATCAATCTCGTTCGACCTGTATATACTCGGGGGATATTCGGTCGATCGCGACTTGTCATCTAGAAAACTCTTCATTTACAAACAATTTTTAATGTTTTTGCATGCATAAGTAGATATAGATAGTATATAAATAAACATAGTAGGTCAATATGTATACCATGCATCTTGACCTGGTAAGCCGTCAGCGCAAGTGCTGTGGCAGGGGCTATGTATACACCGATCTCCCTATCTATCCCGAAACGGACGGACAGAAAAAGGTCTGACAGGATCAGGAACCGAACCTGAAGTCTTCCGGTCTTCCTATCCAGTTAAAATCTCGAGCCAAAACATTCTCAAAGCTGTTTTGGGTTACTTTGTAGACAAGGGAAATCAATACCCATTCTCTTGTGTGTTATCCCTATCTCTGACTTAATTGGCTTCCCTAAGGTTCAACGGGACAAGCAACCAGAAGTAACTATTCCTCTGGCAATTACTTCCTTTAAACACTCTTTTGTTTCCTATCGGATCTCACGATCGTCGTTAACTGGGTTAACAAAATCAACCATCTCGTTGACGAGATTTGTGCGGATAAATTCTTCCAACAGCCTCCGTCGATAATCAAGTCTTCTCTCCCTAAGCAAATCTCCGTCGAGGGACTCGATCGTAGCCGAAATGCTACTGTCGAATCTGAAATCTCCTTTGACAAACCCAGCTGCTCTATGTCGAAGCTTCTCTAGATCGGACACTAATCTCATTTTTCAAGAATCCCTAATCGCATAGCAACATTCAAGGAGAGGTCGAATCAGGGAAAAGTACGGAACTTCTATTACTGAATGACCATCCCCTGAGAATTCTACCGGCTAACATTTGCATCCCATTTGCCCTTCCTACTACGCATCGAATACGCTCTTAGAAGGTAAAACTACTACTGAGCCAAACTCTTTGGTATTTATAATTTCTTATGTAATCCAAAGAATACTCTGAGGTAAGCTATGGTATACGGGTAAAGTTATTGATACGCGCGAAAGCCATAGCTTTACACTTTTTTGCAAATAAAGCTGCCAATTTCTCCACCAACTGGAAATAACGCTAAACCGTACTGTAAAATAACGGTGTTATCTTGTGATACAACCTCTCTGTGGATGAGATAACCATCGGCGAATACTTTGCCTGTTATAATTATACATTAGACCATTATTTGCGACAGTTACGAAATATTAATCCTATCGTACACGAAATAAAATAGATAATATCACCACCTCACTCCATGATAAAGCACCAAATTGGCAAGTATGTACATCTACATAAATACCCTGCAAGCCGCATCTTGGTGTATGACAGGGAGTGTAAACGCCAAGTATTCGAGTTACCTCTTTAGCTTATTTATGTCGCTAACGTAGCACTTTTTAACGAATCGTATCGCCTTGTGCTCCACTTTCTCGAGTTCGCGAGTATACGTTTCATCCGCTGGATCCCATATACTCGCCGTATATTCCAGATGGGGCCTGGCTAACATGAAATAAGAAAGCTCTCTAGCATTTTTATTGCATCTACCTACAGTGCGCTTTAAAGTACTTCAGGTATATCTATTATGGATCTCTTGACACAAAAGATTCACCATCCTTGGCCTATATTGGTCTCATACTTGTCAGTCGTACTAAGAATGACCTGAAGGGTACATTAAAAATAGTATATCCAAGAAAATAAATCAGTATTTCAAAATATTAGACTTTACTCTTCTCATAACAGGAATTCCAGACACAAAAGACAGAAGATTACTATGTTTAACCCTGATTTTGTGGGTAGACGATGGAGATTTTCCAAGCAAAAGAACGAATTTTGGGTATACAGTGGTGAGCAGGTGTTGGTATGCAAAGGAGGCTTCGAAAAATAACTCCCAGGCATAACACTTTCCCTTTCCCGTCTCAGCTGGACTAAGGACCCTTCCTTCGGAGTCTGGGCGAGGGAACCTCCCCCTGGGGCTCATTGTCAAACCCTCTCCCAGCTCAGAAGTCAAGTATATGCTATTGCAGTCGCAGAAATATTTCTCTTATTCTCGGAGAATATTACCTCAGAAACGGAATCGTTGTGTTTCTTTCAAAAATTGCTTGTTTTAAACGAGGCTCTTCTGTTCACATTATCGTGAGTATTACACCAACGAAGAAAGATATGAATATCCAGGATTATCTCTTGTGATCTCAAAGCATGTTTGCCATCGTTAATAAAATAGAAACGTCTTTATTGCGGGCGAGATTGGGACTATGAAGTTCCCTCTTACATCTAATCCATTTACATTTGATAAATGGAAAAGTTAGAGCAGTCAAAAATGGAAAGGAAGGAAGAAACTATTTATGCACGAAAAAGAGTCGAGAGCTTAGAAATCATTCTCCACAGCAGGAAAACAGCCACAAGAAAGGGAATGAAAAACCTGCGAAACATACTGATAGTAATAACTAATCTTTAAAACAAAGAAAATTATTCCTATAACCTGTAAAAGAGGAAGAAGAACGTCTACAATAAACTCAAAAAACACATATTTAGCGGCATGGAAAAGTTTCCACACCAGAAGACCAATAGGCTAACAACGAGGAGCTCCATTACTTTGCTGGACAACTAAGTGTACATCTACATCTACATCCATACCCTACAAGCCGCCTTTCGGCGTGTGGCAGGGGGTGTAGACATCGGATGTTCAAGCAATTTCTTTATCTTGTTANTAATATTAATATAATAAATAGAAAGGAAGGATTAGGGAAGGCTGAATAACTTAGCATAGAAGAGCCGAGTGAAAAATAGCGACACGACTGGGACTCGAACCCAGGTCTCTCACTTCCCTATTCTTAGAATACCTGCACGGAGAGTGATCTTGTGACACAACCTCTCTGTAGATGAGATAACCATCGGCGAATACTTTAACCTTGCCTGTTATAACTATCCATTAGATCATTAATTTAAAAATAAGAACTACATCGGCCCTAATACACTTCCCTGTAGGACACCGGATGTGATGCATACTTCGTCGGATAAAATTCCGTCCACTGCAACTCATTACGATCTTATTCCGAGGAACGATTTTATGCATTAAATAACCTTCCCGTCAGATGCGTAAGCCAACAACTTTTGGATCAATTTGGGAGACCTGGGTTCGAGTCCAGGTCATGTGCTATTATTCACACCTGTTATTCCAATAGAAAACAAATTAAATGGGGGTTAAAATATACAAGAAAATATATGTCACAGTTACTAGAAGTATTAGAATAACCAAAAAGGATCGTTAATTTCGCTCAGAAAAATAATACAACAGCGGCAACAAAGGTAAGGTCAGTAATTGTAACTCATACATCAAACAAGGAAGAGAAAGGGGGAGGTAGAAGAATAGCACGATAGTGGGATGAATATAAGAAGGTAGGTTAGCCCTGGTGATTTTTTTAAATGAAGAATATTGGAGATTTAAGTGTATTGGAATAGTAAAGTCATTTGGAAGCGGTATTTCGAATTGCTTTATCACTTAGTTAAAATATGTCTGTGACATATTTTCAAAGTTGATCATATCGAAAGTGCTCGTGTCCGCATCGTGATGCATACGAATATTTCGCCTGCACGAGAGGGTTAAAAAAAAACTAAAATTTGTCAAATTTCGCAAGAAGAGGAATTAGTACCGTTAGTTAAGGTTCAACTAGAAGGCTGGTCGAATCCCTAACCCTAACATGATTGGATACCAAAAACTTTGGGAAATGAGGCTTAATGGACACGATGTGGAGTGATGTAATGAGTCATTCCTTTCGTTATTCAGCCATAATGTTATGAGTGGAGATATGACACGTATATGCAGTGTAATGACCGTACGTTAGTCCCTGGCGTGACCTTACATTTCAAAGCATTCATTAAGAAGTGATTGCCATTAATTAGTTCATTCATACCTCAGTAGATATCGCGTATCACAGCCGTGAAGATAGAGAGGGGTAAATGTAAATTAAAGTTATTTCTTTACCAAAAAACAACTGTAAAATGGGCCATTCAACAAGATATGGCCCCATGATCAGACTGAGGCCCATTTCTCATCAAAATATATGTTATCATACAGTCACTTGGTGATTTTATACTTAAATTTACATTTGTACCCCGCAAGCCGACATATGGCGTATGGCAGGGGGTGTGAAAACAGCGAACTTAAAAATAAGCTACCTGATTTATATTCCTAATACTCTCGGGAAAAAGAGACCAGTAATAGCTGTCAGTTCTCGCTATAATCTCGCGAAATCTCTTTGTCGTCTGGTCTCGGAAATCGCGCTCGCTGAGTACTGGTATCACAATATTGCGTATTTCGTCATGCAAATCAGTAGGTACTTAAAAATGTTTGCATAATTTGCTACATAACCCGAGCGATAACAATAGCAAAGGCAAGGCGTCAGACTTTTGGTACGGAAATGAAGCATTTATGTATGCTTACATGAGGAAAAAATATCTCTTTTATTTTACGAAGCGAATGGCGCCAAATATCGTACAACGTTTATCGATAGACGCAGTTCAGTTGTGGCAAATTGCCGTCTTTCGATAGAGAGCTCAATTGGTCAATCGATACTGAAAATTATCGTATTAGGAACCAAAATAACCGGGGAAATTGTGTTCCGGGAGCCTTTTCGTGACTCCAGTGAAATAATACAGAACTAATCAACCGTCTGGCCGATGAATCTTTAAGTGGCTGATGAAACTGTACGATTTAATTTTCAGGGAATTAAGAAAATTGTCTTTTTCGGTAGGATCCCATACACTACATATGCACACTCAAGATGAGACCTAACTAACGCAAAGTAACATCGCTCGCGAACTGTTTCTTACCTCTGGCCGACTATTCTCTTCACGAATCCAAGTTTCGTAAGTGTTCTTCCACATATATTACGGATGTGGGTACTCCATGTTAAGTTATTCGTGTGGGTAACTCCAAGATATTTCAACGATTCTATTACCGTTAAAAGGTCCTCTATCTGAGGCTGTACGAATAATCATTGGCACTAGAGTTTCTATTTATTTAATCGTAAAATGTTGCAATTTGGTCGTTGGACCAGGTGGAAACGTTCAAGGGGAAGTAAAAAAAATACTGAGACCGAGGCATTCGCCAAAGAAAGGAGGAAAACCCCTCCACAAACCTCCCGTGGATAGTATAGATCTTAACAATAATTACAGATCATAAAAATTATTACATAATTCTAGATATATTGCAACACCTGTTCAGAACACAGATGCAAGGGAATGTAAGTAAATCATATGTAATATGTCGGGCATTAACATAGAAAAATATATAAAATATATAGAATCATAAACATGAGTTTATGAAATACTATAATAGATACGAACAATTAATATTTTATAACCTTTTTAGCTTCTTTTTGAACATTTTTAGCATTTTTCGGTATTGGAATGAGAAGTTCTCCAGCGAAAGCATTCCATTCACTTATACATATATCGATAAAAGAATATTTCGCCACATCGGTTTTCTGTTCCCGTTCCTTCATTATTAATCTGTGATCGCCGTGTCCAATATAATTAGGACTATGAAACCTCTCTCGGAGTTCGTCCCAGACATTTTTACAGTTCCACGCGTTAAATATACCCGTTAGCGGAAAATTTTCTTTCGAAGAAGTTAATTACTGAACATTTGTCTACATCTTGTTGCGAATTATCGCAGCATTTCATTATTCTACCTAAATCGTCGGAAAAGGTTAAACTAGCCTCTGTACTTTCTATTTCCTAATAAGCACTGTGTCGTCCGCAAATATCCTAACTTTACTATCAATGTTAACGCTAAGGCCGTTGAGGCCTACTAAAAATAGTAACGGACCGAAGATACAGCGTTGTTATCTTCTCTTATGAATGATCAGATTGACACGATAACTTGCTATCCATCTAGTTAAGGAAGGAATTTAATAGTGTACTGCAAGGGTTCTGGATAGTTTAGAAGCACTGTTATCTTCTACATATTTGACGTAGCCGCCAGACTATTGGTGCCCTTGTAACGTTATACATTGTTATTATAAACGATGGTGAGGGCAACCTCTTTGTATTTATATAAGCGAATGTTGGAAGCGCAATTTAGGGAAGGTCTGCTCCTTTGGTGCGGCTGTTGTGTCCGTTCGTTAGCCAGTGAAAGCCTCTTGCAGCGTATTAGTCCACCGGAAACCACCTTCCAGAAGACCGCAGGAAAAGACATCCGATCCTCGCGAAGCTAAGCCTCGTACGGCCTCAGACCACGGAAAAATATCTCACTCCCGCACACGATCAATAGACGGCGGGAACGTTCCATTCCCTTGCCCTCGGACACAAGGAACGGTGGAAGCGGACCGAAGCATTACATGCTGACACAGCGATTAGTTTCTCTTCTTCGCCAGCGCCATTAGTTTCTCGCATAACCTCAACTTTGAACATGAATCTTCCTTCTTTCTCCATAGGATTGCGTGCCCCTTAATAGAAAGCCTTCATAACTAACTCCTCCTTCATTCTACAGCATTTTTCTATACCTCTTTGTCTACCCTAACTACAGTTACTGCCTCCCATACCCACCAGCGTTTGACCCACCCATTTCCCCAACCTCTGGTAAAATATTTCTAATTAATTTCGGTTTTCCACCACTTTCTCTTTTGTTTTCAAATCAACAACCTTTTTTCACTCTTTGCCACATCCACATCTCCATGACATCCCATCTTTTGTTATCTTCCTTCCGAAGAGTCCATATTTCACATCCTTTATTTATTTCTTTAGATCCCTTATTTATTTTGTCTTCGCATTTAGTCCTTTTATTGCAAACTTGATACAGACTACTTTTGGAACCGTAATATTTGTCCTTCATAATGTTCTTTTTCTGTTCTGTTCTGTTTATTTTTACGAAGATTTGTTTTTAGTTGTTATGTCTGTTCTGTTCTGTTTATTTTTACGAAGATTTGTTTCTAGTTGTTATGTCTATGAAACAATGTGTCTGCACAATTGTGTTTGCTTTTGATATGTGATTGAACCAGGCGCGCGGGGGGTACTGACATACTTAAGCCCCACCCCCGCCAAAGTTTTGACAAATATTTCATTCGGAACTAAATTCTCAAGGGCATTATAAACACATATATCTACGCTTAAAGTATATAGTTATGGGCAATAATATCTTGTGATGAGATTAAATTATTTCACGTGACATCGTAAATTGGAAGGAGTTCAAGAGATTTCCCCAAGCAAAAATTCCGGATGCAACCCTGGATTTAACCAGCCTTTTCCTTACAATTTAGATAAATTTCAGTAGGTTTCGCTGATTCTTTACGTCTCCATTCTTGTGGGTGTTTTCTTGCTGAGGTGTATTTTTTCCGAAGAGCAAACTTATGTTTTTAATACCTCAAAGAGTTTTCTTCTGTGCCCGTTTTTAAGGTATCTCTTTTAAATTTCATATGACGAAGGGTTAGACGTAAGAAGACACTTGGTAGTGACAATCTCGCTCGAATGTCACCCACGGTGTTATGAGTATCCTTACAGCATTAAAAAAAACCCTCTGTTCTAAGGATATTACAAATTAAACCCTAGTTTGTTAACAGGGCATTTCTCCATCAGATTCCGCGCTTCAAGAAGTTTCTTTAACTGATGAAATTCTTCTAGCAGTTTACTAACCTTATCTACTAATCTCTCATTCCAAAACAGAAGGTTATCCAAGCAGGGTCATTGATTCATCTGCTCTAGTTTATTCGTATCAACTACGGCTTTTAACTTAGCTTTCTTTCCATAACTGACTATCACCACTGTTGTTATCCCGTACGTTCAAACGTTTATCGATTTATTATTTAGTGCATTATCTAGCAAACTTATTTTGTAGAAACGCATTTTTCAATCAAACCTCTTACACGCAAACCTTTTTCGTAATAGCAAACAACAGCAACACAGCTTAATTTTCCCATTCTACGACACAACCTATTCTCATAGAGACCACCAACTTGAGTACCCCGTTTTTAGGATGCACGTTTCGCAACTTAACAGTGAACTCTTCAGATCAGTGTCCTAGGTTAAGCTTTGTGTGTAATTGATTGCTCTAAGAAAGTAAAGAGATATCAATGGCTAATACAGTGGTACCTTGGTTAACGACGGCCTCTGCTAATGACGTAGTTGATTAACGACGAACAGCTGTGTTCAAAAACTGTCTCGTATAAGTAACATTATCTACATCTATATAAATACACTGCAAGCCGCCTTTCGGCTTGTGACAGGGGGTGTAAACACCAAGAGTAGAATTACCTCTTTAATTTATTGTTTGTATTATTGTATTATAATAGAATAGAATTAGACGAATCCAACCCGTACCCTGAAGATGCTAGCGAAATGTACATCGGTTTGTGGCGACCTGTTTTTTGATGGTATTGGAGTACTCCTTTTAATGAACGTTAAAATTAATAATAAAAAACTGTCTCGCAGTCTTAGCTTAATGTTGCCTTCATGTGAAGATTGACAATTAAGAACTTCATTTATGACCATTCATTTTATCAATCATAATATTTTTGTTGCAAATATAATTGAATAAATCATACGTTCTATATTTTAATGACGTTTTAATGAGTTTTATCTGACTATTTGGCATGCCGTATGGTTCTGGAAAATCGTGCCATGGATTAGGACGGTTATGGTAAACGTCGACAATCAAAGAACCGTCTTTAACCAAGTACCACTGTAATATTTAGCGGCAATAAGAATTTTTTCATATTAAAGTAGCTTCTTTAACGTAATGTCGCATGTACACTTAAAATAACTACCGAAAAATACAATATTATAGAGAGCGTATAGATAGAAGAGCGTCTGTGAAAGAGCCAAGAAAGCCTGTTTTTGACTAAGAATTTTGCCACTATTTTCCTGATACTCTTACAAATGGCCTTCGCCATCAACCCTCCGCTTCATGATTGGTTTCTCAGTTACCGTAATTTTTCTTCCGCCGCTAGAGATTTACGCATTCCTGCCCAAATTCACTGCCTGAAGGCGTTCGAATTCCACAATCTTCTCGCAAAGCTGCAGATGTCTGCTACTAATACGGGTATAGCATTAGAAGGAACTCTTTAGGTCTTGAATGTTCTAACCTCGTCAAGTAAAATGCGTAATAAGTTAATAAAATTTAATATTATCTTTCAAGCTTTAATTTCGTCCGAGATTTTGTATTTTGCATTAAAATTTTTGATGAATGCAAAACTACCATCAGAGGCAACTGTTATTAAGAGTAATTAGACAGACTTTAAAGCAGACTCCTACCACTTAGATAAGTAAAGCAGATTCCTATCACTTAAACTGAAGACTCTGGCTTGAATACTGGTAAAACAGTCATGGCCTAAACAAAATTCATTACTTGAAACCCCAAAAAGAGCAGACATGTCTCAAAAAGCAAAATCCACACGAACATTTGTCAATCTTACAAAGGAATTGGCAAAGAACAGGAAAGCATTAAATAATATATTGGAATTAAATCAATATTTAAAGCTAATTCTGAAACTCCTCCATGATTTATTCATCATAACATTCCTTTTTTTCTCAGTAACTAATTCTTTGTTAAAAATGTTTACACACTTCGGCATACACACACAGAACTTTGCGTTTTTCCTAAAGCAAATAGTGTAGACTAGTAATATAATCTTATAAATATTTGAATAACTTCAATAATTGACTGAACAAATCCCTGGCTAACTTTTCTGGGATGCTTTATGTACTTACAAGAATCTCAAATCTACAACTACAGTTATGTCTTCATCAAAATAATACCCTGTTAGCCTCCTTTGGAAGTGTGGCAGGGGTTAATTGATTCCCTGCCAGCCACTCGTCGGCGTGTGGTTTGAGGATCAGATTCATACAGCTTTTCGGAAATTCTCTTTGATAGAGATTAACTTTTAAAACCATGAGCGGATACAAATATCCGGTATTCTCTTTCGAAGAGGTTCATAATGATATTGCCCTTGCGGGGAGCTTCCGATCTTTGAGAGGACTTAAAGCACCAGGTGTTTCTAAAATTACCTTTTGTGTATTTTAGCAAAGGAATAACATTTACGAAAGCGAATTTCGTTGAGTGAAATTGAGTGTAGAGTTGCAAGACGTTCACTATTAATGAGGGGAGATTAAAGAGAACATTTATTTAACGAAAGTCAAAGGCGACTGCTGAAAAACTCACTCTTAAATAGAATTTGCGTAAATATAACAAAATACGTAACGAACGTAATATACACAAAATCAAGAAGTTACATCGTAAGTGGGTATTGAATTCTTGTCTAAAATCGAAATTTATTGTATTTTATTGTACTAATTTTTGTATTATTATTTTCGTTGAACTAGCAATATTTTTTGAGTTAACTCTTTAACTATATTTTTCATAACTAATTAGCTCAAAATTTTACCCAATTCACCTCTCCTCCACTCACACCATGCTAATTCTTTTCCGAGGGAAAATTTTCTTGTTCCCTTCCTTTCAATGTTCAAGCCCTTTCCTCACCCACCCATATCCCTCACGCCGTTGTCACCTTTTGTATTGAGTTTATATATTCTGTTCTGCTTTCCTTCCGGTTGCCTAAATATGAGATAGAACCATCGAAACCGGTCATGTTTTTCTAATATATTCTCCGTCAGATATTTTTCTGACTTAATCAAATACGTTATTCGTGTTGGGTGAAATTTAAACATAATTACGAATAGATTTTAATGTTGGATATGCGAAATATACAGCCAATGCAGTTCAGGCTAATAATAAAATATTAAACGGAAGATTCTGTTTTCCTGGACCGATCAAAAAATCATCCTTCCGATAGAATTTAAGCCATAAATCGAAATACAATGTCAATATCATCTATATTATAATTTAATATTGATATAATAGTAATATAGTACTAAAATAATAATAAAATAATAATAATATGATATAATATCCATATAATGTCAATATTTATCCATAAGGAGTGCATTGCAGTATTATATATAACAAATTCAATGCAACTTCCAATTTAACAAACCTATAAAACTTAGTAATTCACGAGGGGATAAAAGTTTCACGTCCGTTACGTAGTGCAACCACGTACGACTAACTGAGCTCACTCTTTGGATCGAGATCAACAAATTTGTAGCGCAGCAATCAACGGAATCAACCTGCACCGTTGCACGGGAGTGGAGATTTGCAAGCTTGAAGTATACCGCCGAGTTTCCATTCCAAGTAGCGCGGGAATAAGGCAATAATTTGCGACGTGGAGGCAATATCCACCACTTCAAGGGAGGAATAAGAAAAGAGGGCTGACGGGAAATGTGGGGGAACGTTTCATATGAGAGTGATAAAGTAGCGGGAGTTCAACTGAAAAAGCCAAAATGTGAAGCATTAGTTAAGGAATTTTCTTGCTCAGAGCGTAGAAGTCGAGGAAAATGCGGTCATTGCTAGGAATATATCCGTTCATTTCCTAACGTCTGTCATCGTTGAATCACAAAAGCATTCGAATTTCAAACTAATCTTCCTATTGTTCACAATCGTAATAACCTCCTATTGTGTTTTGTTTTCAATGACGCCATGATTCTTCGTGTTATTTGCTACTCCTTTTCTTTTGTGAATGAATTTGTTTACGTAGTATGCTTCTCTTCTGGGTGAACTAAGTTTTCTGTTGTCAGGGCAACGAATGTATTCCTACATGTACAGTCATATGCATCTCGGTATCGAACAGGAACCGAACCGAAAACCGAAAGCGATACCGGAAAACCGATACTTTCCGGGAGTGAAAACAGAACCCGAACCGAAAAAATCGAATTTGAATCGGAACCGAAAACCGTTATCTATTCCGTTCGGATACTTACTTTCCAGCGAAGCACATTTTACTCAATTTTAATTCGAGGAAGTTTAACTATGAATAAACTACTGACCTATAAATGTGTGTAACTGTGACTTGTAACTAACTTATAATTAGATCTAGGTTGAATATTTTCTCGTCTATACAGTCATAAACACCACGGTATCAAACCGGAACCGAAGAACCGAAACCGAAAACCGTTATTTTTGCCGGAGTTAAAACCGAACTAGAGCCGAAAAAATTATTTATATCATTCCGATTTTTGATTTGCAGCACTGCACATCTTCTTTAATTTTAACTGATTTATACAAAGAGATATATAGGTAATTTAACTTAACGAAGGATTATAAAAAACCTACTCCTCTATAAATAAGCGCAATTAGTAGTTACAACCTGCAACTAAACATTCCCAATGTAAGTGTTGTTCTAAAATATATTGCACATGAAAGAACTAAAAAATAATGAAACAGAATGATATTATACTAAAATTATGGGGAGTCGGAAAACCGTGACAAACCGGTTCGTCTGTCGGAAGAAGTGAAACCGGAATTGAAAGGAAATTAGTCTTTTTCGTTGAATCGGATGAAAAATCAGAACGAAAGATACGATACCAACAATCAACGATCCGATCAACACGAAGGCTGGTCAGATTCTTGACCCCTCCATCATTAGGTATCCAAAGCATTGCAGGGGGGATGGTTCTTACTGAAACGGTGAGGAATGAGGTAATTTTCCCTTACTTCCCTCATTGGGAATGCTACTAGTGGTACGATTAAAGCTTATATTAGTATATGTGTATCATATATTATTTGATGCCAGAAACTAATATAATAATAACATTGTGTATGGTAAATGTCAATGGATTTTGTGAATTTACATAATCCTCCATTTTGCCATCTTCCTCCCCTATTTTGTTTATTACTTCCGCAGGCTTTTTACGACCTCTACTCTTTACTGTTTTCTTTACTGCAGCGGAAATACATTTTCTAGACCACTTAATATCACAGTTTTATTACTCCGGAAAAACCTTTCTTTCCTTATTGAATATTCCTTTTTGTTTCCTGTACGTCAGAGCTTCGTTTAAAAACTTAATGCAATAAATGTATTTTTGTTTAAATTTTTGACATTGGGCTAAATGGTAAAGGCTCGATAATGGGGGTATTGGTAATGATTCGTAAAACCATTTTCCCGATCAAGACGTTTGTATTCCATTGTATTTTTCTTTTAATTCTTTCGTTGCTGACGAAAGATGAAGCGGTCGCACGAGGGAGCGATATTATTCGCATTTAATTGATTAATAAAATAAGGACGGATCAGCGCTGCTAAATTCTCTCAAAACTGGGATTTGAATAACTTCAAAATATACACTAATGAAACATTAAAAAAAAAAACGTTGATGTGGATGGAGGAGAAATATTTAGCGATCTACTGAGTGGAAGAAAAATCACTGCTTAAGAAATGAATCACAATCACAATCTGGAAATATATTGAAGTTTACTCATCGCCAAGAAATCAGCAACGCCAGTTTCTATTTATAGTAAATTCCACGGAGGAAGGCGTATTAATTATATGTATAGAATACTGAATTAAATAAAAGACGTGAAAAATACGTTGCGCAACGTGAACAATTTGTTCTGCATTGGTCTATGCCTACGTAAGTACCCTGCAATCCGCATTTCGGCGTGTGGCAGGGGGTGCATGCACCATGACTCTATTTTCCTAGTCGATTACTTTCGCGTATAGTTCGTGGAAAAATGAGCTCTCGAATCGATTCGTTCTAGCATCTATTACCCTGATTTTTCTCGCAGTACCGGAACGGCCTGTGTAACATGGTGAACGCATTATATCGGCTACATCATCTCTGAACGTGCTTTCTCTGAACTTATGTACTTATTAATTATGTCTGTGCGAAGTTTCTGAGAATAATTATTAACTAATAAAAGAAATAACAGCTTATTAATTAATAAAATAGTGTTCCTTCACACTAAAAACTAAATTACTTACACTTCTAAGTGCAATATCGTAACAAAATGGCATTCCTTAATGCCATTTTTTCGTTCGAGTCGAGGGTTCGAGTCCCAGTCGTGTCGCTATTTTTCACACTTGTTATTCCTTTCCTTAATCTTACCCATTCAAACCACTTGGGGCGATCAAAAACTCGCTGGAATGAATCTTTGTTGGAAACAGCATCTCACTACAGCAATACCGTCTGTTAATATCACAACAACATAACATATAGCCGGCTTCGGTGGTGTATTGGTTAAGGTGCCTGCCTAGCAACGCCGAGGTCCCGGGTTCAAATCCTGGTCAGTGCATGGGTGTATGCGTTTGTCTAGGTTAATTGTAAGAGTGGTTTCAATAGACCAAAATTCGCCTAAATGAAGACGTTATTATTATTATAGTTATTGTAACTATAATAGTAAAGTATTCTTGCAAGAATCTAATAATGAGTAATCTCCACAAAATTATTCGAGTGTGAATATTTAAAAGTAGCTTCTAATCGGCGACAACGAACTTCTAACAGAAAATTCTCGAATGTACGTTTGTATGTATTATTTTATGTTTATAGTGTTTAAAGGTACACGTGTGTACATATCTTTATGCATTCTAGATGGTGCACTCAAAGTTAGCTCCTCATGCTGCTATACCAAACGCGTGGCACAAGCGTATTCATATCTAGATTTATACATCAAACGCAGTACATTTCAGGGTTCCTGATAGGTCTTCACGGCCCACGTAGTCCCACCCCTTTTCCTCCTGCATTACGTCAACGGCCACATCACACGGCTCTCCCGTTTTTCCTGCATTTTTAATGAAGCCCTTGTGTGACTTTGGAAAAAGGTTTCCTTTCCTTAACTATTCCAGTTTTCCATAGTTCGATTTGGAAAGGAAATAATACTTAAGTTTCCTTTCAGTGCGCTTAAATTTAAAACTGAACGTATATCAATTAAAATTCCCTTTACGAGAATTTCGAGCGAGAAGAAGATTTTGAGTCGTTCGATTTCAAACTCGGTTAACTTTCCATGAAAACGATGATGATTAATAGAAACATATTAAGCGTGCCTGGTGAATGTTCAAGTTTTATTCGCATAATATTCAGAAATTAAAAGTTACTCGAATCATGTTATTAGAGCGATTTTGCGTGTTTCGAGCTAGCTAGCAAAATTCATCCTTTCCTCTGCATGCGAAGTTGAAAATTCTACGCAGAGGTGTCTTTTTGTTTCTAAGGTCTTAGGAATTGTTTCTAATCGTGGTGGTCATATTATGCCATGTTTGATTTTATACCATTTAAGAAATACGTTCTGTTTTGATATAGCAATACCAAATGTTCCTTGATAATTATTCCGTAATACCTTTTATGAATGTACCTCTAACACGTCCGAATAATAACTGAAGGCAATCCCAATATGAGCTTCTGGGTACCTAAATTGTATAGAGTATTTTATTTCAAATATGTACCTTCTCTTTGATGAGAAATAAATTAATTATTACATTTACTTCCGTGGGACACTGACGTTTAATTGCGGAAGATTTCTTGTGGAAAAGTTTCGGCAATCACAGGCGAAAAGGTGGCTATTATAATTAAACATGAGAAGCATAAAAAAATGCTTCTACAGATTATTTTAGCGGGAATAATGCGCCTTGTAATCACTTGTACCAGCATCTCGCTCTTTGTTGCTGAAATTTATGATCTTTCAGGAAATTTCGTAGAATTTCACCAATAAGCAATAACTTACGGGCTTAAGATAAACTAGTTTATACACATCTATATGAATACTATCAATCACTGCCCCTTTCGAGGTAGCCGCACGAGTTGGGTCGTTTATCTACGTTCATGCCTATCCATTTGATTCAGTCATCTTTTTTTGCATTTCCTTTTAGAGCTACGTACATCTTATAGATATTTCACATACATATTCAACTAGTTTTTCTCGGTCTAACTCTCCATTTTGGATCAATGTTAACCATGAATAATTAGAAATTAATTACCTTTGTTCAATAAGTACTGGTTTTCATCGAGCAAAACGCATTTCCATCCCAAAGCGTGCCTACCATTTTTCGATTCAGTTCATTATCAAGGTGTGAAAATCTTAACGTAGATCTTAATGTAAGTAAATGCTCTGAAGTTAATTTCGTCAAAAGGAAAAAATAGTGGAATGAATGTAAATTTAGCCGACTCAGATGAATATCTAAGAATCAATCTTGGAAATAATTTAAACTGGAGCTCACATTTTCGAACAATATGCGGTAAAGCAACTAAAAAGCACGGTTTCAATAAGGCGTGTTATAGGTATATGCGATGAAAAGGTTAGAGAGCGATGTCATTTCACCTTGGTCAGGCCCCATCTGGAATATGCGGCGAGTATATGGGATCCAGCGGATAAAATGTATACTCGCGAACTAGAGAAAGTGTAGCGGAAGGCGATAAGATTCGTTAAAAAGTGCTGCGATAGAATAGCAAGCGTTACGCAAATGCTTTAAGAGGCAGGTTGGGAATCCTTGAAAGAAAAGAGATTAGATAGAAGCTGGGTAACGATTGCTATATATATTCAGAGAAAGTACATTTGCAATAATCGGTATTATGCGACCCCTACTGCTACTTTGCTCCTACTACTTTGGCCGATTCGACAGTGAGCGTAAAATAAGAGAAATAGATGCTAGGACAATTCGTCTTAGGGACTCATTCTTTCCGCGATCGACGCGACAACAACAAACTAAAGACGTAATTCGAACGCTTGGTTTTTGCACCCCCTGTCATACATCGAAATACGGCTTGCAGGATCTTTAGTCGTATAGTAGATACAGATTAATTGCCAACCAAAACCAATAACCAAAACTGTAAATTGTATATCTGATGTACCAAAGAGTTTTACAGAAGACTCCTTACATGAAAACCATCAGGTATAAACATCATATCATAGAAATACATTATATTCACATTAAGTACGATGTCAAGGGTTGGTTACGAGCGTCCCTTAACACGTGGACTTGAGATTTAATGTGAATTTCGCGTGCGTTTGGGAAGAGGAGCTCCTCTATGAATTTCGGAGAAAATTTATCCAATCCCTCGGTCGGATTTTACTCAATATTGATGGAAATATATGTATCTTAAGAAATTTTCGAAAATCTCCCTGCCGATGAATCGATACATCGATACCGCAAACGCCGAGGGAAAGGCGGATAAATATAGAAAAACACAGCAGCGATAGTTCTCCAATCTGGGAAAGACCTCGCCTATCTGCAGACCTTGAATATAAAATTGAATTATGAGGCGTAATAAGATGAAGGAAGTTTCCGCCAGAAACTCACGATGGATCGATTTATCGATTCGTATCCATTTCGATATTCAGCACGTCACAGAGGAAGGGAGAGTTACTTCTGCATGGATGGCCTGCGAACCAGAGTGTGGCAGGGGCTGTGAACAGAAACCTATCAACCTATTCCTTTTCTTTATTACCCCCGCGCATTGTTCGTGGAAAGAATGAGTCAGCAAAAAGAATTATTTTCGCGACTGTCTTCTATTTTGCGCTTATCGACTAATCGGATGCGGTAGCGGATGAACTGCGCAATTCATTTTGTCTCACGTGACCGTATTTTCTATAAGTTAAAACCTCGACACAACTTCCAATGTTTATGTTTATGTAAGTACCCTGCAAGCCGCCTTTTGGCGTGTGGTAGGGGGTGCATGCACTATGACTCTATTTCCCTAATCGATTAATTCCGCTAATCGTTCGCAGGTTAAAGGAACTCTTATTGACAATGCGTCAATAAGAGTTCCTGATTCCTATTTCCCTGATCTTTCTCGCAGTATCAGAACGGCCTATGTAACATGGTGGACTCAGTATATCTGCTACATCATCTCTGAATGTGCTTTCTCTTAATTTATCGAGTAAATAGATCCTTGGTTTATATTTTCTAACTTCTAAATATTCCCATCCTGAGTCCTTATGCAACTGAGTAACGCTCACTGATTTATCGTAGCAATTCTTCTCAATACGTATCGCCTTTCGCTGCAGCTTTTCTAATTCCCGAATACAGCAATTGTCGGTTGTGTTATACACTATACGCATACTCAAGATGAGGCCTAACGCAAAATAAAATCGCTAGCGAACTTTGTCTTCGCTCCGACCGATTATCTCTAATCTCCAGGAATTTTATAACGAAATGTTCCAGTTTCTCTACTTCTAGCATACAGGTTTCGTACTCTAAATATCACACAGTTACCAAATGCAGTAGATACTTATGAGAGTTGACATAGCTATCGTAGTTAATTATCGGAGCAGTCGACAATGCCATTAGTTTATTAAAACGAGTTTTTTACTTTCTGCGAATTGAGTGACTCTTAGGATGTGCGCATTATCAATTGTAATATTCAATGGGTAAACAATTCGTAGAGAGTTAAATTGGTTACTGGAAAGGGCTCATTGTCGTCCGCCATATACTATTATGGTTCTTTAATAGAAACGTGCAACAATGCCACAAAACAATATCATTCGGTTTTCTGATTTGGCTGAAGTGATTAAGAGGATATGAGTGGATCGAATATTGAAAAGAGGGAGACAGAGAGAAAGACAAAAGCAGAAGGACATTCAGGACGGGCTACCAAAAAACGAAAGAAATGGCAATAAATAGGGAATGTTGAGGCACTATCAAAAGGTGGATCACTTTTGATGATGATTTATTTTCGTACGAAATTCTTCCAGACGCGATCAAGCTTGCTTCTGGTTACTTTTTGAGGCTAACTTTTACATGCTCAATTCCACAGATATATAATGTTATCTGACAATTGCGAATCCTAGGAAAACCTTCTCAGGTTTAGAGGAGAACGAAAAATCGCCAAAACCGAATAAATCAACTATTTTTTCTGTATTTATAAATTTTGACTTTTTAACAGTGCACGTATTTTTCATCTATTGAATATTTTCTTAATGTGCTTCTAGCACGGGTTTCCGGCAAGTATCTCTCAAGAAGGTTACTTTTACCGGTTTGAGTTGTTTATGAATGTGACTTGGAGATATGCCAGCGAATCGACTTTTACGTTCAATCCACTAGTTCTCTATGGCAACTAGTAAACGCCCTAACAAACATAACGGAAATTCTGTAAATCAGTAATTCGTATTAATATTCCCACCCCCCGCTGTGCAGTTCGAGTGATTGTAAATCTATTTCGTACAAAGCTGCTAATACATAATATGAACGAGCGTATGATAGTTACAATTATTGGATAAATAGTCACAATTTGTTGGCAAATTACCTGGTAAGATAAAAAAAACGTTTCTTTAGTTAACAAGTATTCCTTGTAACACATGTGTCCCCATATTACCTCAGGGAGTATGCTTGAGCTCAGTTTTTACGGCCACGTTGATCGTTAAAAAAGTCGGGTTGGTAAAAACGCAAGATTTTTACTAAATTTTCGCGAACTTTATCAAAAATCTCAAAATTTCGAATCCAGAACAATGTTTCGTGACCAAAATTAGAGTATCACTTCAATATTCTTCAATACGGTATTAGTCTCAATTTCTCAGTACCATTAATTAAGGGTTAGATGTAAGAATGGACTACAAAGTCTCAATTTCGTTTTTAATAAAACTTTTTATTATTATCATCATTGCTGTTGTTCTTCCTCAGCGTTTCCGCTGGAACAATTTCGCCTTTAATAAGCAAATAGGATGGACTAGGCTCTATAAATATGAGTAGGGAATTCACCCTAACCCATGCAACTCTTGATATTTCCGTTTAATTGAGAAACTTATGAACAATTTGACAAATTTTCTGTATGACTGCATTTTGTGCTAAGTTCATGATATTGCTCTTCAAACAAAACTTCTCCATGTACATTATTACGTTGCTCTACACCAGACCTTCTGCTGAAATAACCAAAGGTATAACCTGAGTATCCGTAATATACAATAACCTGAATATCCGTTAATTTCCAGATATTTCTTATCTGCCATGCTAGCTGTTCGTATTTGCCCCTTTTTTCCATCTCGGTTCTCCGGATGTTATGCGACTAAGGCATCGATGATTATTGTTTACTAGTAAACGCTCCCGTCAAGCATGACGGAACTTAATTTAGTTTAAAAATATATCTATTCTCGTATAAATCTGGTCCTCCTAAGCACATAAAAAATCCGTCGTAAGATCATAATAACTCAACATATTTCTTACCATTATTTATAATATTTATTCTACTGTTTTCAAGTCATGAAAACCTACTTTACGTACATTTCTTATCAAAATTATAAGAATTGATTATCCCCGTGCACTTATATGAGACAATTTATGAAATCAACATTCAACAATGGCCGAATATTTAAGAGAAATTTTACGAAACTTCCGTGTGTTTTAACAAAGTATTCTCGCAATTTCAAATTTATATGAATGATTTACGACTAAAATAATACTATCCTTTCTTTAGACACTTGTCTCAATTTCGTAAGACTATCATTTCTAATTTAATTTTGTAAAAAAAACGACCCCTGCAGGCAACGAAAACCTATTTTCCGTTCATCTCTTATGGAAACGTATTATGGGCTCCTATGTTCGAACCCGGGCCTTTACGGAGATGAAAATAATTTTCCTGAGGGTTTCAGTATCGTAGAAACACAATACAGTTTGTTTCAGATCTCTAAGTCAAGCCGTTTCTGAGATAAATAGGGGAACGGACAGACATTTGCTTTATATAAATATATGATTTGTTGGCGTTATCATTATTACGATGTCCGGTCTGTTATAATTTATGATTCTGTCGGTCAAGACATGTCCATCCCAATAGAGGATGATTTTGTTTATCTTTAAGACAGGAAATCTATCATCTATATCATCTATAATAAATATTAATCTATAATCATTATTATTGTTTGTTTTTAAAATTTTTTTTGTTCTCGCCTCATAGTGGCGGCGCGGCGTTATGAAATGGGAGGGGACTACTGTCAAGTTCCATACAATTGTAATGATCTTGTATTTTCATTTGAAATTCTTAATCAAATTGTAGGTATAAAGAATCACAGACTTTTGGAATAAATATACATTAACTCCAACGTTCAAATTTTCCAAGCTGCTTGCCAGTGTTTTTGATACAACCACTGTTGTGGATATTACTATGGGAACGATGCTCACGTTCCTTAACTTCCATTATTTTTTTATTTCTATTGCTAACTCTGTGTACTTGGCAATTTTTCTGGAATATGTGCTTTGAAGTTGAGAGTTACCGCCAGGCGTACTATTAATCCTTCCTGATTAACTTTATCAATGAAGATTTTATCCGGTCTATTGGCTTTAAAGATTATATCTGTCATGATTTCTCTATCCCAATATAATTTTTACTTTTCTTTTTCTAGTTGGCCAATTGATTTGTATTTTTTGTATTGCATATTTTTAGCTATTTATTACCATTATTGGTATTATTATTATTCATTCGATTTTGCAAAAGAAGGAAAGCCCGCAAGATAAGAATATTGACTTTGCATTCATTTAATACGGACAAGATTCCGACGGATAAGTCCCAGCCTAGTAATATTTATGAAAAGAGAGTTTTTACCCTGACGCAAAGGTCAAGTACGCGGAATTCGGTTGAAGTCTAATTTTTCAGGAGGAATGGCACTCACACATAAATATGAGCACAGATCGACAGGGAAACCACGAAAATCCTACCGATAATTCCGAAGCGATTGTTTTCTTTCGGAAGACTTTAACTCTGCATGGACGTAAGGAGTCGGTTCGTATCTACGCTTAAAGCAGAAATCCGAGTAAATTAAAGAATAAAAACGGGGAATTAGGGGAGGAAAGTCGAGGCCTAGTGAAAAGGTCAGCGGGACGGAAAAATTCGCAGCCAAAGCGTACGTGTGTATTTGAGATGAAAGAGACATTATTCCGGCGGAATTTGCTTCATCACACACATCCGTTGGCGCTGGAAATTGTTTTTTGCTGCTCGGAGGAGAGGGGGGAATTATTTTTCGAGCGACGGCGAAAAAAAGCCTACTTCCAGAGGGGGGCGGATGCAAATATATGCGAGTTGGATATCGAGCGAGTAATCCTGAATTAGCGCGGCGGAAAGGGAAAAAACATCTTGATCGAGAAGACGCGGAGAGGATTTTTCGCTCGCAAATCAATTGGAGACGGAAACAGCGGAATTCGCCGGAAGGTGGGACTATTGAGTACAGCGTGAGAGAATACAGCGATTAATGGAGCGTTTAATTCGGGAGGGCTTAATTGATTAGTCTGCCGCGTGAATTATGGGAAACAAAGGAAATATGCGCCCAAGAGCAAGGGTGTGGAGTTTGTTTATGCCTTTGAAATTCTTTCAACGGCTAAACTCACAGGTTTGAAGCCCTGTATTACGAGGTGTACTTAAAATGGACTTTAGCTAATGTTCGCTTTAGGGACTGGTACTATAGTGAGTTAAAGTCAAAACTACGGTACAGTCATGAGCAAAAAACTCAAAAATTGTGGGTAACATAAGATTCGGGATACTCTTAAAAACTCCTTCAGTGGAACATGTTGCAACACTGTATGTAGTCCATCTCAAAGATCGGTACATCGGTATTGATACCGGAGTCTGTAAGCTCTTTTAGAGATAAACTACGAGTATCTAATCACTTCTCCATCAATTATGGTTGATTTTCTCGTTTCCTATTCATATTTCTAATTTTTCTCTTTCTCTAAATATATTGTGAAACTTTATAATTTGTCTGTTTCTTTGCATAATTAGTGAAGCTATTCTTATTTATAACTTGCATTGAATTAATTCTGTCTAACGTTTCCTCACTGTACTGTATTGTTATTAACCGTTTTGTTGATAGTGCACTTATTTTTTTCTCTTGTAGTCGTTCCCCAGAGCATAATTAATAAACATCATTATTATAATATACTCTTGTAGAGGTCGAAACCACGAGTTTTTGCTTAAAATTTCCGTTTTTTTACGTCCTGTTACCATATCCTGATTAATGGGATATTTTTCATGTCTTTTGATACCAGAAGGAGAAAAATGTATCTTTTATATACTTAGGTCTCAGTCTTGTTCATGGCTGTGATGATATGACTACTACTGAGGTATGAGTTATGCTGAATAATGATGGCATTCATTCAGGTCTCTCCTTTTTACTCGTAGTAAAAGTGTTACTCGTAAATTCTTTGTGCTTCACTGACGCGGGCTTTTTCTGCTTATAGCATTCTGGCTCAGAGAGAAATCAAAGGCAAACTACCTCACTCCTCACTTTGCCTAGTAAGCCTCAGTCCATTCTCCGAAGCTTTTTGTTGCTTATGGTGGAGGGGGGATAAGGTTAAAACCAGCCCTAAAGTTTAAGACTATAAAGACAGACGTATATCCTTTATAGTTCGACCCTACTTTTCGTAAATATTAAATATTGCAAAGCTACCTGTAGGGGGTTAATTTTAACGTGTGGAATTTTAAATAAACTACATTTTCAAGCAATAAGAACTAAAAGAGAGATAATCTAACATTTTTAACAACAACTTTGAGTTAAATTTCGTGTAAGTCAAGATATAAGGCATTATGACAATATTTTTCAAGCTCCAGATACTATGAAGTTGGCCAGATTCGATCTTTTAGCACTTTTATACTCGACAGAAAGACGATTTGCGAAGTTTCAATTTCGAAACATCTAGAGCTTTCTGGATGGCCCACGTACTTCTCTCGTGTATGGGTCGACCCTGATTTTTTTCATAGAAATTCTGTATTTAAAGGTCGACCTATACGAGAATATATATTTGGTATACTCCAAAACAGAAACGGAAAAATTCTGACTGGATCGGGACTCGAATCCGGGTCTTCGGGCGAATGCTCTGACCTGCCCTGACTAGCCTCGTCTACAGTGTCTCCAAAACGGCATGGATATACGTATGTTCTGGAAAGATAGCTCAATGGTTGCGAGGAACATCTACATAGGAAGTGTTTCGTAGAATGCTCAGAAATGCTGATCAATGGAAAAACAATGAAGGATAGAAGTGGAATCTTCTAAAGGAGAAATGGCCATGAAAATCAAGTGCCGAAGATAGTGCTTCACTCTCAAACGACTTAGCTCATACACAAATGTGGTGTGAAAAATGTCAACTAGATCTTAATGTAGATAAATGCTCTGTTGTAAATTTCTTCGAAAGGAAACAATTGCGTCAGAACCGCCCGTACAAAATTAGTGGAACGAATTTAAGTGTAGTCGACTCAGTAGAATATCTTGGAATCGCCCTTACCAATAACTTAAACTGGAGCACACACATTCGAAAAATATGCGGTAAAGCAACTAAAAAGCTCGGTTTTATAAAGCGTATTGTAGGTAGATGCGATGGAAAAGTTAGAGAGCGATGCTATTTCACGTTAGTTAGGCCCCATCTGGAATATGCGGCGAGTATATGGGACCCAGCGGATGAAACGAACTCTCGCGAACTCGAGAAAGTGCAGCGTAAGGCGATACGTTTTGTTAAAAAGTGCTACGATAGAGAAGCAAGTGTAACGCAAATGCTCACAGACGGAGGTTGGGAATCCTTGAAAGAAAGGAGATTAGAAGCTAGGCTGCGATTGTCAGATAAATTCAGAGGAAATACATTTTCGGATGACGTAATTGATATTATGCGACCCCCCTGCTACTTTGCCAGATCCGACAGTGAGCGTAAAGTAAGAGAAATAGACGATAGGACAAGTCGTTTTAGGGACTCTTTTTTTCCGCGAACGACACGCGATAATAATAAATTAAAGAAGTGATTCTACTCTTGGTGTTTACACCCCCTGCCACACGCCGGAAGGCGGCTTGCAGGGTACTTATGTAGATGTAAATGAAAAAAGTCGGACTGAACCTGATTTTCCGATTCCAGGGCGACTGCTCTAGCCAATTGAGCCATCGTGCCATAACAATCAGACATGACGTTTGCATACCGTGAAATCAATTGGCTAGTGCAGCCACCCGGAACGCGGAGGATCCGGGTTCGAGTCCCGGTCCTGTTTGACTTTTTTCATTTCCGTTCTTACTCGGGAATATTTCTAGGCCCACACTTTAATGTGCAAAGGTTCCCTTCTCGATAGAAGTGAAAAGATTCACAAACGCACTTGTATGCAAAGAAATTACATACAACACACATGTAGCGCGGGGAAGAAAAATATCGAGGCGTCGGGAAAACAGTTAAAAATGTAAATCCAAGGAAATTTCCCGAAACTTGTAGCTTTTATTAACAAAGGGGACGAATGAAGCGACTTAACTGTAAGCAGGAAAGATATGGTGCGCAATAAGGAATAATAATGAATTGCTCCAAATATTAAACAACACGCGATGGGGAATATTTTGATGAGGCAGAGCAAACGTGATGATTTTTCCGATGTCTGTTCCGCCGTAAGATCTTTACCATTCCTTTCTCTCCAATTTAGCATAAAGAAGTGATAAGGCAAATCCTTCCTCACGAAACAGCTCAAGTTGAATATAAATAAGGATTTCCCTCGAACAAAAGCTTCGCTAGTATTCTACCTTTGGTGGGTCAACTCCACATTTAATACAGTTTCCCCGAGGGGAATTTTTAAGCGTGTCGTTCTGATTCCATTTATAAAATGTTGCGCAGAAGATAGAGCTGCTATCGCTTTGTCTTCGTGAGGTTTGGGTGAAATATTCAAGTTTCCGTGCAAATAACAATGTAATATAAAACATAAACATTATTATAGGTATCTTTCTGTAAGCTAATAACTTAAATCGCCATTATCTTACTGCATTATTTTAGTTTTTTCATTTTTATAGCTTTTATACACGAATTATTGCGAATTGCTACGAAAAAGTCATCAGAAAATACATGTTTCTTGAGGATATTTAGTTTTTTGTGTATCTGATTGCATATTAAGGGTTAAGTGGGGGTAAATTTTGAGAACATAATGTTCCGTAAAATATATATGGGTACATTTTACATCCGTAGATTTTAACTTTAATTTGTATTAGACTCCACTAAATCCACTGGTAGTTTTCCACCATGCGAAGAAAAATGAAAAACACTTTTATCTTTACCATAGAAAGTTTATTTTACGACCTGATGGTGGCCTAAGAGTTCGAAACCATGGTGGAAGAACAAACTTCCTGTGGTAAAGCTGTTTTTTCAGTTTCTTTATTTATATGTATTTATACATAAATTTTATTTACATAAAGCACCTTGATAAAAAAATTTCTTTGCAAATGCAAAATTTAAATCTCTTGATTTAAATTTTACTGGAATTCACTAGCACTTATGAGCACCGGTTCGAGAATTATATACATTGCTGTATATATAGATTTTATTAATTACAGTAACTTAACATTGCAGTAACCTTTCTCAAATTCTCTTTCGACTGCTAAAAGTTTTTTTCCTGGAAGTGCAGTTCATTTCATGAATCGTTAAAAATTGCTGGAGCTATAACATCAATGCTTATCACTCTGATTGAAATATATTTGAATTTAATGCCGTAGCTTTACTCTTTCTTCAGATCTTTACATGTAAACACTTTTAATTGACAAACAGAGTAACGAATAATTATCGTTTTGATTGTCGATCCAATAATTATCACTTTGAAATATATTTGAATTTAATGCCTTATCTTTACTCTTTCTTCAGATTTTTACATGTAAACACTTTTAATTGACAAACAGAGTAACGATCTTTCTAGGTGTTTCCATCATTTTTGGCGGCACGGCCTATCTGTATGTCAGATATAACAATTTATCACAAATTCATAAAACCCACGGAGGAAGGCGTAGTTTTGTGGAACTCCATCTTCAATAAAATAACAGGTAGACGGGATTGTACTTTTTCCACAGATTTCACAAATTCCTCTATGGTGTAATACTTATTGCACAATCATCTGTAATTTAATATTTAATATCTAACAATGAGTCTTTTTGGTGATATCTTTGTCCTGGAACCATGATGTTAGAATCGTAATAATGTATAAATGGCAATGGAATTTAGTGGTGGATAATATATATGAATAATTTGGTAATTGATATAGAAGGTACACCATACCAGCTGTAAATCCAATGATGCGAAACGTTTTAACAGCAAATACCATATTCAGTCCTTTCTTCTGAGACAGTGTGTTAAGCGAATGCATTATCGTATTAAATGTAAGTGGATTCATTCATTGTGGATGAACAATTTTTCATTGCTATGTTTACTTGTTTGCAACTTTGTAAGGCAAAATGCAACCCGCCACTCAGGTTCGGCATTATGGACGTGTATGCTGAGGCCGCATAGTTTATCGTCCGGCTGAAAGGCTTGCATGCGGCCTTCAGGGGGAAGAATAAAGTTCCATAGTCATGCCTTTATGTACTGATTTATAATGCAATAACCATGATAGAAGTGATTATAGTATAGATGTATAGAAGTCTAGTGGAAGTAACACCACAAAGTAAGCTCATTGCAGAGGAGAATGATCAATTACTTAGTTAAGATGCAAAAAAGCCATCAAATCCGAGATGAGAAGGATTTAAGGGGCGGTAGACCACTTGAAAGGGTTAGCGTAAGTTGGATGAATGGAGACTTAGCATTAGAATGGAGATGAAAGGAAAAGAGATTAAAAGAGAAGCAGGATAAACAATCTGTAAGAGGATTGCCTTTGGATTTGGAAAAGAAATTATGCTAGGACGACTCAATGAAGGAAAATTTCGAAAAAATACCTAAAAATGTCGCTGCGAAGCCGGATGTGTTTTTTTCTTATTCTTCGGCGAGTATTTAATGAGGACTTTTGTTCTGTGAAAATATGGAGATTATGCATAAAAATAAAACTTATAACCGTCAAATAACAATAGGGGCAATCTCTATGCCACTCTCAGCTGACCATGAGAAATAAAATTATTACATTTGTCCCTAAATTGATTTAATAAATGTAGGAAACTATTTGAGGGGCTCTGTTCTATATTTCTGTGCATTCTTAGGAGAATATCATTCTTCAGTTACCTGCATCAGTTGGCATTATCGATTAAAGAGCGATTATCGATATAATTATTTTCCTAGTATTACCACTCAGTTCAATTGCTGTTAATATGTTTACTTATCAGAAGATATTTTATTACACCTTCTGGGTCCTGGTCTCATTTCAAGCTGCAGATAATTGGATCAGATGATTAATGTGCGAAAAATCCTCCAGTCTTCGATAAAATGAACGAATCTTTGGACTATGGAATGAGTATATGGTGAGTACAAGAAAAGTTAGAGTTCGAGTAAGAAGAGATATAAAAAGTTTTAAGAATAAAACGAAATGTATGAAAAGACGAAAGGATATAGAAAAAGATGTATGCAATGAAAGGCTATTGGAATGAAATAGTAGAAGTATTGGATAAGAAGAGCTCCATGAAAAATATTGGATGGGAAAATCCGAAAGGAGGTATTCCAATAGAAGTATTCAATAGAAAATATTGGTTAAAAATAGTAGGATGGAAAGTATTTCATAGAGTTCGGTGAAAAGTAATGGATGGGAGAATACGAGAACAATAACCATGCAGAACACAGCCACGGACAACCCTAACCCTTTCCTGTTTGTTTCCTTGCAGCCTACGGCTTTTTCGATCTCTTCTCAAAACAAATGTATTAACACAGCCGTGTTCCTTCTCATTATTATCTATTTCTTAAATTTATTTTCCGGTGCCCACAAAAACATAAATTTGTTGGAAAGTTACCGGTGAGGCGTGAACGGTAACAATAGATAAACACACTCAACCATTCCCTAACCAGAAAAGCCCGATTAGCCGGGACTCGAACCAGCAACCTTGTGGCTGGAGTATGCTAACCACTCCGCCGCCGAGATTCCCAGGACTACTAGCGTGAGCGATTTTCCTATAAATATATGCCATTCTAACATAAATTGAAAAGAACAGTGATTACGCGATACACAAAATCATGTTTATCTCTGATCATAATGCAGCTGTATGTTAGCCTGTAAAAACATAAACGACTGAGGTGTATTAGGTATTAGGAACACCGATTAGGTAGCTAATTGGGGAATTCGGTGTTTTCAAACCACAGCCATACGCCATATGACAGCTCGCGGGCTACCAATGTAAATGTAAATGAGATAAAAATAGAATGAATTGCCTTGGAGAATGTGGCGTGGCGTATGAATGTGAAAAAAGAAGAATACAGTGAAGAAAGCACGAAGAGATGCAGGAGATGTTGGAAGAGGAAGGAGTTTATCTTGAAGAAAATAGGTGGATCACATAATGAGAAGGGGATTAATAAAGATAGCAAATGAAAATAGGATGCAAGGTAAAGTAAAAAGGGGAAGAAAACAATAAATGTTTTTCGTATTATAGAAAGGAACGGGCTGGTTGTTATGAAGTTAAGGAAAGGGAGGAAATACGGGTATGTCAGGGTACAGGAGCCTAGCGACGATTTATGGACCTACACACTCTGCGTACATAACAATGCGGAGTGTGTTACGGAATAGAGTAGCGTATCACAAAGTTCCCAAAAACTCATGTAGCGTATTAATTTATTGTACAATACCGCCGAAGTTAGATGCAAAGTTGGGGGGCGACGCTAAATCACACTACAATGTTTCGCTAACGAGAACGATGTCACAAACTTCTACATATAAAACTACAGAACATTATTATTTAACCACCTCTTCCATTAAATAAAGTAGTTTGGAAGCAACGCTTATTTACAATGTAAGTAGCTATAATTTACAAAATTATCTATAGCCACTAAAAACACCATGTTCGTTTTGTAATTAACTCGAACAGTTAACCACAATCCTTACATGTAGAAATACAGGACATCAGCACATAAATTAAAAAGCATTGCTCACTAAATACAATAACTTAATAATACGAGTTTAATAGTTGTAATTTATAAATTAAATCAAATCGAGCTTGAAATAACATTTAGACTTGTCACTACTACTATTCCGTATGATATTTCAGCTGATACTGCTGCTTTCATTGAAACATTTCTTCGACATCCCATTCGGTTTGTATCTTTCATTGTTTTCTCAATTTTTCGTCTCCCATGTCGACCTCCAGTTGAGTTGATTCTCCAATAAACTTATTCTTTCCATGTCCCTCATTAATTAATTGTAAATAACAGACCGGCATTAGCGGTTAGGCGGGGCATGATCAAGCCTAACGGAGATAAAGCTACCTAATCTAATCTAATCTGGACCTTAATGTCCACGTATTCTTCCCCTTGACTACTCTCAGGCGACGCTCGTCAGGCTCAAGAGAGGGAAAACCGATTGGAAGTGATTAAGCGAAGTTCTTTTGATAAGAAGGGGACCAATCGGCCAACTTGTGCTTCTGACAAATGACAAACTGCAGCAGTGCGACAAAAAAAGGCAACCGAATTTAATCTCATCGAATGGACTCATCGATTTGCTCGACTCCGCGCGATTAAAAATAATCGATCTCAACGAACGTCTTTATTCTTTCAGGAGCAAGCACGCATTCGCAGGCTCTGAACCAGTTTGAAACTGCTATTAATTGAATGGATAAGCCACGGCGATTTCGTTAACTGCAAACCGAGAGACGAAGGGACCTTCCGAACGAATGACGTCACTCAAAAACTTTCACTCTTTGGTATCGAACCGTGTTTGCTGCAGCTCAGCTTCCAAGAAACTGCAAAATTCGCTTCAGTTCCGGTTTCGTTCCGGGAATCGCCATTGAACCGGTGCGAACCGGCTCTTTCGTTAACTGCAAACCGTAAGGCGAAGGGAGATTCCGAATAAATGACGTCACTCTAAAACTTATATATTTGGTATAGAACTGTTTGTTTACTTTCAGCTTCGGAAAAAGAGCAAAATTCGCTTCAGTTCCAGTTTCGTTCCGGGAATCGCCTTCGAACCTGATTTTTCGCCCGAGCGTGTATAGTACCGGTTTTTTCACTCAAAGCACGAAGTCAATAATTAATACTGTAATACTTACCAGTGGATTTAAACTCACACGGTTAATTAAATACAATAACTGTTACACTCAGAATGTGAACCGAAAATCGGAACGAAATAAGTAACGAATTCCGAAAATATCGGTTTGGGTTAAAGTATTTGTCACACACACTTGATGATGACCCAACGGGTTGAAACCATGGTCGTGTAATCAAAAACTTTTTGTGATAGCGAAGAAGTGTGTTTTATATTTATATTCACGGTGGAAGACTACCACGAAGTCGAGGCCAAGTTATTGGATTCTTTTCTATTTCTCAAACATAACATTTGTCTGCCTATATACTAAATATGGACTCAAGATGAGGACTAACGCAAATTAACATCGCTCACGGACTTTTTCTTTCCTCCTACCAACTATTCTCTTTACGAATCCGAGTTTCTTAAACGATCGCATACGGATCGCATTACGGATGTGGCTACCCCATGTTGAATTATCCGCGAGGGTATCGTCAGTAGACGAGAAAATATATGAAGTAAACCATGATATTTCCTTTTTCATTTCCACTTGACGCTGTAAGTGAGACTGCGAATAAAAATGATCCACTTACAGGCAATTGTTTCGAGGAGGGAAGTGAAAATACGCCTGTCCTGCGTCTCTGGTTTAATCTAATCGTCTTCTTCATCCCCACAGGAATTGCAGCTTATTACAAAGCAAGGTAGACTTTCATTGCAAAAATAATTAACGCGAAAGCTTAGTTTCCGTTTGAATGATGCTATGCGTATCCTATGAATGAACTAAAGTGTTTTAATTCGAAAAATGACCGACGATATATAAATGTACAAGC
Organism: Ladona fulva; assembly: GCA_000376725.2. Classification (NCBI taxonomy): domain Eukaryota; kingdom Metazoa; phylum Arthropoda; class Insecta; order Odonata; family Libellulidae; genus Ladona; species Ladona fulva. The sequence continues at coordinate 1,487,653 of KZ308209.1, read as the reverse complement.
GCGTTGGTTTATAGAATTTCTGGTTGTTCAACGCTCCGATTTTCCGTTATTTTACCGGGGAGTGTTAGTCCTTGTCCTGCTCACTCAGGGCTCAAATCCGCCCATTGCACGAACACGCGTTTGTTTGAATGGCATCTTAACGTAGCAGTGGTCGCTACTTCAACTGGGAACTTGTTTTAAGCAGAGCGCGGACTTCAACGCGAAATGTGGTTTCTTTCTGTTTCGCCCCATTGTCGACCGGTTCACCTTGAACAGAAGGACATCGTGTTATTTGTGAACTTGACTTTAAAACTGTTTCAGCGGCGGAGAGGGCGCTAACTACCGTTAACGAGAGCCATTCATAAAAATCGTTTCCTCTTTTCCACGTAAAAAGTGTGCCTCGTTGCGAAGAAGAACGTGCATGGGAAATTTCTTTTTTTCTCTAGAGATTTTCGTGCGTCTGTATTCATTTATGCTTCGCAAGCACAATTTAGAGATGTACGCTACTCCTGTTGCATTTAAAATGTTCTTGTTATTCAGCCCATTATTTGGAGAGTACCAGCGGGCCTTTTTTTACTCGTAATTTCGTTTTTTTTATGCGATTCACGATATGAGTGGTACAAAAGAGAGAAGAGTGTTATTAAATAAACCTTCGCAATGAGAGGTTAAAAGAGAAAACACCCGATTTGCGATATAACCTATCATCTAGGTAAAAAAATAAGAAAACAGGAATGTAGATCTTATTAAATAAAAAAACACTGCGAAGTACCAGACAAAAGCCAAAACCAAAATATGAAAGACATAACCCCTTAATGGTCGGGATGTTCCACATGAACTTCGTGTTGAGATTCTGATAAAAAACCCGATTAAGTAAACTTCGGTAGTTTCAGAGATATGAGAGTAAAAGTTTAAAAATTCTAAAGGTAATTCAACGAACTGAGAAAATGAAAATGAAAGTAGACATTTACCCGTACCACATAACAGTTTTATTTAGCGACCATGGTTTCGACGCGTCGCGTCATCATCAGGGCTACGGGTAGATGCCTACTTTCATTTTCATTTTCTCAGTTCGTTATGGCTTCCTACCACAAAGTCTTGCCGAAATCTATTGATAGGTAATTCAAATTTAACGCACTGGTAAGGTTTAACACACACACTGGCATTTAAAACCCGATTAAACGGTATAAGATAGTTTGGAGGCAACACAATAGCCCAGTTTAACTCTATTCATAATTTTATTTTCCTTGGTTCCTAACCACCGAGACTCGGTAACCTTAAATACATTAACTGAGCATGATCATTATTATGTATCATCCACAAAGAACACATTCAGAGGCCGAAACAGTTTGTCAACAATATTCATTAAAATAATTGCCATAGTCCATAATCATAAGAAAATAACAGGTATGGGAATTTCCCCAGCAAATTTCACAAAAAAAACTTCGCATTAAATCAGACGCAAAGGTTTAATGAAGGTCTGATTATGACGAATAGCTGAGAAGGTAATTAATTTAGCTTAATTAAAAATATTAAGCATTCATCAATTTATGTCAGTTACAATTAATTACAAATGCGACTAATTTAGCAGCGAAGAAAATAATTTTGCAATTATCCACGTAAGATTGCTGATCACTCTAAAAACACTACCGCCCTCTGCTTCTCACTCGCATCAGTTGTTTGTGTATTTTTAAGAAGTCTTTTATATTTTTAATTTGCCACCTTCTTTCTTTATTTTACTGTAGTTGGACATGAGCGCCGTGCATGAAATCTTTAAATAATGAACAGTTTACATACTCCCAGTGATAAGTTAGTAACACTTTCCGAACCTAAGCGCGACTAACAACTGTTTGCACAAGTCAAGTGTATTGCATGCAAATTTTGACGCTCACTTCACAATTGTGGATAACACTTTTGGTAATTTACCTCACAATCTGATGCCTCGAAACCCAATTCTTAATCTCGTTCAATTGGTTGTGTTGGGTTTACGAATCAAGATAGGTGTTTGATGAACATGTGAGTTTTCTCAATAGGAGACTGAGAAAAGTATTATTTAAAATGGAAAATTATCAATGAAAACATTTAAGAACAAAATCCGAATCCACGAAAAGATTTTTGGATGTAGCGAGACATTTAAGTTAGTTTAACAAGGAGGAGCACTGTGAATTAAAATTGTAAATAAAGTACATATTCCGAAAAGAAACAGTGCGAGGGATATGTTCCCTCAGCCATACAGTGAAAATCTGTTTGCAAGGTATCAGTGTATCTGTGCGTATCTGATGAACTCAATATGCAAAGGCGTTACCCTATGGGAGCCATAATAATGGGAATAAAACTTTTTCGTAAACTTTCTCAGAGAAAAACTTTTTCTGTGGAAGTGCGCGAGGAAGTTTTATTTCAATCCCCCCAAAAAAAGAATGCCTTTGGAAGTGCACGGAGAAGTTTTATTCCCATTTGTACGCATTTGTGTATGAATACCTTCTCCGAAGAAAGTTGTGCGTGCAAAGTAATTTATCGATCGAGAGTTAATGGTGAGAGATTTTGAGTATTAATTGGCTTTTCGGTAATCGCTAAAGGCCCAAAATAAGGATTACAAGAAATCCACGTTCTTTCTCTTCGAAGTTTCCCCCCTTTTCTGGAAAAAAGGTTCAGAAGATAACTATCAATCTACTGTTTCACCGAGAAATCTCTTTCTTATCGCACAGTGTAAATCACTCCCTTGATAAACAGGGGTTGCATTTCCCTGCGTAGATCGAAGAGAAGATAAGCAAAGAACTGAGCATTCAGCACATTATATTAATAGTAAAAGATTGCTAAGCAAAATGGTAAGAACATAAACCGTGGGTGTCCAGAGATAGATTCCTGAAGCCAGTTTTGGAATGTAATGGGAAAGGGAACCGTCAGAAGACGGAGGTCTAGACGGTGAAAGTGAAGCAGGAACAAGCCGTATCTTGAAAGGAAAAGGTTTCCTTAGTTTCTTAATTTGTTTTTCTGTAGCTTAAATTGTTCTTCCACACATCCATTACGTCTTCCTTTCTTATTTGGAACATGCAGATAAAAGTAAAAGAATAGACTGGTGATTTCCACAAGACATATTTAAAAACACTACCGGTTTCGGCGAACAGCCATCATCAGGTGAGATTACATAAAAAATGCAAGACCTTATATAGGGGCTAACTTGGAAGGGAGGGTGAGAAGAGGGGAGGGGGAGGGAGCTGTTCGCCGAAACCGGTAGTGTTTTTAAATATATCTTGTGGAAATCACCAGTCTATTCTTTTACTTCAATATGTCTTTCCACGAAGTACGGCCAGATAGAGTCGATTTTATGCAGATAAATTTATTAGTCAAATTGCCGCTACATTTTCATTGATAACTTCGTAAAAAAGTAACACATTGTTCATCATTACTGTCTTACAGCAAACGGGAAATGGGCTCTGATTCAAAATCTCCACTCCACTCCACTAGAGGGAATGATACGACGATGGAAGATGAGGAGTGAGGTAGTTTTCCCTTGTTTGCCTCACTAAGAAAGATTTCTCTGAGAAGAAATAGTCAAAGGAAACGCAATAAAATGGCTCCATAGATAACATTTTTGTTGCATTCAGTTAGGAGGGAGATGAGTTCAGCATCCGTCATAACTTATTGGCTCTCATGTAATCACAGCCAATAACAAAAGGCTTCCAGATAGCCAAGTCGTTAGCGCGTTCCCCTTTGGTGGAAGCGGTACCTGGTTCGATTCTGTACGAAGAAATCTCTCCCTACATAAGGATCCCTAATCTCCCTACTTTTTTAAATAGAATGAAAAGATTTCTGTGCTTTAGTAATATCATACTGAACACAATAAATTAAGTTTATCAATAATTGTGTAGTTAACCTCATTACTAAATTATTAAGTACAATTACGTAAACGAATTGAAATTACTTATCGATGGCTTATTATGTAAATTATTGGAAATTGTAAATTGAAGTTTGTTTAGATTTTAAATGAAACTGTGTGAAACTGCCTTATGGACGTTTTGGGGGATTTTCTTCCCGAGTTGGGTGAATACCAGGCAGCTCTTCAAGAAATAATTTATTTCATATTTCTTGAGTAAGTCTACATAATATGTTTATAGAATATATGACATTGTTTTAACCTCTACATAATGTAAAGTCTATCCATCATTCTCTTTACTTTANATCTCTTCTCAAAACAAATGTATTAAAACAGCCGTGTTCCTTCTCATTATTATTATCTATTTCTTAAATTTATTTTCCGGTGCCCACAAAAACATAAATTTGTTGGAAAGTTACCGGTGAGGCGTGAACGGTAACACAATAGCCGGGACTCGAACCCGGGACCCTGGGATTGGAGCGGAGGTACTAATTACGGAATACTATGCAAGTATTGTAGTATGCTAACCACTCCGCCGCCGCAGCCGATATTTTATTTTCAAACATAATCAACCTCCCTTCTGTCTTTCTGTAATTACCTAGCATTCACACTAGTAAAATTAGAAGTAGGAGGCGTGTATTTGTGAGTTTCATGAAAAAATTGGAATTGTTACTCTATTAATTCCTAGTGGGGCCTAGTCTGATATTTGCTCCTAAGGCCTGTGATAGCTTAAACTCGCCCCTGTCAGTAGGATCAGTATAATTTGTTAAAGAACCAAGATTTATATGGGATATATATTTTTGTGTTCTATGAACAAAATCGAATTTTGACTCATAATTCCTAGTGGGGGCCTCCACCTGGTCTTTGCGCTTAGGGCATCTGATAGCTTAAATTCACCCCTTGCGCGGCANAAATGGCAAAATATTTTTTTTGACGTGTTCTATGTTTCCTTGTGTATATCTTTGGATAAATACATTAATTATTATGATTATTACGAGAAAGTCAGATCATTATCACGAATTAAGCGCAAATCTTTAAGCGCCCGTGTTCGTTTAAAAAAATGAAAGAATATAAAAATACCTTTGCGTGGCTTCGATATCGAGCGCATATCGCGCGGCGATTATCGAAAGAAGCAAGAAATCGAAGATCAAAGTGATAATGCATAGATATGGAAGTCCGATATTGGATTCGAGGAGATGACGTAGGCGCGATGTCACGCATCCCAAGTTTGCACTGCCGACGTATTTTTCTCGAATATCTTACAACTGTATTGATTCCGCCCGTGTGCCGAGCATTGATTTCAGGCATCGATTTTACACGGATTTCGGCTTCCTTCCCTCGAATCGCGCCGCTCACGTCCCTCCTATTTTTTTCCAGAGATTCGATAAGAGTGGTCCACAAATTATTCTCCGACGAATACTCCCACTAATGCAAGGAAAGCAATCCTCTCTTGCTTCGCTTTTCTCCGACAATGTTTTCCTTTCGACTCCGATTTTTTCTCTAAATGCGCCGTCGCCTCCAAACGAATCGTTACTTCGCCGAGACATTCGAATGTGACGAAGATGGAATAGCCTAGGCCGCGGTTGCCACGTTTCCATACATTCAGGAGACAATACACCGCCCGGTAATACCGAAAAAAAAAACACTTAGTGTGTCCCATAGATTATAATATACTAGCTGAAGTTCCCGTTGATTCTCAACGGGGAAAATATAAGTCGGTTTAAATATAGTGTACCTATATCTACATATGAGGAAATAACATATTCAGGACCTGAAGATGTCAAGTGAAGCCTCGCGGCACACTAGAGCACACTCTCATTAGCTTCATCAACAATTCCAATCGAAATCGAGGGAAATGCCAATTGTGAAATAATATGCTTTGAATTTTCATGGCAAAATATCATCACCCGAAAATATATTTATCTTTGTGGGTGCACTCCATGGTTGAAGATAGAAAAACTTTAACCTGTACCGCTATATATACTATATTGATTCCACGACCATGGTTTCGACACCACGTTATCAACAAACGAGTTACAGGCATCAGACGTATATAATTTTGCTGTCAGTAACGATGGAATATTTATTTATTTAATTCTCTGATGGAAACAGGAAGGCCCCGAATGCAATCATTTGAGTAAGCATTGTCTACAAACACAAACAGTCATTCCCTGACAGGAAAAATTTGATTAGCCGGGAATCGAACCCGGGGCATAGTGAAGGGCTTTTGTTAGAGCTCTGACCACTACGCCACTGCAGCTGTTAAATACCTTCATTTAGAAAATAAAGGACGGTCAATAGGCTCTAGAGAAAAACTAGGAATTCTCAAGACCCTTTCCACCCCCAATCTCAGTTTAATCAAGGACTACCTCTCATTCTTTCCCTCCCCAATCCTATCCTCTGTCGTTAAATCCCTCTCTCATCCTTCTTCCTCGACTTAACCCTTCCTCCTCATACCCACTCCTTCCTCCCTTTCCTCCGGTGAGTTGTCGTCAACCATGGTTAATGAATAAAATTTTATAGCGTTGCGGATAATGGTTTGTTTTTCTTCTTAGAAAATATATCTAGAAAAATAGACTCACTCACATGACGACTCGAACCGCAGAAAGGTTTTGGCCTTGCCAACAACTATGGGCAGCTCGGTCTATCTCGCATGTTAACCTGGTTCACTCCTAATTTATTATTGTTATTATTATTATACTCTCTATTTGTATTAATGTATAAAAAGAATACTGAATAAATGACATTATTGTTACTGTTATTATTATTACTATTATTATTATCACCTTTATCATTATTACAGGTGTTAAAGACGGACAAATAGTCCTGTGGTAACTTATTACTAATTCATGAAAATTCCAATATTACGCTGTACTACTATTTAGAGAAATATACTATGTTAATTACAATAACGCAATTTTTACTTACGATAGGACCTCTATCATCTAGCTACAAAATATACTTTTACAATTTATACATTTTTAAGTAACAAAAATACATTATTGTTATAAAAATATTTCCTAGCTATAGCAATGCAATATTACAAAACAGCTGTGTCCTAGGTTACAAATAAACTAATTCATTCCAGATATTTTCCCTAAAAATGGTACATTTTCACTTACAATGTCGACAAAAGTTTATGCATAACAAAATGTGTTCTTTAATTTACATCCGTTATTATCATAGAAGCTTTTCCAGGCATCCTGGAAGCCCGTCACGGTATTCACCTTCACAAATTCTGCATATCCTTATGCACCATGTCTTCCAAACTCATTCTTGGTCTTTCCTCTGGTGTTTTACCATTTGTGTTTCCGTTCATTTCATACCCTTTTCGCAATAGCTTTTTGTCTTTTCTATTGACATGACCTTCCCATTTCAGTCTCCTGCTTATAGCTTCTGCGATGTATCCTTCTATAAATAGCTCTCCCAGTTCTTTAATCTTCCTCTTTCGACACTCTCCATTTGCTAGATTAGGTCCATATGTTGCCCTTAATATTTTATTTTCAAACATAATCAACCTCCCTTCTGTCTTTCTGTAATTACCTAGCATTCACACTTGTAAAATTAGAAGTAGGATGTGACGGATTCGTGAAGAGAATAGTCGGTCGGAGCAAAGAATAAGTCCGCGAGCGATGTTACGTTGCGTTGGTTAGGCCTCACCTTGAGTTTGAGTGTAGTGTATGGGACCCTGACGAATGGTATTGTATTCGAGAATTGGAAAAAAGTGGAGACAAAGGCGATACGTTTTGTGAAGAATTGTTACAACAAACCAGTGAGCGATACTCAGATGCTTCAGGACGTAGGATGGAACTCTCTAGAAGATAGAAGAGTATTTATTAAACAAGTTTAGGGAAATAGGTCTTTAGATATAGTGGATATAATGCGTCCTCCGTGTTACGTAGGCCGTTCTGATACTGCGAGAAAGATCAGAGAAATGGATGCTAGAAATATTCGTCTTAAAAATTCATTTTTTCCGTGAACGATACGCGAAAGTACTAGTAATCGATTAGGGAAGAAGATTCAAAGTGCATGCACCCCCTGTCACACGCCGAAAGGCGGCTTGCAGGGTACATATGTAGAAGTAGATTCTAATCCATGGAAGACTACAGGTTGTATAATTCTTTTGGATATCGTTTCTTTGGTTTTCCTTGTCAATAAATTTCCTCTCAACGTATTCCTCTCGTAAAAAGGAAAATATTGCGCATGCGTATTGCGAAATTCAAGGAATACGTTACCGTCGGATATTACGCGGCACACTAAGAGCTTACTCGCGGGACACTAGTTGGGAAGCAGTGGAATAGAGGACCTCCTGCAACCAAAGATTCGATGACCTACATTTCACAAACGAGGGAAAAATTTGACACACTTTACGAGAGAAGCATCTTTTGGCAGAGCGAAGTCAAAGCGGGCTCAAGGCATAGATTAGGAAGTGTAATGAAAGCTCTCGGAAGGTGATAAATTCCTTCGAAAATTCAGCCAAAGCTCTGTTGCTTTGAGATGCCGTGTTCTCTTGGGTTGGCCTCGACGCAATTTTCCGCAAAAATCAATCTCAAAGGACCAGCCTGCATTTCCTGTAATTAACTAGAATGGCTTCTTTCGCGTGTGTACAGTTCTTTGTTCGTCCGATGTCAGCAACTGTTCATTATTAGTGCGATGCTACTTCAAAAGTCGTTCGGTGTTCCGAATTATAGCACAAAGGAGTGCAATGAATTAATTATCAACGAGAACTTAATTTAGTTTTGGTTAGGTGTTGAGCTGGCGAATGACAGTTGAGTCTAACAAGAGTGAAATGAGTGGAAAGTAGTTAAAATGGATCGATCTGAAGATTATGAAATATTATTATCATCAGAGGCAGAATTAAGCTACCATAGGCCCTAGGCACAAATATCAGAGGCCCCCACTAGCAATTATGAGTAAAAAATTCGATTTTTTCATTTAATTCACGAATATACATTCCATACAAATCTTCATCACGACAAGAATGAACAAAGAAATACAAAATCAAAATTACAAATAATGATGAATAGACTGCCATCTAATATACCCTATAAACATATAATTTGACTTATCCCAAGGAAGAATGGTCTTGAAAAAAGTCTGACGGGACTGGGAATCGAACCCGGGTCTCCCAAATGCCGGTCGGGTGCTCTGTCCGTTGAGCTATCCCGAATGTGACCATTCCCGCAAAGTCTCCCGAATGGCTCGGAGAAATGTTCGTCGGGGTAGCTCAACGGACAGAGCACCCGACCGGCTTTTGGGAGACCCGTGTTCGATTCCCGGTCCCGTCAGACTTTTTTCAAGTCCATTCTTTCTTGGGATTTTTTTTGCGCACCATCTTGTGCAAAATCACCTTTACCCGTTTTCCTAATTTGACTTACTTAACAAATGCAAAATTATTTCTTGAAGCGAAAAACCAGAACAAGTTACTACTGAGAAGTTATAAACAGTTTTATTGAGGTCCCCATATAGATGAGGCTCTCAGATAACGCCTATCGCGACCAATTATAAATCTGCCCCTGATTATTATTTAATGTATTGCGATGAACATGTTGTTATGGATTGTTATACGGCATTAGAGAAAGATTGGCTGAATCAATATATATTGTATAATAAACGTAAGCGTGGTTTCTCTGTGAATGCCGCTATAACTCCGCAACCCATCCCTGCAGCCCCATGGGGGTTATATGGTGTGGTAGCCCTCCATCTCCCATCCATGAAGAGGGTTTTGGTTTGGGATTGCAGTGGTTGGGTTCGAAGATATGGATGTAAAAAGAGGGTATCGTAGCGATGGATTACTTATGGGAAGTCGGTGAGGCAGCTGGGAATCGAATACCAATGTGGCCGAGACTGGCCAGAATGTTCCTGAATGTTTCAGAAGGTTCCAGACAGAACGTCCTAGAATGTTCTAGAAGGTTTCAGAATGTTGGAGAATATTATAGAATATTCCAGGGTGTTCGAGAATGTTCTAGAATGTTCCATGCGGTTCATAGAGACGTTTTCTGTAAATTCATATTTGATAGGAGCTGGCGAGCTTTGCCCGAGCGAAGAGTGGGTAACTTCGGCTACTTTTTAATAAATGTAAAAATAGTTCTCGTGACTGCTGGGCATATATATGTTATGTTTTTAATTCTGTATAATCTACTACCTCAGGATTCACTTCATAACTACAGCGTTCACCATGAAAGAAAGAATACACATTCTTCCGGTTTCCATGTTTCCCAAACTTTGGAATTGGAAATTAGCGGAAAGAGGAATAATATGTGCATTATTTCCACGATGAACGTTATAAGAAAAGGAAAAGCAGAAATACTGTATATTTTTGACTCTTCCCGAACTTAACCTGATGATGACAAAAGTTGCTTGAAGCCAGTCGCATGTTAATATTTTGTGGAACTGTAATAGTAATTTAGTTTTACTTTATCTTGTGAAATTAATTTCGATTGTGTTCCAGTTCCATCAAGCTTAATTTACCCTCTCTTATTAATTATGTAGTAGATATGCATGTATACTTAAGTAACCAAACTTAAAGTTTCAAAAGAAAGAACATTTCGTAATTTTCTCAGTAGATTTTGACTAGTTTCCTCAACAATTTGACATCTTCAGGTGACCGGAAATAGTCAATAAAAATCTCCTGCAGAAATAACAAAGCGTTCGCTCTTTTAAGATGTTTGTGGAGTTCCACAAAGTCACGCTTGGACATACTAATTTTATTTTGAATTAGACATACATTTATCTTTAGGGTCTATGCCAGGCAAGGGAGGGCTACATTTGGAAAATCGTCAATGAAAAAGGAGCAATGGAGAGAATATGAAAAATTGAAGAAGGCATTGAGGAATCAAAAGTCTGAGAAGAATCAACGAAAGCAATATATTTCGTTATTTTACATACCTTCAGTTGTATGAAATTTGTCTCAGATTATCTAACCTGTAGTGTCCAAACACTTGACAGATGAAATTAATAGTATTTTACATTAAAGACTAAAAAATTTTTATTTAGTAATTATCCAGAGAAAACTTCCTTTAGTAAATAAGTTTTGCAATTTAGGTGGTGACGAAGAAGCTAAGAAATAACCTAGTTCTGCAAGACTATAATTTCTTTCACTAAAAGGAATTCCAAGATTTGGTATATGAAGGAAAGAGATTCACTGTATTTAAACAATAAAGCGTAAGTAATAATACCCGATAAAGATAACTTATACCTCTTTATCTCATATGCAGTTGCTCGGACTCTATTCTTTAATTCTCCGCTGAAAAAGGAAGGCCACTGAAATCAAACGAAGCTGAATTCACTAAAATAGATTTACCGATGATGTACTATCATTGCCTGAACCAGAAGAAAGTATATTTGTAATTTTAAGAGCGTTTCGACAAGTTAGGTCCGTTCGCACGCAAGGGCTTCCCCTAGAATCGAACCTGGAACTGCTTTCATTAAAGGCGAATGCGCTACCCACTTTGCTACCCGAGATCTCTGCCAGAAAGAAAGTTAGCGTAATTCCAAACCTATTTTACTCTGATGAAGCAAATATTGATCAGTTATAGACTAAACACAATCGACCAGTGTGGTCGTAACAGTAGAATATCTGTAAATAAATAAATAACTAATAAACTGAGCATGTTAACCCCCTTCCTGACGAATTTTTGTATCATTTGGACTTGGAAAAAGCATATAGTTTCATTTGTTAATTTGTGCGCTTATACTTAAATAAGAATGGAGAGATAGTCTTTTTTCCCTTGGATAACTATTTAATATTACATTTCGGTTTTTATTTCCTTAAATTTTAACCTGTTTACAGTATATCCAAATGTTGGGTAAAACGATACAGACGTAAAAACGGAAGATAAAAGAAATCGGATAAAGAAATGAGACAAAGAAATTCTAGACAAGCACGATACCCTCGACAGCTTAAGTGAGATTTCTTTTTGAAAGTAAAAAATGTCTAAAAGCAGAAACTCCTTTATACAAGATATCTCGGGCGTGACCAGATTTTAAACCACTCTCTTCTACGAGATATCTCGGGTACGCCAGGGAAGTGGTTAAGTAACTGTGATACTTGTAACCAATCACATTTTGAACATCTCCGTGTTTTTATGCTAAATCTGATTCTCGATGAGACTGAATGCTGTACTGCGAAACAATGAGGCGATAGATGTCTGGAAGGGCAGAGAAGTACGTATATAGCAGTGCTGCGAATCCCCGCTTTTCCCTCTTCGTGCATACTACGAATGGAAAATCGAGAATGTGAGTTAACAGCACTAAGTCTGAGTTTGGCAAACCCGATCGCCGATGGCGCGAAATGGTGAGAACAATGGGGCTAATGTTTCGCATTGGGAGAGAGCATTTTGCGGCTGAGAAGAGGGCTTCTGAATGCCTTCCAAATGACAATAGCGCCCCCGTGAGAGCCCATTTTCAAACTGAGAAATTCCGACGATCAGGAGCAGCCCTAATGCGGATCATGCAGCGGCTCACACGTGTGAGGGGAGGCTTTTTCGAACGAAATTAATCTTATGATTCTACTTCGCACTCAGCCGTAAGGTTGGTGGGTTAAATGCAAGACTTGACAATTTATCCCTCTTTCTCTAGCCAAGAGTTTAAATGTCAGCGAGCTCTTTCTCTTTCATTATTGATGAACAAATCTTCTGATTTCTCTAGACCATTAAATTTGTAGTTTTTCTTCGAACTCTGTGGTGCTCTAACATGGGTGACGAGTAGGGTTGCCAAATCCTGAAGAGTGGATTCCGGGAGTTGTCCATTCCAAGAGTAGTAAACTCAAGGAGAATGAAGAAGCAAAAGGTCGAAACATTACAAACCACAACATTAAATTTACAAAATCGAAATTTCGACTTTTCCTTCTTCATTCATGAAATCCTAACACGAAGCCACGGCACAATTTTTGGATGAACATGGATGAATTTTTCGAAAAGCTTTCGTCGGTAATCAGATCTTCTCTCCTGCAATGAGTTCCACCCGAGTGATTTTATCATGGCCGTAACGCTACTTTCGAACCTTAAATCTCCACTGACAAAACGGGCTGCTCTACGTTGAACCAGCTCTAAATCTGAGACTAAACCTAGTTATTGTGGATTCCAGATTGTGTAGCAGTATTCGAGACTTGTTCAAATGAAGGAAGAGTACGCAATTTCTTTAACTGTATATGGGCATCCTCTCTTTTTCTTCTTTTCTCTTTGGGTTCTTTTTGTTAATCTTTACGTTCTATTCGCTTTTCCTGAAGAATCTCGAAAATTACTGTACAAACGGCGAAACTAATAGAGTAAGAACTCCTGCAATTTCCTCTTAAGTCATAACTACCTCATATAGTCCGACAATAATTACGTGGATTGTACTACTAACTCATATCCTTCAACAGGAGAATAGTTAATTCAAATTTTGTACCTTACTGTTAATAATAAATTTCCTTTAATGTTTTGTATCGTACTATTAACTACTATTAAATACTAATTCTCACAAGAAGGGGATTGTGAAAATGCTACGAAATCTACTGATAATTATACCTAATTTTGAACAAAAGTAACTTTTTTCTTTAACCTGAAAAAAGAGGAAAATAAAACAACAAAATTCAAGAAAAAAACAAAAAAATATAACTGCGTGGAAAAGATTCAACACCAGAACTCATTGAACACTGAAAAATACAAAACGAATGAAAATATAAACATAAAAATATATTGTACAAATTTATGTTAAAGCTTTTAAAAAGATTAGAATTGCCAGAAAAGATCGTAAAATGCGTCCAGAAAAATACACGGCATTGCAGAAGGGTAAAACGCGAGGGATAAGAGAGAATGGAAGATGAAAATTTTGGATGATAGTGGGATATGTTACCAAGAAACGAAAGAAATTGCACTGTAAAGGGAGTATTAGGAAACACAAACCCGCCGAATGGTGGAATACTTATTAGTATTTGACTGCTTTCATTACCTTCCTCTCACACTTTAAAAGGATACGACTGATGTGATGACTTGCTCTGTTACGCTGTGGTACTGAGAATGGTTTTATAAGAATACAATCTTAGGAAACCGAGTTCTCGCTAAAATTTTATGTTACGGCAAAAGAATACCGAGGTTCCACAAGAGACGATTTCTCAGTTTTCCAAGGCAGTGGACCATTCACAGGAACTCTTCGCGCCTTTTCCCGATTCGCACTAATCGCTCTCCGTCGAAGGGTTAAAACATCACGAACAACTCAAACAGTCGGCCAACTGACAAATTGGAACGCTTTCCTCTATTGACACTTATAAATTCGAATCGGGAGAATTCAATCACTTTCTCCGAGACCGCGGGAGAAGGGAAAGATTGAGGTCCCGAGGAAGGAGTGGGAATTGAAGTAGAGAAAAATGGAAAAAGGTTTAAAAAGTGCCACGAAAAGATCTGCTCGAGATGCTGGAGAGGAGGGCGAGGTAATTTTATGTAAGAAACGAAAAGACTGAATGAATGAAATTTGGGATTCGATGGGAAATGAAAAATCGGAAAAGAAAGAAAGCAAGGGTAGAAGCAACCCTTTGCAGAATCGATATAAAAATGATTCGTTTTCGGTGGGTACATATTTCTACATCTACATAAATACTCTTCAAGCCGCCTTTCGGCGTGTGGCACTTGGTGTAAACACATAGCGTTCGAGTTAATTCTTTAGCTTATTGTTGTCACGTATCGTTAAAGAAAAAATGAGTCCCTAAAACGACTTGTCCTCGCATCTATTTCTCTTATTTTACGCTCAAATGACTTGTCCTTGCATCTATTTCTCTTATTTTACGCTCGGATCAGCTGAAGTAGCAGGGAGGTCGCATAATACCAATCACGCCTTCCGCAAATGTACTTTCTCTGAATTTATCAAGTAATCTCAGACTAGCTTCTTTCTTTCAACGATTCCAAACCTGCGTCTGAAAGCATTGAGGTAACGCTTGGTTTTTTATCGAATAATTTATCACAAGCATATTTACGCTTCTTTTTCTCAATTTACGTGCTTCATCCGCCTTTTCCCATATTTTTGTCACATATTCCAAATGGGGATTGAACTTGAATTTGAATCGGCCTAAGCAGCGAAGGGGGTCGCATAATACCAACCACGTCTTCCGCAAATGTACTTTCTCTGAAATTATCAAGGAATTATATCTTTCAGAAAGAACATCATTATAAACACACGATAACTGATCACCAACGTGGGTTGGTTATGCGAGGTTAGTTAGTATGTTTTATACGCAAATATCCTTGGTGAAAGTTTTGTCTCTGAAATATATACTTTTATGCAATGTAATTCATTTAATATGGTCCTTTTGATTTCAATATTGACCTATTCAGTTCAGAATTTTCTCTCTGTACATGAATGTTTTGTGATGAAATAAATTATTATTATTATTACAAACCATTGCATGATTCTCGTGATCTAGGTCTTCCTCTCTAATTCCTTCGCTCCACCGATTCATCTCTTCCAACGTTTTCAGGAAATATCTGTCGTGTCTTAATGTAACCGAATATGTTTCCCCTTCTTGTTGTTCACAGTTTCTTTCACCTTCTCTTCTCATATGCTCTCAGGATACCCTCATCTCCACAAGTTAATCGGTCAGTCAAAGGACACTCCAGTAACGCCAGTGAAACTTTTTCTTTTCAGATGTTCATCAGATATCAAGGAAATGGATACCTATATTGTACAGTGTTCCATGAATCTTGCTTTGAATACGAGACTGTCTATCAATGGTTTTATAGCAATAGAGCCGCAAATATGGACACAATAAAAACGTTCTGATAACATGTATTTTGTATCAGTCCTGAAATCAGTATTCCGTTAAAAACTATAGGTCTAAGAAGCGTTAAGTTTTACGTATGATTCGGCATTTAGATGTTACTTTGTTTATAATCACTCGATTAGTAACCGCTGAAAACGAGAATCGCTGAGTTGTCCTGTTCAATTGACAGGAAACGGGATTTTACAAACGGTTTCCTGTTATTCAAGCTTGTATTATTTGCTATAAGAGCTTGAATCATACATAGGGGTTCAGATCATCTCAGGTGAGTGGCTTGTAATATCGGAAATAGACGAAGAGAAACGAATAAAATTCACAGTCGTTGGCGATGTTTTGTGGAAATTCACCATGATGAAATAGTAGAAGTTGTACTTTTTCCACAATAAATATATATTTATTGTGGAAAAAGTACAACTTCTACTATTTCATCGAAGAGAAACGAGTTTAAATCCTAAGTAGAACTGTCAAGTGAAATATTTTCCATTTTGTTTTCATCTTAAGAAATAAACGAGACCAGGATAGAATCTGGTTTAAATACAGTAAAACCTGCTAACGTGAGCACATTCCTATAGTGATCATCTGCTTAATGTGACCAATTTTTAATTGGTCCCCACAGAAGAGACATGAATTACATGTAACATTTTGTACATCTGTACATTTTTTACGTCTTGTGACCACCTCTCTATTTAAACCTGAGACCTCGTATATGAGGAACAATAAGTAAAACACACGTCCTTTAAAGTGACCAGTTTAAAACAATTATTCATAAATTCCATATACTTAAAAAATTAATTGCCAAAAGTTTGTATTACACTTTAAGGAGTTAAAAGGAAAAAATAATGGGTTTAACTTAAAATTGACTAACAATCGCTGACTCGATTTGTAAAGACTTGCAAAATTCAAACAAAATTGAAGGATTTATAATTATTGACAAAACTAAATATCCTTCTTTGTTATATCTGACATAACTAGCTGTCATTCTTATTGTCGCGTAAATTTTCGATGTCTTTCTCTGCTATCTTTTATATTCTTAACTTAAATATTTTTTGCAAGAGATTCATTATAGTGTACTTTATTATTCCTTTAAGTAAGGAAACTCATCCTGATCTCTTTCAAGCTAATCTTGTTTAAGAGACCTCTTGCATAAGTTAACCACTTTTGGATGGTCGCGTCAGTGGTCACTTTAGACAGGTTTCACTGTTCGTTAATTTGCTAGAGTAAGTGAAGGAAAGGTCGGACGTGGTCTAAGGGACTCCACCCGAGACTAGGATGTCAAGGCTTTGTTGTTTGGGACTCGGGCTTATCCCTGCTCATTTAAGGTTCAATTCATTACAATAATAGCTCTAATTATTCTCGCATTATTTGATTTTAGCGCGAGGAAGCAAGAGAGACCTTCACTAGCTATTCCGCGAGTGTTTTTCCTTAAATTTATAGTGCAAGCTCCAAAGGTTGTAGGTTTTGAGGCTAAAAATATTATTTGGAGGAAAATTGCCGCCGCAACTCCAAGCATCTGGTCGTAGCAATTAAATGTAAAATGTGCGCAAGAGATGTTATTCGGTAACAATTAAGTACGGTAAGAAATTAAGCGTTATAGAGGATCATCTTAATGAAACAAATCTGCCTCTGACCTAATTAACCCTAAATAATTAAAATATCAAAACTTCCGCACCGGATTATTTGCGATGGTCTAACATAACAAATATTTGCTAATTAAACAAGCAAGTTTATCATATTCCCATTCTCAGGAACGCTGTCTAATACAAGAGGCAATTGTGTAAACACCAAGATTGTTCATACAACATTTATTTAACAACATTTATTTTAAATAGAGTTATCATGTCAGAGCGTGACTTCATGGTACTCAACACTCATTTTAAAAGAAAGAACACTTCATAATTCCCACAGCAGATTTTTCTTTGACTAATTTCGTCAATGGGTTTAAATATTCAGGTTGAATCCTCCTCAAATAAAAATCTGATGTGGAAATAACTAAGTATTATTTCTTTTGAGATGAACCTTTATTTTAATTACAATCATGATCCGGAAGGCAAATTACACAAAACAGTCCTCTGGAGCCTATCAAAGTCTAATCAGGGGCGGCCAACTTCAATTAATTAGTACACATCACAATATTATTCTTTGCAGAAGAAAATATTGCCTTCGTTGAAACGTCAATATCACTGATTATAATTTCTTCAATGGAAACAAACTCCCCAGTCACATGTAATTTTATAAATATTATTGCTCACAAACACACACAAACATTCCCCGAACAGAAAAATCCGATTAGACGGGACTCGAACCTGGAACCCAGGAGTTGGTACGCTTGCACGATAACCGCTGCAGCCGACAATCATTGTACGCAAAGAAGTCCATCAATGATTGTAATCAAATGGTTTCAACTGATCACTCAAAGATTCTTTGTCTCCTATCATATAATGGACAATAACCACTACTTTGGAGTGATATAACCTCGATTAAGGTAATCATTTTTAAGAGTTTGGTTATTTGAATTTATGAAGATAAGTCCAAGAATATTTCAGTTTAATAATCCACTTGCATACTTCTAAATGTTTAGTGTATGTGTTTCAAACTGTAGCGTCCAAAAATAAAACATATTATTTTCTTTTCTACCACAGCTGCCTTCTATGTTAATAATTCGCCTTGTGGAACATTGATTGCATATAAAACGCTTATCAAAAATACAACTATGCCGCAGTTTTTGTAGTAACTTGGTAATCACCTTTTCAATAGTTTTTCATCGTCAATTCATTAATAATAATAATTATGACATACATCACTATTAAATTCCAAATAGACCGAATGTAATCTTCATAGATAAAATAAATCATTCATCGGTAAATAAGGGATTAGTAATAGACATAGCGGTAACTCTCAACTGCAATCTTCATAGCACTTATTCCAGAAAAGTAGCCCAGTACACAGAGTTAGCATTAGAAATAAAAAAAACCATGGAACTTAAAGATTTTAAGCATCGATCTCATAGTAATATCCTCAACAGGGGTGGTACCAAAAACATTGGCATCCAACACGGAAAAGTTATACGTTGGAGTTAACTTGCATTTAATCCAAAAGCCTGTGATTCTGGCAACCTGCCATTTGATTAAGAAATTTTAATGAAAATAAAAGATCATTAAAATTGTATGTAACTTGACAGTAGTCCGTTCCCATCTAATAAAGCCGCCACTTTGTGGTGAGAACGAAAAAACAAATAGTAATAATAACAAGGAAGCGTCTTCGTCGAAGGACGAGATTGAGACTTCTTAGTCCCTTCTTATATCTAACCCTTATTTATTTAAGTTTTATCTTTTATGATGCGATAATCCTCTTTGTAAAAGTTTTCATCTATAATCCGAACAAAAATATCCCAATAATATAATCCCAAAAGAATCTGACCCCATAGAAAAAATATATGAACAAAAACACGACCGGTTTTAAACAGCCCGTTCGCGTTAGGAAGGCGCTCGGCGTCCCGAGAGAGGGGAAAAAAGCAGAGGAGATGGGGGCCTTTTGAGGGGTAATTCCCACTATGCCTAATGCTTTCTCATGCTCAGGAAGCACTGACTCCCCTATTTTCTAACTTGGACTAGGTCCATCTGCGCAGTAGGCTACTGAGTGAGCGCCTTCCTAACGGGGATGGGGTGTACCTCATCTTTAAGCAATCAGATATTTTTTTTGTTTTTCATTAATAAAACACAGATTCCTCCAAGTATTGCTTAAATTATTAAATTCTCAAACATATACTCAAGAACTGGAGCATGTAAGACTTTATGATTTTACACTTCATAACTATTTGACCAATGTTTGATGCCAAGTTATTTGAGAGCTCTCCCAAAGTGTGAGAAAACTTCTTCTGTATTAATTTCACAGACTGTTTCTTGTACAATTTTAACCAGAGAAACTCATCATCAACTTTAGATGAAAATGAAGGGGAATCTTATTTAGGTTACTCTAGTCATCAATCTTTGTTTCAAGATTACGACAGTACTTGCCGTAACGTCGTCAAATGTTTTTCTTCAAAACGGCGTCGACTTGATGACAAATGCCATCATAGAAGTAGGATTAATGTAATTCTCGCCGTAGTATTTTGTGGGAAAGTGAGACTCATGTGTAACGTGTGCAAGAAGAGTGTATCGATGGAGATGTAGACTTAATCAATTAATTTCGGCAATTTACCATTTACCATTGCATTCTAACACCTTCACCCTTGTCAAAAGGTTTTTCGAAAAACTTACATCTAAAATAATGCAGTAGAAAAAATTGAATTCAGGTTTGTCATACTTTGGTGTCAAAGCAAACTTTTCAACTTAATTTCACTGGTTTAATTTCTAAATTTACTTAATTATATACAATAAACGGACAGCGCCTGTAATCTTGGCGGATATTAATTAGCCCAAATATGAGAATCAAGGAAATTGCAGGATCAGCACCAACTGACTCGGAGCTCCGAAA
The DNA here is from genome assembly GCA_000376725.2 of Ladona fulva. Classification (NCBI taxonomy): domain Eukaryota; kingdom Metazoa; phylum Arthropoda; class Insecta; order Odonata; family Libellulidae; genus Ladona; species Ladona fulva. The sequence goes on along the minus strand of KZ308209.1, from coordinate 1,467,578 downwards.
ATCCAGAAAATTGTCAAAGACAAAAAGATGAAAAGATCGGGCGAATATATAATTAAGTTTTTCGGCCTTCAACTGATAAGAGATACGAGGGCCGAATGTAGACACAGATACAAGGACCGCCTTTTTATTTCGGGGAATAATTTCTTTATTAAATCTGATAGTATAATTTCAGGAGTAATACTTTGCGTTAATTAAATTCCTCTGGATAAAGAAAACAACGGTTTGAAATAGTGAGAATGTTCCCGCGTACTTCCGCCCATGAACTCCCCGCAATTTAGAAGTAAAAATGGCTGAGATATCTTGATGACGAGGAAAAAGATGGAATTTCAGCAATTAACGCGACTTATTAAATATAAGAATTCCTTAATGGTTATCATACGTATAAAAGTACATATTAAATTTTATTACCTACATTTTATTACGTACAATAATAATAAATATATATCACCGTCATGTATGTAGGTATTTATGTATTTATTTATCCGTATCAGAAACTCTCCACAAGAAATACATTAAATCAATTCAATTTCACGTACAGAAAAGGGTGAAAGGTAAGTTTGCATATTAAGGTGTGCGCCTAGGAATATTCCAAAGAAGAAATGGACATGAAAACTATCTGAGAGGACCGAGACTCGAACCCGGATCTTCCAATTTCTGGGTGATTTTTCTATCCAATAGAGCTATCGTGCCAGAACACATGCCGTTCGGGGGAGACAAGGGCGAGTGGATCGTTTGACTAAGCAGAATCGTCCACAGCCACGACCTCATAGAGGATCCGACCACACAAAAAGTTGAGTCCCCTTAAGGTGAGCACAAGGAAAAGGGGAAAAGGAAAAGGGATTCACCCTTTTCCTTATGTAAAGAAAGAGATTTTCTAGGAGTTTTACTTGCACCGCAAGTCGTATATCTTGTTTAACCGAGTGTAAAAATCTCTCCTAAGAATATGTTAGCTTTGTATTTTTTATCATCTACATATTGTATATAAAGGTTGGATTACACACAATCACATATATTTTGTGAACTATTCTGACAACTGGTTCTAATTATAGTAATATTTTGTGGAAGTTTTCATTGTTAAAACATGGATGAATAAAATACGTGTACTATTGCGCGTTTTAATAAATAAAGGAGAAGACATATAAGAAAGAATTTTTTAACAATCAAGTAAAACAGTGGACGTGAATCGATTAATTAAAAGTTCCTTCAAACTTTAACTTCTTTTTCGACTAATTATTATTATTTAGATATAATTTTAACAATTATCTAAACCTTTAGAAGTACAGATAACTTTAACGTTAGCTTTTTCAAAATAGATCGAGAAATAGTTCGCATGCAGAGTGGTTCGTAAGTCGAGGCACCACTGTACCACGAAGAAAGTTTTTTTTGCAAATTTCGCCCTCACGGTGAAATTCGTACTTTTTCACAAATGTATCGCCATTTCCTTGCATTTTTATATGTATTTATATCTAGTTTTATGTATCAGTTTTCGTTTTCTGCTTATTCATTCATATCTACTGTTTTTGAGTTGAAATATGCTCGGATTTGAAGAGAGAATATCTTATTATAATACTATAAGTGGTGACCCTAGTTGTAGACCCTAGTTAAAGCATGTAGCAGAGTTTAACAGAAAGTTAAAATATACGTGCGATTTGCCTGTAAAAGTGTTTCAGACCTCCAAAAACTCATTGAAGTTTTATTAAAATTATAATTAACTATCGTGGTATAAGTAACCATCATGTTTTTCTCCATAATACCTCAGTTGTGGAGTTTTTCCACACATCCCCTTGTATTATTACACGAATCTGTGTTTAGTTATATGAATTAATTTAATTTATGTATCAACTAGACGGCCTATTAATTTGTATTTACTGCTAGTACCAATTTTCTCGAATATATGTGTGCCGGAATGTTTGGATGTATTGATTTATTTTTCTAGATTTATGTTAACTGTAAGCAATTGTTTTTGGTTATTAGGGTATTATTATGCTATTATCATGTAATATCTCCGGAGATTTGGTGGAAGAGAGGCCATTTTGGCTTAACCACGCCGTGAAAGAACAATAATAATAATATGAATTTCGATACTCATCTTTTTCCTACTGATTTGCTTAACTTCCACTAACATAGCACATCTTTATTTTTGCCGTAAGCGCTGAAATTGGGCTTCAATTTTCATCGACACCGTCGCGCGGGTAGACCACGAAGTCACTCTAGTAAAAGATGCGGCCGGAGTGCCAAAAAAGGTCCGTCGACCCTTTAATAGAACATCCGGTAAAGATCTCCAACGAACATTTGCCATCCGAAAAAGCAAACTTCCATTGACGTATGAGCGGCGCAAATATCCCGCGACGGCGACATATACCCGAGTAATAAATACCAAACCCTCGAAAATGTCATCAGCAGCGGGGCGGGATTTAGAAAACTCTCGCGCATTAGATCGAAAATTAATTCAGCGCGGCGAGGGAGCGACTCGATTGAGGCGGAGGGAAAAACGGTTCGGTGGCAAATGATAAGCGGAGAGACCCTTAAAAAGTCCCTAATTGACGGTGGACTTGGCTCCCGAGTGAACGTGTCCGGTTTATCCCAAAGGAAAAAACTCAAAGCGTTAACGAAGAGCCTCGACTGTTTACCTAATGCATCCACCTTAATAATTTAATTGCTGCGGATTCAACTACTTTGCGGGTGGATCTCGAAACAAGGAGAGCAATTGCGCCGTGAGGAAATTGATAGCGTGGGGACGGCACTATGATATTCGCCGTCGTGGATGTGTTTATTTATTCGGATGTCGGTAATTTCCGCACTCTAATTATGAAGATATGGGTAAGCGCTGGGGATAGGTGGAAGAAGGCTCAAATCTACATGTATGTGTAAACAGATACATGTTTACCTGTAAAGGGTTCAGTCCGGAGGATGGTTTGAACCTCATCCCCTCAATCATCAGCTAAGACAAGTTCCGGAGAAAAGGTTGAGGTTTACTTGGAAAAATGAGGAGTGAGGTAGTTTCCCCTTGCTTGCCACTGTATATACTTCAGCCCGGAGGCTGGTTTCACCCCATCCCCACCATCATTATCAGCTATGAAAAGCTTTGGAGAGAGAAATGAGGAGACTAGGTAAAATGAGGAGTGAGGTAGTTCGCCAGTTCTTGCCTTGGTAATTTTTTTAGTCCGGAGACTGGTTTGAACCTCATCCCCTCCACCATCAGCCACGAAAGTTTCGGAGAATGGACTGAGGCTTACTGGGCAAATGAGGAGTGAGGTAGTTTCCCCTTGCTTTCCTCAATGAGACAGAATGCTATAGAGGAATAGGTCCATGTATGTGAAGCGCAATGACTCTACAAGTAACACCTTTTGTAGCATTTCATAAGGAGAGATCTTAATCAATGCCATATAGGCAAGATGAGGAATGAGGTAGTTTGCCATTGTTTTCCTCACTGAGACCGAATGCTATAAGCGGAACAAGTCCACGTTAGTGGAGCACAGTGACTTCAGAAGTGACACTTTTCATAGCATTCAAATAGGACTAACCTTAGTCGTTGCCATTATTCAGCATCAGTTATACCTTAGTAGTTTCCATATCATCACAGCCATGAACAAAACTGAGACAAAAGTAAATGAAAGATATATTTTTATCCATCCAGTACCAAAAGAAAAATGGAAAGTACCTCATTCATCAGGGTACGGTAGTAGGAAGAAACAGTTACATACATACGTAAATTATAAGCAATTTCCGATGTTTCTTTTGTAAGATTTACGTCAGGAAAGGCTTACGATATTTTTGAACTCGAGTCGACGAGCTGTAGACTTTCGACTGTTTATGCACAAATACCTGAGCTGTAGAGTATTTATTACATTGGTCTCGAATTGCTGGACTTAAAACTTTCGATTGTTTTAACCTCATCAACGCACGTACCCTGCAAGCTGCCTTTCGGCGTGTGGCATTGGGTGCGTGGACCACGACTTCATTTCCCTAATCAGTCGCCTTCACCTACTGTTCGCGGAAAAAATTAATTTTTGAACCGAATAGTTCTAACATCTATTTCTCGTAATATCAGAACAGACTATGCATCAGGTAGAACGCATAATATCGGCTGTATCTTCTAAGAATTTTCTCTAAATTCAGTTAATAAAGTAAGCTTTGTTTAAATATTTTACCTTTCCATCCATCTTCCGTCCTGATGCATCAGTGGAATGGGAATTAGGGGAAGAAATCAGTGGAACAAACCATTTCTGCATCAATTTGATATATTAGAGGCTAACCCGATGGCACCCGGAATTTTGGTCGCGGACCAAATCGTCGCGGGACCAAATCGTCGTGGGACCAAATCTCCGCGGACCAAAGTTCCCGATCTATTAGTGTGAGCGATCTCCTCAATAATGTGAATTTGCCCTCGATTTGGAGATAATCAATGATAGTCAATCGAGAAAATCAACGTAAAATTTTTATCTTTGATAATTCGCTTAAGTAATCATAACTTTTTGCGATAATCCTAAGAGTAGGAACGTCAAAAACATGATATAAACCGACTACAATTTCTTTCACGCCTGTTTAGGCACCGAGTTTAACCGAGGTAAACCTGTTTCCATCAATATTTCATTTTTAAGACATTTACATTTCTCTGGAATGTGGGCGATTTTGCGTTCATTCCATGTCTCTGAACAGCTTTGACATTACCGACAAATCTTGCCTACGCCCTGAACGACATAGGCTACCAGTTCAGGAATGTTACTCAGATTTCCTGCTCCTTTTCTACTTTAACTAAAGTAGCTCGAAACATGGGCGGGTATTACTATAATTTGGGAGTCAACTATTTGTCGAAAACTTCAAAGGCCTTCAGTTCTAGTTTTCCAAATCAATAAAATGTCATTGCGCATTGCAAATTTTTTACGCTGCATTTTCTCCAGTTCAATGGTACAGGTTTCATCTGCCATATCCCTAGTACTTGCAGCATTTTTCAGATGAGGCATGACCAAGGTGATTTGAACTTAAATTTCAATTCTACTTGTGCCTTCCTTTTGCTTATATTCCATTTTCACCCCTTCTTTTTGAATTTTTAATTGTTACTGTCAGTAGGTTTCGCAGGTTTTCCTTGCTCTTCCAGCAGGGTTTTCATACTTTCCTAAGATCAGACTCTGTTTTTTTTTAACCCATACACTACTTCATAATCGTTCGGTCGCTCGTAATGATTCTCCGTAAGAAGGAATCGATAACAAATAAACAGGAAGTATCTGATAGTTTTAAGTGTTTTTCAAAAACTACTCTGATTAGGTAACCAGTTTCGATCGATCAATGTACTGGATAAACTACAATGAAAATTCATGGCCTTTATTATTGTGAAATTCCGCTTAGGATGCAAAATTCATTAGAAAACAAGCTCGCCTGAAACCTAGGCTGTCCTTTATACAGGTAAGCTTTGCATGTTGCATATTGCCTAGGAAAAGGGGGAAAATATTTTGTATCACAGAGGTATCTATTATGCAGCTTTGATAAAATATTGGCTATTGTCGAAATTGCGGTGAATTTGAATGTGAAATCCGAATTCGGATTAAATTGCGACCGCCACTTCCGTTTAAGGGGAACAGGAAAGAGACTAGCAATCGAAAACCGAAAACGGAAAAGCAATCGAAAGTGCCGATATTGCACGGAAAAGCAAATACCATTCCCATCGACTTGTTTGCAATGATTCCGAGCCTTCTTTAGATACGTACATTTTAACGTGATGCATGATTACCACGTTAGCTCAAACAATTTACGGATGTCAATAAAGTGGTCAGCCCGAAGCCTGGCTGGATACCCACCCCTTTTCAGCATTAGCAACAGAAAGCTTTGTAGAAAAAATGAAAGATAATAATAATGCGAGTTTATTGGGGCGAGATTGAGGCAATGAAGTCGTTTCCTACAGTTAATCCTTCGTCGTATGAAATTTAGAGGAGATGGCTTTAAAAAAGAAAACTTTTTTGTGGGTTTAAAAACCTAAGTTTGCACTTACGAAGAAATACGCTACAATAGTTAAACATATACAAGACCTACTGAAAGTTAACTAAGTTTTAAAGATACGGCACGTTAAATCACATCTTCAAAGGAAAAATATGTACAGGGACATTAAAACATAGACATAACAGCTATAAATCAATTTTCATAAATAATTATCAGAAAAAGAACATTCTGAAATACAAATATTACGGTTTCAAAAGAGATCAGTGTCAAAATAACTATAAAAGTACTAAAACTGAAGACAAAATAAGCGAAATTAATGAGTTTACTGGTGGAACAGCTTTGTAAATCTTATTTGACTGGATTTCATTAGATTTGTCATAAGACTAAGCTGAGTACGTCAAAGATATTTGGAATTCAAATATAATATGAATATAAACATTTTCACTGATCCAGGTAAAGGCTTGTCAATGAGTAGAATATGACCAATAATAAAGCGATTAAAATCAAAGCTACATACATATACATACATAAACTATCACAGTTTTTTACTCCTCCACAAATCATTCTTTCTTTCCTTCTTTTTTGTTCTTTCGTTTCTTTTCTCTCACTTTATGACGAGGGTTAAATGGAAGATGGGACATTTTAGTCCCAATTTTGCCCAATAAAGACGTTTATTATTATTATTATAAACAGCTAGATTACAATATATACAAGAGTTACATTGGAATCAGACCTTTGAGAAGTGATGTAGATTACTGCTCGGTAATCCGAAGTGCTATGAATGGAAAAAGTCGACGTAAATCCAGCACAATGACCTACGAAGAGCATTCTTTATAGTCCACAAAAATTAGTGATTAGAATGAATGGAATTACTCAGTGCCATTCATACTAACTATTCAACACGCTTTTTTATTTGTTGTATTAGTGAGTAATATTTTGTATTTTATATACTGATATTATGTATCTGGTTATGTAAGCATTCTGGTGAATCGTTTGAATTAATTGCTTAATGCACATGGTTTTAAATTATCTTGTAATTTATAGCGGTCTAAATTGTAAATTAGCGTAGTGTGCACAGCGTGTTGTAGTTACTGTGTAGCGTATTATAATTACAGAAGGAGGTTGTTGAATACTAGTAGTTGTATATACTATACAGTTGTTCTGTAGTTGTATCTGAAAAACTTTGTAACACTGTTCTTGTTTACTGTACGTTATAGTGTAAGTTAGCGTCGCCGTCCAACTTTGCGTCTAACTTCGGCGGTATTGTTTAATAGATACATACCACAGTAGCTTTCATTATATCACAGCCATGAACAATACTGAACCTGAACATATATATCGTGCTTGTCCAAATAGGGTCAGTTTAACCACAATGCATTACACGAAGAGAATCACTTTGAATGAACGAGAAACGGGAAGCGCTCTAGAAGACAGGTATTTAAAAATAAGAATTACGTGTGAGAAACTTAGTGAGTTACTACTCCCCAACTGGCTAATAAACACCTATATCTGGGGAAAGTCGGTTATCCTGCTTAAGAGTGCATTCATCACTCTATCTATGTCACCGATCGATTTGTCACGGGCCAAGCACGGAGGATTTGGCCACCGAATTCAGAAGCATTCTTTGCATATGATTTCCTTTGAAGAGGAATCGAATACCTGGGTACCATCAAGTGTTGAATCGTTAAAAATTAGTATCACCCTAACTTTGGAGCTTTGCCTAGTTAACCTGAAAGCTTAATATTCAACTTCATCCATTACTGGGAAATTTCGCAATTCAATGGTAATGTACCGACATCGGTAACGGGATGATTTTCCTGCTGGCTTTAAAATACCAAGTCCCACGTTCTGATACCGGTGAATGAAGTTTTATCTTGCTAGATATTCGTGTACGTCATACGTATTTATAAGCGTCCGAAGTAAGTTATTGAGGAATAACCTGTTTCCTTCATACATCCTATCTTGTTTTGCCTATCCTATCTGATCCTTTCCTGTATGTAATAATGTATATCCTAATAATTTAACGTTCAAACAAATGGCGACCTTGGGTAACTATGTATATTATATAATATAATTCGATTTTATACATACATTATTTACGTAAATTAATTGTTAAAAACACAATAAAATGGTCAAACTTGTACAATTCCACAGGACCATTTTATTGTGCTTTAACAATAAATTTTCGTATATTATGGAACTCCGTCAGATATCATTTACGCCGTTCGATTTAATTCTTTACTTGTTATACTAACATCACGAACGCATCTGATTGTGAATCCAATGCTTACAATACTCGTATGTACTGAATTAAAACATTATTTTATATTCAACTTTCATCGGCGAAGAATATTTATGTTCTGATATATATTGTAACTTTATATATAATATTTGTAATATATTATAACTTCTGTAATTATGGGGGGTATTTGTTTAAATAAGGAATACGTTGGACATGGCCTTTCTCATCATCCAGCATGATCCTTAAAGAGTTACAATACCTTCCATCCTTCCGCAATTATTCTGCAGTTTCGCGTTTGTTTGGTTCTTTTGTTTTCGCTCGCTCAGCTCCCAAAATTACAATCCGTAGGATACTCATGACCGGGAAGAGGGAAGATGTTCGACTTTCGGAACGTTGATCGATGGGAATGCTGTTCATCGATGTTTAGAAGCAGCAATTCGAAATGAGGAGCGTCCTCTTTATCCGGGCGAGCGTATTCTCTGAGAGCAGCGCACTGTGTGTTTTTTAATGGAGGGAAAGTCCATCGCCGCGTGGAAGGTTTATGCCGAGCGGAAAAAGGTATTTCCTTTCCTTCCACATTGCTCTCTGTATCGATTTCCTCCTCTGACATTGTCTAAGGCCTTCCTATCATACGCCCATTATTTCATAACCCCATGGTTCCTGGATTAACGTCTGATGACTGCCAAATCGTAAAGATATTATTACGCCGTGTATATTTATGAAAATGATAGCGAAAAAGACGGTGCTATTTCAGGAAAAATGACAGCGATTATTTTATAGTACTGAGAATATCAATTCGTATCCTTTAATAAAGTTTAAAGTTGGTTAAATGTTCACTGAATACATAATGAGAGATACATGAGAGAATGCAGATGGAATGGATTATGAGATGGGCGTGTGCAGCAAAAATAATGAGAAAGAGCCAGTAAAGGTCAAATAATGAACGAATGTGTATTAAAGGTAAGCCTGCGGTGTGAGTGAAATGTATGTATTTTGAGCGATCGTTAGGAATCCTTTTATTCTCATTAATGCCCACCTACAGTTCTTGCTATCATATAACGATAAAAGAAGTACTTTCCATTGGTATTTCGGAGCATAATAAAGGAAATGTATATCTCATTTGCTTTTGTTTCGGTCTTTTTTTCACGGCTGGGTAAAAATGAAAGCCTAAGAGGGTATGAGTGCTATTTAGTCTGGTGACGAACTTGTGCCACTTATTGCGTCCTGATCTATATAAATATCTCACTCCTCATCTCGCCTAGAAAGCCTCATACCCTATCTAAAGACTTAAGAGTAGGAATTGAGGATAAAACCAGCCTTTTGGCAAATAACTTTGTTTCTTTTCTCTATTCTAATTTATATACTTATTTTTTAATTTTTCATTAATTTGGTTCATTTTTAACCTGTATGTGATTAATAAATTATTATTATAAGAACGATAGAAATATGAAAAGATGGATAATTTTTAACGACAGAGATGAAATACCATCGAGAACAAAAAGGGACAAATTGTACAGCTATAATATAAGAGAGGAATGCATAATAACACCAATAAACAAAGCGAACAGGGAAGAAAGATGTTAAATGATCGCAAGAGCGAAATGGCATGATGATACCAATTGTAATATTTCAGCGCCCAGATGGAAAGGTAATGATTGCCTACCTTGGAAGATACCGAGAGAATTTATAAGAGAATGAATTGGCAATCACCATGCCGATAGCGTGAAAGAAAAGAGGAAGAAGTTTTATCGCCGATCATTTGCGTATTATGTGCAAATGTAAGCTGAACTGTTCCAAAGAGAGTGTGAATAAACTCCGTGTACCAATTTCGTTATATATTCGGGTCCAATATTTGGCGTCGCGTTTGTCTTGGCGATACACCGACGAATCCATCTGCTCCTGTGGAAAGGTATTGACGGGTATAAACTCTTCGGGTCGCATTCGTTGATTGATTGCTTTTTTAAGGGCGGGAAAATGCGTCCCCATCCGGTGTTTGGAGCCTTTCCGAAAAGGAATCGATGTCTTCGATCTCCGAGGAATGATGCGGAGAATTTATCATCGTCTGGACCGCGTATCGGAGTTGATCTCCCGTCTGATCTGCGAGAACGTCGTACACACCTGAATGCATGTATTTGGTTTAGGAGTATGCTACACAATTTCCTCAAAGACGCAAGATTAGGATTGATGCAGTAGGGAAGACTTACTGGCAGGTTCATCGCAGAAAATAGTTTAAGGGTGTATTGGAGAGAATGCTGAAGAAATGATATCATACACGTGAGGACATGAGAAGAAAATTTCATTTCTGAAATTCTTTGTTTAGTAATTAAGAAATTTATATTATATGCTGACGCTACGGTTTCCTCATAAAAATAATAATTTCACCAAAATTAAAAGATCGCTCTTTTGAAACGATGAACAAATATTTTACGAATCCCAAACAACATAATTTTTATCACGTGGAAACGTTCAAGATTTGTCTGTAGTTTTTAAATTAAAATAAAACTTGTGCCATTTCTGGCTTCGAGAATGTCTCCATAAAAGGAAACGAATGCTTTAAGTTAGATTTTTAGATGACCGTTTTAGCTTCATTTTTCGGCAATTTACTAACTTAAAATGCATGTTTCGGGCAATCGATTTTAATTCAAGACGATCTTTAAGTAACTTTAAGTAATTTTTTAAGATACAATGAGGAAATTTATCCCGAACTACGACAAAGCTAAAAGTTGTAACTACACTTAATTTTATTTAACTAGTGAGCTCCACGTTACTCTGGTACTTTAAAGTAACTTCAACATGAAACGAACTACAGAGTTATGAGAGACGTGTTTTTCAAACCACAATATTATTTCAAGACGACCCCTGGAATCCTACCACGCAATCACGCCGCAAGCAGTTGATTCTATCAGAAACATGTATATTGGAGAGCAAATTTATTCAATAACAAAAATATACCATATTTTTTAATCGAAGAGGGAGTTGCTGTTTTAAACCAATTTTTGGGGTTCGCGGCATTGCTCTCCTTCAAATTCCCCCTCACTTCTTCTTGAAGCGTGTAATTCAGCTAGCGACTGGAACACTTCTTTGACAGATTATAGGAGACAAATATGAAACTCTTCAATTTCCTTTCCATGAATGATGTTCGCGGTTTGTCACGCCCGTTTATTAAGTCGTGCACCGCTCCGCTGTGAAGGCATAAATGAAGACGGCTGCGTGATGCAACATCCTTCTAATCTAGTGGAAGCTAGAGACATAGATAAGCCTTGCCAAGGCCAGAGAAATTAAATCAGGCTCCAGCAGATGTTGCCTCTTTATGATAGACCACGTTTCGCCATTCTTAAAGCCCTGGTCTCCACAGCGTGCAGGAAAAGTATCACAATTTCTCCGCCTATAACTCTCGAGTATAAAACCGAGAAGTCGTAACTCCATCCCGGATTTATAAAAACACGATGTTATAAGAGAGGGAGAGTCGCGCAGGAGGATAACATGGGGTTGGCGCACAAACACCTCTACGTCGCACATACGTTTTCGCGTCCTTGACACCCACGAGCGTGGCCTCCATCCGCTACGCTTTTTTCCTGTTTTGCCATTCGCCGCCACTCTCCGCTTTCCCTCAGGTATTTTCATCGCCTGACTTTGATCCTCTCGAAAAATGNAGTGAAAAAACACGCTAAAACATAGAGTATAAAATAAAAAAATTATAAAAAGAAAAATTAATAGAAATCTAATCGATGCAAAATGTCAACTAATAAAATGAAAACCATAATACAAGTTAATGTAGGTAAATTAACAATCTAAGAATAACAAAACCAAAATACTTAAAGAAAGGTTATAGTCAAAATGAATAAAAAATGTACTATAACAATGCTATTACTATTTAGGAGGAGTGAATTTAAATTGTTACTCTAATAAAAAGTAGGTCAGATCATATCCAAGGGAAAATGCTTTAATAATTTGTAGCTACAAATATACGATCGATCGATAAAATTTAATTTGAACCAAAGGGAAATGTTCAGACAGGGTCAAAAGATCTGAGTTACAGTAAGTATCCTACGTTTTTCAGAAATTAATTCATCAACGAAGGAGGAGGTATAACCGTTTTTACGGGTTAAGTGAATAAAAAGTATAGGACAACCAGATACATACACATTACATACGTATTTAAATGAATTACAATATTAACTGATTCATATTTATAGAAGTAAACAAATGTGGCTTACATACATTATGTATGTAGTAAAAATGAATACCTATATCTGAAAATAATGGATATTCGTCGTGTGTGCAGGCAAGGAAGGAAGGAAACTTGATGCTAAAAATGAGCTTATTAAATAGTTCTAAGGAAAATGCGTTTGCGAAAGATGTAGTAAGAATTACTATAGAGAAAATGGGGGTAAAATAAGAGGAAAAAAAACACGGAGAGGATTCCTCTTCAAAATCTCTTAACGCGACTGATTACCGGTGATTTGTTAGAAATTGGTCACATACTGAAGATTTACAGCCGTGATCCAAAAAAATGACTCGTAGGGAATCTGTGTAGACGGAGCAGAAATAGATAGCACAAGATCGTCTATGATCCAGGGTGAGAGCCACTACACGCATTAAAAGTACCGAAATGTCGTCACGAAGAAGCAATCCGTTTCGAGAAGAGGCCAATTTGAAAAATCTTCATTAACATTCAAATCTTCTGCCCGTAATAGTCGTCCTCATCATCATTATGCGACCACGGAATCGCTTCAGGCAGATGCGTACGTTTTGATGGCCTAAAACAGAATCTGCTCTACCAGGGGCGCTCAACGTAGTGGTCAGTAACAACCAATTTGGAAAGTAATCGGAACCCAAGACAGTTATAGCCGAATAACAGCTGTATCATTGTCTTCTTTGGTGGCTATGTACCAACAGACTTCCTTATCGGCCACTGCTTTTCTTTCCTAATGTAAGTACACACAAAACTAAAGTAACGTTACCGTTTTATGGTCACATTTTTTTACATAAATTAGACATTAGGCCTGATCACGACGTTTATCTACTCGTTATAATTTATCTACAGTATATAAACTATTTATATGACCCATAACAAAGTAGTTACGTGCAGTTCCTTCCATAAAAATCGAGCGACGGATTGCGTGTTGCATACGATTGAGGGGGTAGATGAAATTTGAAGTTCACCATTTCCACCGCTGCTTTCCATAATAATAGGTAACACGATAATGAATTATTTTGACAGATCAACATTAGTAAACAGACGTAATTAAACTAAAATTGATTTAACCAAGAATAGAATTTATAAACAATTTAATGGTAAACCTTAATGATCATATAACATTTTTCACAGATCCCGGTAGGAATTCACGACCATCGAACCTATACCGGAAGTCACGGAGTCCCAGGCGATTCTACAATGTGACCCCTCACTCCTCTCTCATTAAAGTTACATGCTTATTTGTGTAAATTATGAATTGTTATTATTATTATTTCATTGACTAACTCTCAATTTGATAACATTTACAATATAATTCTAAAAATACAATTGGTAATAACTATTGTCATTCATTTAAAATTTTTTAAATTCGTAAATTAATGTTAGCTAAAACTTCAGGATCACTCTGAATAGTTAAAGAATTGCTTCATTGTGAATTCAACTACGACGGATTTATTTGAAAGGATGGAGAAATATCTGGTAAGGTTTGCAAACATAAGAAACCATCACAATAACATTACGAGCAATGACACGTGAGTTAGCTGGCGAGAAGCCTAATTTAGCAGTACGAAACAGACATCGGAAATATAGAGTGAGAGTTTTAATGCTCACGATGGGTCTCAGCTCATTAAAAGTGAGTTATTCGGCAAGGTAAACACGAAATCGGCTATTTTCTTCAGATTAGAGCGTTCCTATTTCGAACATTAATGTATTTCATGAGGGTGATGGCAAATTCAAGGGACGGATGGGCGTGGATGGGCCCCTCTGTTGATGACTTCGCAAAACATCCAATTTGCTTAGTGTACGACGAGATAAAACTAGCTAGAGTAGCAAATCAAACGGAAAAGTAATAGCGTTGCCAGACACAACCCTTCAGCAGGGATGATCTCTAATTTTCATTGCATGGTCTAGCTCATGCAGAATGTTTCTTCTATCAGCCACACTCACAAAAACTATGAGACCCTACCATAATGAATGAAGAAACGGTGGATTTACGACTGTCTTCGTATCTCTTAGTACACAATTCCTGTAAATTAAACTCGTAACTTCGTGTATAAAACTCTCCAGTGAGGNGCTATGTCTTATTTATATTTAAGTCATATTTATAGCCATTAAAAATATGGGTTGATTAACCTGTTTAACTCAAGTGTTATTTACTATATCAAAACCCCCGACTTTTGATATTTACAACAACTTCCCCTCGGAAATCGCATTTTAAAGGTTGTTACGGGGTGATTTTTGAGCAAAAGGTTGATTTATTTTAAATTTTGTTTCTAAAATCGTCGTCATTGAATCATTTTATCCAAGATGAAAATAATCAGAGTTCACCACTAAGGATTATGAGGGCCTCTTTCCTTGAAATGTACAACACCCCTTAGCCGCTTAGGGGTTGAAAAGCAACGTCACAAATCTCCACCTACATTATCAAATATCGGTGACTAGGAATCGTGTACTTTTCAAAAGGAGATATTCTATATTAAAATTACTATAGCGCAATTGCATGGTTGTTACAGAAATTTTGGAGCATCTCAAATATATATAAATATGTGTCTGTGTGTATTTATAGACGTGAGATGCCAGCACATTAAAATGACTACCGATTGAAAGAATCAAGAAAGAGAATATTGTTCGTAGAATGAAGAAACTAAAATAAACGTAACTCGACAGAAGATTTTAGTGATATGTTCAATATACATGTGTGTGTGTACATACCATAGAATCATTCCTCATTTGACGTAAAACAAGAACTTAATGCTTCGTTAAGCGAATTTACTTTTACTGATTGTAAACATCGCGTACAGTCCTCAGAAAAACAATATTTCAATCGACTTGTCGAAGTATTTTCTTTCTGATTACTTCTAGCAGAATCTCATCATTATGAGTAACAAGTAAAAGGTAACAAGAGGAATGAATCAACTCTTCAACTCAGGGTCGAAGGAGAAATTTCGAGTAAAATCCTTGCCTATAAACTGGAACATACATACTTTAGCGATTTACAATAAAAAAATAATGAGATCAGGATGAGGGAAAGGGGTTTAGCTTTGCAGGTTAAATTGTGCATCTTAAAGCATTAAAATAAACAGAAGTGAACACTACTTAGTCGCAATGTTTTTATGATTTTCTGTCTCTTTTTGGTTCAATTTGCCATTGTTTTTAAATTAATGGGATGTTTCTTTCTCTGACTGACGATAACCTTGTCTATGTAACCTGCAGGCCACCTTTAGGCGTATGACAGGGGTGCATACACCATGACTCACTAATTGATTACTTTCGCTTATCGTTCACGGAAAAAACGAAATCTTCAAACGATTTGTTCTAGCATCTATTTCTCTGATCTTCCTCTCAGATTCAGAACGGTCTGTCTAACATGGAGAACGCATTATATCGGCTAAATCATCTACAAACTTGCTTTCTGTAAACTTATTTAGCAAATTTCTTTTTTATTTAAACCCTCTACCCTCTAAAGATTCTCATTCTGCATCCTGATGCATCTGAGTAACGTTCATTGAGTTATCGTAGCAATTCTTACTAAAACGTATCGCTTTTCGCGGCACATTTTCTAATTCCCGAGTACAAAACTTGTTAGTAGTCCCGTGCATTACACGCATACTCAAGGTGAGGCCCAAGTAATGCTAAATTACATAACTAATGGACTTTTTCTTCGCTCCGACCGACTATTTTCTTATATGGGTGTAAGTACTCCATGTTAAATTATTCGTGAGGTTTACTCCAACATACTCACCGATATTTCCCTTAATAAGGTTACCTCACGGAGGTTGTACTAACATTCATGTACTATAAAGTTTCTTTCAAAGAAGAAAGATTCTCAAACTGTGTCCTGAAGCATTTATTATATTTCCATAATGTTTTCATGATATTCGGCGACTAACACCTAAAATTTTAATTACTTTAACGTTTCATTGATGGTAACGTATGTCTTCACTCGTGAGTTTTATTTTAAACTCCTAATTGAAACAGAAATCATAAAGGACCGCATAGAGAGGGGAAAATATTACATTTGCAGTTCCGCAGGTCATAACCTGATACCTCTGGTTAAGAGAAAACCCAAGTGATAATATCGGTGGTCGTATAGAGGGAGATTGTGGATTCGTTAATGACGCAACGGCTACGGAAAGTCAAAACTCGATGTTCCGGAAGGGAAGGCGGATATTTATAAAATCAGAGGTCCGTTC
Organism: Ladona fulva; assembly: GCA_000376725.2. Lineage (NCBI taxonomy): Eukaryota > Metazoa > Arthropoda > Insecta > Odonata > Libellulidae > Ladona > Ladona fulva. The sequence continues at coordinate 1,451,011 of KZ308209.1, read as the reverse complement.
CTTTATGGGCGATGGGCAGATGCGAATGAACGCCTCTACGCCTTCGTGTGGACCTTTGAGATGCTTAGTGGACTGCTTTTAGGGCAGCGTGGTACAGAAGGGGAGCAGATGAGAGCGGCTCAGGATCACAGAGGACAGCTGAGGACTTCCATGAAAAAATACTGATGTGGAACAGTTAAAAACTCTTCGAGGTTCATTTTGAAGTTGATTCTCTCTTTAGGGTGGTTCACAAAGACATAATCGGCATAGTTTTAAAATAGTTTCCTGCAAATTAAGTTGTAAAACGGGAGAAGAAGCGTTTTCGGATTTCTACAGCTTTTGAAACGGATATTCCACTCAGGTTGTGATATCGAACAAATTTACTAGTAATTGGTGCAATTGTGTAATAAGCTAAAGTACACCAATTTGAATGTAGTATACATTTACGTGATTACCCTGCAAGCCGCCTTTCGGTTTGTGGCAGGGGGTGCAAACACAAAGTGTTTGAGTTACCTTTTTAGTTTATTGTTGCTGTGTATCGTTCGCAAAAAGGAAATGAGCCCCTAAAACGAATTTTCTTCACATCTATTTCTCTTATTTTACGCTCACTTTCGGATCGGCCGAAGTAGCAGGGGGGTCGCATAATACCGATTATGTCTTCGGCAAATGTACTTTCTCTAAATTTATCGAGCAATCGCAGCCTAGCTTCTAATCTCCTTTCTTTCAAGAATTCTAAACCTGCATCTGAGAGAATTTGCGTAACGCTTGCTTTTCTATGTTTTTTTATTGACTAATCACATTGCCTTATCTGCACTTCTCCGAGTTTGCGAGTATAGGTTTCATCCGCTGAATCCCGTATACTCGCCGCATACTCCAGATGGGGTGTGACCAAGGTGAAAAAAATCGCTCTCTAACCTTTTCATCGCATTTGACTACAATTCGCTTTGTAAAACCAAGCTTTTCAGTTTCTTCACCGCAGATTTTTCGAATATGTGTGCTCCAGTTCATGTTATTTGAAAGAGTGATTCCGTGATACTCAACTGAGTCGACTACATTTATAATCATTCCACTAATTTTGTAGGGTTAGTTATAACGTAGATGTTTCCTTACGAAGAAATTAACTGCAGAGAACTTACCTATAGTTGCTATTTCATTGAAGATCACGAGTTAGGGGAGAGCATCTGGCTCGGATTAAGGGTGCGCTTCTGTAGTTTATCGGGTATATCGCTGCTCTTTCTCGAATTCGCGGGTACACGTTTCATCCGCTGGGTCCAATATACATACTTCATGAAAAGTATATATGAAGAAGATGTTATATTACTACGTTCTAATGGGGGAAAAACGGTTCAAACTAGGTCGAAGTTGAACCGTAGGGAAAAGACATGAATGAATCTAAAGAAAGAGGAATACCGAGAGGAAGATGAGATGCTGAAGAGATGTAAGTAGCTGGAGAATTACATTCATGGATTGAGAGAAATGTGTGCTTTGGTAAAACAAAGTGTTGAGGAATAACAATACGAGCTGCCTGCTTGGTGAGAAAGAGAGAGCACGTGTCTACGAATGTAAATGAAATAGAATTGCTTTTGAGGAAACTAAAGAACTCCTAATGGGGGCCTTCTCACACATAATTTTAAATCACTCATAGAGTGTCCCATTGAGGAATATTTTAAAGATCTTAACTTAAATCGAACTGAACGAGTCATTAATAACACTTTTTAACATAACATAGTCTAGGTTGTGTTGCTTTGAAATCATACAGCCTTGGCAAGTCCTGGAAGTCTTGTTGCAATACAGATTGGCCCTCTAAATGGTAGGTGGTGTTTGAAATAGTCAAAATTCACCAATTTCAGTAAAAGGGGAATATGGTTGAGAGCAACATATGTGTTCTACTTTTCGGTAGGTTCATGTGCCTTAATATTCCCTGTTCAACGCCATTTATTTCATTCTCTACTAATTTACTTCACCCTCTGTCTTCTAACATTTTTTGCCTTTATCTTCCCCTCCGTCTTTCCCCTTGCATTCTACCCTCGATTCAATTCTTTAGCAATCCTTCTTTCAGTATTAGAACAAGCCATTACCTCTGTCGCCGTTTAATTACTTTACTTGAAACTCTCTATTTCCCAACCATCTCTAGCACCTCTGTGTTTGTTTTCCTATCAACCCAACATAGTTATTTCATTCTACGCCATATCCACATCTCTAAGGCCTCCAATTTCGGTTGGTGGCAGTACAACTACCATATCTTTGGTCAAATCCTCTCGCATAAATTTTGCATTCAGCGTACGTTGCTATGCAACGTTGGCCAAGAACCTTGACCGTGGTATCCAGGTCACTTGTATCCGCATCGTCAGCATTGAACCACTGCTACTTTACTCTTCACTACACAGGCTGAGATTGCACACAAGAGCTTTAGCATGAATAAGAAGAAACACCGACCGGCATCGAAAACCACGATTATTTCTCATGAATGTGAAAACGAGCGAAAAGTCTTGGCAGTAACACATAGAGAAACTAAAGTTGCGATAAGGACATAGTTTTTGGGTTGGCATTGATAACTCAATGCTAATAAAGACCACCGGAGAGAGATACGAACCCAACCTAGTTACGTAGATTAAACAGAATATGGCGCGAGCGAAAAATAAACACGAATTAAGGCGAAACGTACGTTTAAAGCGTAATTAGTCCTTTGGCCGCGTAGTTCAACACGCGAAACGAATCTATTTGTCTTTGGGAAGAAGACAATGCGAGGTTCGTTTTTTGAGAGAACCGCACCAGAGGCGGAACGAACTCCTTGGAGGACAAAAGACAAACGGGACAGACCTCCTTCTCGCCTCTATTTCTCAAATAAAGAGGCTCGAAACGCTGTTCAAACCAACGCTGTGGAGATGTGTGTGAGTACGAAGAGATTCTCGGGGCTAATACGCGCAATTAAACACTTGCCTCAAGATGTATTCCCATCAAGCGAAGAGGACTCACTCGAAACACATTCAGTGCTTTGATACTTATACAATTTTAACGCAAATGTACCTCTAACAATAATCCCATTCGGGGGAGCACTTTCTTTGCCTCGTCCGTTAAAAACGCTCCCTTTTCCTTGCATGCAACATTCACGACATCCATATATAATTACAGCTTTACTTTATTACTTTTTTCTGTTAGTTTCAGTCAGTTTTATTCAATTTAAGTTCAATATCTCTTATTTTCTGTACGAATTTATTGTTTTTTTTTCAGGCTTGTTGCTGGCAGGTTCCTTTTTCATATCTTCCCGTCAAGGCATATATCCCGACAGTTCATAGAATTTGTCTACGTCCTTTAATTATGGTTAATTTTGTCATTCTGGTAGTGGTATTTAATGGTAGTGTCTATGTTTATGTAAGTATCCTGCAAGACGCCTTTCGACGTATGGCAGGGGGTGCATGCACCATGACTCTATTTCCTTAATCGATTGCTTTCGCGTATCGTTCGCAGAAAAAATTAGTTCTTGAATCGATTGGTTCTAGCATCTATTTCTCTGATCCTTCTAGCGGTATCGGAACGGCCTATGTAACATGGTGAACGCATTATATCGCCTACCTCATCTCTGAACGCGCTTTTTCTAAATTTATCCAGTAAATTAATCCTTTGTTGAAATTTTCTAACTTCTAAAGATTCCAATCTTGCGTACTGAAGCATCTGAGTGACGCTCACGCGTCCAGTAATTGTGTGTATCATGTGTGTGATAGTTATTGGTACCACCTTTTTATTCATAATATTTTTATTCCCTAAGTAAAGGAATTTCACCTCTACCTAATCACTAGGTACGTGGATTCCAACTACCCTACATGGCTTGGGTAGGATATAGCAATACAAATATTACAATATTACATTTTGTTTCGGATTTGGCGTATCTTTTTATTTATAGAGACTGATAACGGCATTTGTATTGCTATCGTTTAGCTACTTGATTTACTATCTCTTAACATAAGAGACAATGAAACTGTTTCCACAGAATATTTTAATACACGACCGGTTTCACAATCATACTTGCGTCTTCGGGCTTCAAGCGTGCTTGCATACACCTGAAGATGTAATCACGCTCGTGAAACCGGTCGTGTATTAAAATATTCTATGGAAAAATACGAATTTAACTGTCTCTTATGATGTCTTTCCATCAATTCTCGCCTTCCACAATCTATTTACTGTCTTTTAGTTATTTAATTTACTATCTTTCCGTTATTATTTTATAATTATCAGTACGTTTGTATAGGTTTTTCGCGTCCCCCTTCACGTGGCCGTTTTCCTGGAGGGTTTTAAGTTTTCCTTATGTTAAGACTTAAGTTTCTTTTAACTCGCATAATATTTCCTTTCTTTAGTTGATTTTTCTTTTTTTTTATCTCCCAAAAGCTATCTCTTTCTCTGGAATATTCAATTACAAAGGGATAGAACTAAGAAGAGACTATTAAGTATTATAAATATCGCATAAAATAAAAACATTATTAATATTATTTGAAAATTTCGCTTCTCAGTTACTGGACTGAATACATTCACCTATCCCGGGTTTACTTGATCAAAAGGATTAATTTTCATAGTCGCTAAGATACACTTAAAGTTTGCTATCAATAGTTCAAATTAAAAATATTGGAGAAACACCGACATTCGTGCATACACATACATCAGAAAATTGCAGTTTAAAATTTCACCTTGACAATTATTTAAAAGTAAACAACTCACCTAAGAAAAGGTAAAGATAAGCGTCATTTGATGAATAAAATACGGAATGTATTGTTATCTCACGTTAAGAAGAAGAGAGATCGGAGGAAGACCAATGATGATAAAAATACAACGAAACTCACTCAGGAGTTTTTACGTATCGCATTGGAGATTTTTGAAAGTTTCAGCAACATGTATTACACTGCATAGAAATCAGATTTAATTCTCGCCATTTTGACTTGGTACTCGTTACTTCAATCGTCTCAGATTTTAGCGACACTAAACGTAATACGCAGAAGAAACCGTGTTCGGTGCTACCTTGGGACGAAATATTTGAGAGGAAATAACGGTGACCAAGGGATGAAGGGCTCGGACTTGGGAAAGTGTGGAAATCCTGTTTTACGAGAGAACTAAGCCAAGTCTAAATATTCCAGTTTATGCTGCGGTCTGTTATCTTTGCGGTGCAGAGAGAGGACGTTTTATGCGGACGATAACTCAGCCGCGGATGTCCGAATAATTACGTCACGACACGCATACCAACTAGCCAAAGTACAGACTTCTCTAAATATGGTTATCTCGAACGATGAGAACTCGCTGGGGTCTGTTCGCCTATTTAATATTCCCTCCCTTTATTTAATTTTCGATGCGCCGTCTCATATTTATACTTACATAAAGGCATGAGCGCATAATAACAGAGCGAGAATAATTTTCTCACATTCTCTCACCAAGTAAGCTCATTATTCAAACTGTACCCGCATAATTTTACCCACTGCTACCAGGCCACGCAGCATTCTTGCAGTGAAAATTTATAATAGTAACAATATTAATAATAATATATTTTTGATGTTTCCGACATGAAAATTGATCCTGTCGGGTTAAATGTCTCTCGACAGGACGGAAATGAACAATTACAATAATTAATACACCCA